>JBAIZL010000003.1:128751033-128813533 GCA_036971475.1 Prosapia bicincta | reverse complement strand
CATGTCCTATTCTTTTTTCCACATTTAAGGCAACAGATTTCTATAAGCTGAACGAATTTTCTCGAAGATTTCCGGAAGTAAGACATGGCTGTTAATCTAGCAGCTGGTTTCACTTAGAGGTTATGTTTAAATATATTCAGAAAAGCCGTATGTTTGGTTCATAGTATGCTCATGTATGACTTCATAGAACAGCTGTTGTTGTTACTTGTACGTCATGTTACTTTCGCATAGTAACTTACATTTGTAGTAAGTTAAAATGCTTGTATAGAAAACGTTATACTATTTCCTAATATGTTAATGGTACGAGCTAAGAATTTATTTATAACATTATCTTTCAAACATAGATTCACATATTTCAAAACAAAAAACAACCCAATTTGCAAAAAAATACATTGAAATAAATTTAATATATAATAAAATATAATAATGTAAATTATAATTTAATGTGTTCTTTTGATACAATTTTTTCAACAGCTTCTTAATTTAAAATGTTCTTATTGCTTTGATACGTCATGTTCTTAAATCAATAATGTTAACGTAACATTAATCTTAACACGGAAATTAATTTTGTTATCAATAATTTTTTATTTAATTTTCTTGAACCCTATTTTCTTTACTTACGAACTGCTCCTACTTTGAACCCTTATGGAAAACGTTAAATTGGAAAGATAAAATTACAAATAGACAAAAGGATAACAGAGACCAACTCTCTGAAAGTATAATAAAACTATATTATAATTTATTATTATTATAAAATTATCTAAGCGACTGGTGAGAATAAGTTTTATGATTTATTATTTCACTATTGATTTTTTTACACTTTACTCGTAATTTGGAAATGTCAATGGTGATTGTAGGTGGTCTGGTTTACTAGGTAGTATTTATTAGTTATTTTCTTGCACTTAATTGTCAGCACTACACCCCCTGTGTGTCAAATTTATTTGTTAATTACAATTTTTTATTACTGACTATAAAATATTGGCTTTATCCACGCTGTAATTATAAGCTTTGCTTTAATTTTTCCTTAATAAAAAAAAAATTTAACATTTTTTAGTTACAATTTAATTTGTGAAATTCTAATTAATAAAAATTTAATTCTGTAGATTGTAAGGGTAAACTGCCCGTTGCAGTGTGCATTTTTTGTCTCTAAGTTTGGATAGATGTTTGACTGGTGTGTCAAACGTTACCCCAGCACCAGCGAGAAGAGCCAAAGTGTTCTGAACAAATGCATATAGTCTATATGATGTACCCTCTCTTGTGAACCCGGATAGGCCTTATCACTTGCAGCCACCCTCAGCTGTTCCCGTAATGACTCACATACTAGCATCCATACTAAGTAAATTAACTTTCTTACCACGGTTATAATTTCCATATTTGTATCGAATTATTGAAAATTATGTAAAATATAAGAAGAACGATGCTAAACACGACATAATATGAGAAAATAGATTTAATAAATTTATGATTGTTAACACGCATAAACAGCCTACGTGTATATGATTTGCTTGTTTTTTTTAATAACAAATTATGTTGGGTTAAGTATCGTTTTTCTTATATTTTCTCGTACTTTTTAAACTGCGATAAAAATTTGGTAATGATAACACTGGTATGCATTAAAAAAAATTGCCTCGAGAGGGAAAACAACTGATTTTAGTCAATTGAGATGCCCTGAATTCAGATCTGTTTTTAGTTTTTCTCTATCACGTCAATTTTCTTTTTAATCATAAGACTAAATTTTCTCAAATTTATTCTTTTATGAAAAAATCTGATGGACTTCCTATTATTGATCTACACTATAAACATATATTTATTTCGGTTCTTTATACGCAAACTACGTGTTGATAGGCTTCATAAACATGCAGTTCTTAGGTAATAAATATTTCCCCACTTTATCTATAGTATAAATACCCCTTCCGTATTCCTATGGTGTGGCGCGAACCTCACGATCATGTAAGTGACTGTTACTTTTGTTTGACAAATATTCATAGCATAAATACTAGAAACAAACATTCAGTAAAATAGCCTAATTTGAAATCATTCATTCGACCAATTCCCCATAGTGTTCAAGTGGCAATTCCAACTCCTCCGAAGAATATGGGTAGTACAGACTCCTCCGAATCTGAATCTGAGCAATTGTCAAATCCTGATTCCACTTTTGAAACAGTTGAGTCTTCTCATTTGCCCGAACAGTTCACACAGAGTGAGCTTAAATCAACGATTTAGTCAGAGACTTAGACTTCCTTAAAATTACTGCAGAACTTCTAGGATCACGATTAAAAGAAAAGAATTTACTATCCCCCGGCACAACATTTCCTTGGTTCAGGCATAGAGAGAGGGAATTCATACCTTTCATTGCTAAAACTGATAAACTTGTATACTGCAAAAATATAGAAGGTTTGTTTATGGCAATTGGTGTTCAATATAATCCTGCTAAATAATATTGATAAATTTGAGTATTGTAAGCATTCCTGGACAGTGTGTGGGGATTTTAAAGTACTGACGATACTTCTTGACCAACAATCCGGTTTCACTAAGTATCCCTGTTTTCTCTGTGAGTGGTATAGCATAGCAAGATCTGAGCACTGGGAAAGAAAAAAACTGGCCCCTAAGAAGGAGTCTTGCACCAGGAGAAACCCCTAATTCCTAGAGAGAAAGTTCTGTTGCCCCCTCTTCATATAAAACTTAGACCTATGAAGCAATTCGTGACAAGCTTAAGTAATGAAAGCAATATCCATTTGTACCTTCAAACAAAATTTCCAAATAAAAGTGACGCGAAACTGAAGGCTGGTGTTTTTTTGATGGACCACAAATTCGAGAACTCATGAGAGACCGTGCTTTCACTTTCTCGATGAATGAACTCGAAGCTTTTGCATGGTTGGCGTTTAAGAGGGTAACCGAAAACTTTCTTGGAAAGAATAAAGCCGAAAATTATAGGAAAATTGTTGAGGAATGTTTAGGACATTTCAAAGCCTTGGGCTGTAAAATGAGTGTGAATGTACATATTCTATATAGTCATATCGATTATTTCTCCTAAAATCTGGATGCGGTGAGTGAGGAACAGGGTGAAAGATTCCACCAGGACATTAAAACCATGCAAACAAGATACCAGGGGAAATGGAATGAAACAATGATGGCAGATTACTGCTGGTGGCTAAAGAGAAATACCCCCGACCGCCCTAGAAAAATGTCAAAACGGTAAAAGATCTCAAGTGTGATGTAAACTCTAGTTAAGTTTTTTAAATTTGTCACTTATAATTACATTGAATTATTTATTTATTTTATATCATCCTTGTTTATTTATAGAATATATATTCCGGTAAACAAATAAACATATATAAAGGTTTAAATTCATTATAGGTACCCATATGTGCAGTAATTGTGTAAATTAGTATTATTATACATTTTTTTAAATTACGTAAAAACCTGACGTGATAGAAAAAAACTAAAAACAGATCTGAATTCAGGGCATCGAAATTGACTAAAATCTGTTGTTTTCATTCTTGAAGCAAATTTGATGCATACCAGTGTAATTAGAGTAAGGAAGGTAATTTACTTAGGGGTGATGCTGTTGTGACTCAATAGGGGACAGTTACAGGCAGCTGCAAGTGATAAGGTATGACCGGGTCCACACGACAGGTTGCATCATACAGTCTGAAATTTTTAAACACTGCTTATTGATTTACAAATCGCTGAGACCATTAGTTATATAGGTCCCTGATTGGCGTTACTACTACTAACATGTTACAAAGTGAGGCTGACAAGTGGAGAAATATCTTGACGGTCTCAATGTGTTTATGCTAAGTTGCTACAGTTTCAGAATACCAAAACGACTAGGAAATAGAATTATCAAGATTTACAATTATATTCATCCTGATTGTTATAATCATTGGATTTTATGGAGACCATTAACAACCAGAATCGCGTAATTAGAAAGGAATGGAAAAGACGTTTAGCAGTGACAAACCTTGGCAAATTCTATCACGTCCAGTTAGCTACTGTGATCTGTGGCAGGAAATATTTACGGCCAAGAATAGATGTATTATTTGTATTGGATTTAAATTCCAACGTTTACTTCAACAAATGCTGTAAATTTTATAGAATCTTTAGTAGATCTTTAAAAACATATTAAATGTTAATTCATTATATGGGTTTGTTTGTGTGTTTTACGACGGCCAATCAAGTTGAGTATTATCGCCTACAAATAAAGTGAAAGAATTTAAAGACGTATTAGTTTAGAATACGGTTATAAAACTCCTCGAGAGTGTAGGTAAGAGTAATGGAATCGTGTGCGAAATATCGCATTCCCTAGTAGTCCTAAACTCTATCGGAGACACAAGGAGGAGTATAAGCGTTTCACACTCTCCAGCGTACAAAGGCGATCAACCTCTTGGTCCCATCCAGCATGAGAAAGGATATGGAATATAATTGGCATTAAAATAAGAATTAAAAACCCTGGGTCTGAAATAAATGGAATTATAATGGCTCCCTTGTGCAGAGCTACAACCTTGAAATAACCCTTCTCTATGGGAGAGGCGTCTATCCCTTACACCCCAGAGTAGGAAGAGGATTGGTGGAGGGTTTTGGGCGATCAATCAGTGTGTCTATTTATAAATATCTAAAGAGGAAAAAATTATGGTTAGTCTAGTACCCTACTGCCTAAAAACTGTACGAAAGGACTAAGGTTGGTCTAGTACCCTGCTGCCTAAAAACTGTATGAAAAGACTACGGTTAGTCTACCTATAACTAAACGGTTTGAAATGAGAGAACTATGGTTAGTCTAGTACTCTACTGCCTAAAACCGGGTTGAAAGGAGTTCGGTTAGGCTAGTACTCTACTGCCTGAAAAGGATATGAAAGAACTGAGGTTAGTTTAGTATCTTACTGCTTAAAAACGATATGAAAGGACTAAGGTTGGTCTAGTATCCTGCTGCCTAAAAATTGTATGAAAGGACTATGGTTAGTCTTGTATCCTATTGCATATAAACGGGTTGAAAGGAGTACGGTTAGTGTAGTACCCTACTGCCTAAAAACGGTATGAGAGGACTATGGTTAGTCTAGTATCCTACTGCCTAAAAATTGTATGAAAGGACTATGGTTAGTCTTGTATCCTATTGCATATAAACGGGTTCAAAGGAGAACGGTTAGTGTAGTACCTTACTGCCTATAAAAGGGTTAAAAGGAGTACGGTTAGTGTAGTACCCTACTGCCTAAAAGCGATTCGAGAGGACTATGGTTAGTCTAGTATCCTACTGCCTAAAAATTGTATGAAAGGACTATGGTTAGTCTTGTATCCTATTGCATATAAACGGGTTCAAAGGAGTACGGTTAGTGTAGTACCTTACTGCCTATAAACGGGTTGAAAGGAGTACGGTTAGTGTAGTACCCTACTGCCTAAAAACGGGTTGAAAGGAGTACGGTTAGTGTAGTACCCTACTGCCTAAAAACGGGTTGAAAGGAGTACGGCTAGTGTAGTACCCTACTGCCTAAAAGCGATTCGAGAGGACTATGGTTAGTCTAGTATCCTACTGCCTAAAAATTGTATGAAAGGACTATGGTTAGTCTTGTATCCTATTGCATATAAACGGGTTCAAAGGAGTACGGTTAGTGTAGTACCTTACTGCCTATAAACGGGTTAAAAGGAGTACGGTTAGTGTAGTATCCTACTGCCTAAAAATTGTATGAAAGGATATGGTTAGTCTTGTATCCTATTGCATATAAACGGGTTCAAAGGAGTACGGTTAGTGTAGTACCTTACTGCCTATAAACGGGTTAAAAGGAGTACGGTTAGTCTAGTATCCTACTGCCTAAAAATTGTATGAAAGGACTATGGTTAGTCTTGTATCCTATTGCATATAAAAGGGTTCAAATAGTACGGTTAGTGTAGTACCTTACTGCCTATAAACGGGTTGAAAGGAGTACGGTTAGTGTAGTACCCTACTGCCTAAAAACGGGTTGAAAGGAGTACGGCTAGTGTAGTACCCTACTGCCTAAAAGCGATTCGAGAGGACTATGGTTAGTCTAGTATCCTACTGCCTAAAAATTGTATGAAAGGACTATGGTTAGTCTTGTATCCTATTGCATATAAACGGGTTCAAAGGAGTACGGTTAGTGTAGTACCTTACTGCCTATAAACGGGTTAAAAGGAGTACGGTTAGTGTAGTATCCTACTGCCTAAAAACGATATGAGAGGGCTATGGTTAGTCTAGTATCCTACTGCCTAAAAATTGTATGAAAGGACTATGGTTAGTCTTGTATCCTATTGCATATAAACGGGTTCAAAGGAGTACGGTTAGTGTAGTACCTTACTGCCTATAAACGGGTTGAAAGGAGTACGGCTAGTGTAGTACCCTACTGCCTAAAAGCGATTCGAGAGGACTATGGTTAGTCTAGTATCCTACTGCCTAAAAATTGTATGAAAGGTCTATGGTTAGTCTTGTATCCTATTGCATATAAACGGGTTCAAAGGAGTACGGTTAGTGTAGTACCCTACTGCCTATAAACGGGTTAAAAGGAGTACGGTTAGTGTAGTAGATATGAGAGGGCTATGCTTAGTCTAGTATCCTACTGCCTAAAAATTGTATGAAAGGACTATGGTTAGTCTTGTATCCTATTTCAAATAAACGTGTTGGAACGAGTACGGTTAGTGTAGTACCCTACTGCCTAAAAACGGGTTGAAAGGAGTACGGTTAGTGTAGTACCCTACTGCCTAAAAACGGGTTGAAAGGAGTACGGTTAGTGTAGTACCCTACTGCCTAAAAACGGGTTGAAAGGAGTACGGTTAGTGTAGTACCCTACTGCCTAAAAACGGGTTGAAAGGAGTACGGTTAGTGTAGTACCCTACTGCCTAAAAACGGGTTGAAAGGAGTACGGTTAGTGTAGTACCCTACTGCCTACAAGCGATTCGAGTGGACTGTGGTTAGTCTAGTATCCTACTGCCTACAAATTGTATGAAAGGACTATGGTTAGTCTTGTATCCTATTGCATATAAACGGGTTCAAAGGAGTACGGTTAGTGTAGTACCTTACTGCCTATAAACGGGTTAAAAGGAGTACGGTTAGTGTAGTATCCTACTGCCTAAAAATTGTATGAAAGGACTATGGTTAGTCTTGTATCCTATTGCATATAAACGGGTTCAAAGGAGTACGGTTAGTGTAGTACCTTACTGCCTATAAACGGGTTAAAAGGAGTACGGTTAGTCTAGTATCCTACTGCCTAAAAATTGTATGAAAGGACTATGGTTAGTCTTGTATCCTATTGCATATAAACGGGTTCAAAGGAGTACGGTTAGTGTAGTACCTTACTGCCTATAAACGGGTTGAAAGGAGTACGGTTAGTGTAGTACCCTACTGCCTAAAAACGGGTTGAAAGGAATACGGCTAGTGTAGTACCCTACTGCCTAAAAGCGATTCGAGAGGACTATGGTTAGTCTAGTATCCTACTGCCTAAAAATTGTATGAAAGGACTATGGCTAGTCTTGTATCCTATTGCATATAAACGGGTTCAAAGGAGTACGGTTAGTGTAGTACCTTACTGCCTATAAACGGGTTAAAAGGAGTACGGCTAGTGTAGTATCCTACTGCCTAAAAACGATATGAGAGGGCTATGGTTAGTCTAGTATCCTACTGCCTAAAAATTGTATGAAAGGACTATGGTTAGTCTTGTATCCTATTGCATATAAACGGGTTCAAAGGAGTACGGTTAGTGTAGTACCTTACTGCCTATAAACGGGTTGAAAGGAGTACGGCTAGTGTAGTACCCTACTGCCTAAAAGCGATTCGAGAGGACTATGGTTAGTCTAGTATCCTACTGCCTAAAAATTGTATGAAAGGACTATGGTTAGTCTTGTATCCTATTGCATATAAACGGGTTCAAAGGAGTACGGTTAGTGTAGTACCTTACTGCCTATAAACGGGTTAAAAGGAGTACGGTTAGTGTAGTATCCTACTGCCTAAAAACGATATGAGAGGGCTATGGTTAGTCTAGTATCCTACTGCCTAAAAATTGTATGAAAGGACTATGGTTAGTCTTGTATCCTATTGCATATAAACGGGTTCAAAGGAGTACGGTTAGTGTAGTACCCTACTGCCTATAAACGGGTTAAAAGGAGTACGGCTAGTGTAGTAGATATGAGAGGGCTATGGTTAGTCTAGTATCCTACTGCCTAAAAATTGTATGAAAGGACTATGGTTAGTCTTGTATCCTATTTCAAATAAACGTGTTGGAACGAGTACGGTTAGTGTAGTACCCTACTGCCTAAAAACGGTATGAGAGGACTATGGTTAGTCTAGTATCCTACTGCCTAAAAACGATATGAGAGGGCTATGGTTAGTCTAGTATCCTACTGCCTAAAAATTGTATGAAAGGACTATGGTTAGTCTTGTATCCTATTGCATATAAACGGGTTCAAAGGAGTACGGTTAGTGTAGTACCCTACTGCCTATAAACGGGTTAAAAGGAGTACGGCTAGTGTAGTAGATATGAGAGGGCTATGGTTAGTCTAGTATCCTACTGCCTAAAAATTGTATGAAAGGACTATGGTTAGTCTTGTATCCTATTGCATATAAACGTGTTGGAACGAGTACGGTTAGTGTAGTACAATACTGCCTAAAAACGATATGAGAGGACTATGGTTAGTCTAGTATCCTACTGCCTAAAAATTGTATGAAAGGACTATGGTTAGTCTTGTATCCTATTGCAAATAAACGTGTTGGAACGAGTACGGTTAGTGTAGTACCCTACTGCCTAAAAACGGGTTGAAAGGAGTACGGTTAGTGTAGTACCCTACTGCCTAAAAACGGGTTGAAAGGAGTACGGTTAGTGTAGTACCCTACTGCCTAAAAGCGATTCGAGTGGACTGTGGTTAGTCTAGTATCCTACTGCCTACAAATTGTATGAAAGGACTATGGTTAGTCTTGTATCCTATTGCATATAAACGGGTTGAAAGGAGTACGGTTAGTGTAGTACCCTACTGCCTAAAAACGGGTTGAAAGGAGTACGGTTAGTGTAGTACCCTACTGCCCAAAAACGGGTTGAAAGGAGTACGGTTAGTGTAGTACCCTTCTGCCTAAAAACGGGTTGAAAGGAGTACGGTTAGTGTAGTACCCTACTGCCTAAAAACGGGTTGAAAGGAGTACGGTTAGTTTAGTACCCTACTGACCAAAAACCAATACGAGAGGACAATGGTTAGTCTAGTATCCTACTGCCTAAAAACGGGTTGAATTGACAATGGTATGACAATGAATTGACAATAGTACTCTACTGCCTAAAACGATATGAAGGACTATGGTTTGTCAGATATCCTACTGCCTAAAAACGATGTGAAATGATTATGGTTCGTCTAGTTCAGGGGTTCCCAAACAATTTAGCACCACGCCCCCTTCCTATTGAAATAAAAGATACCCAGTCCCCCTAAATTTTACACTATAAATTAATAGTATGGGAATATGAGAAAGAAATCAATATTATATATATTAAACACAATCTCTTTAATTAAACATACTTTCACAAGAAACGTGATATAACATTATAAGTTTTAATTTGCAAGGTAAATTTCAACTGACAAGAGAAAAATCTTTTAGTGAGATTGATGAGCTTGCATTTTTTTCACTAGCATGCCTATTTGAGGTTGTATTATATATTTTAGGGAAATTTATATTTCTTTAATAATAATTAATTGAAATTTTACATCATGGTCAGTAAAATTACCTATGTACAATAACATCTGTGTAAGTTAAGTTTTAAATTTCAATTAATTGTGTACTTTAATTTTAACTAACTGAGAATTTATCTTATTATTTTCCAACGGGCCTTGCGCCCGTTTGGAAACCTATGAAGTACATTATGGGACATTTACTTTGGTAATAAAAGTGTACTTTTGGTGATATGTAAATAATAGAAGCAAAAGAAGAAAACAATTTATTTTACAAACAACTTATGCGTAAGTTTTGTTTTCAAAATTACGTCACACAGATTTGCTTTAATCCTTGCTATTATTAGACAATTATTTCATAATTGTAATAAATCGATAGATATGATGCAGCCGCACATCCCGACACCAAAAGGATTTGAAAAACGATACTTTTCATTTTACTTAATTACTAATTAGTCATCAAAGAAAAGTTGTTTCGGTTCCCAGTCTCTTAAATGTCAATCAATTTAAGAAATGTTTTATTGTTTTTATCGGCAATGAACAGACTCAAAATGGTTCATAATAGTTTAGACCGCTAGTTAAGAGTGTAGGTTAAACAATTTTAACAAACAAAATAGCAATGTCAAAACGAGTAAACTGAAAAATACGTAATAAAGTATTTTTCTAAAAACAACTTCCTGTGAATTCTAAAATGATGATGACAACTCAGCAATTATTGCAAACTCATAAGCGAAGTACGAATTACTAATTTTATAATGTTTGTTTTGACACTGTTTCTGTTAGGATTGAAATCTTCCAAAGCGTAAGTTAAGGAGCCACAAAAGGATATGCAAACATATAAAGTAAGAAATGTTTGAGAGCTAAAAATCCTATAGTTGTCAAATTAGTTGAGAGTACATTTTGGATTCGCAAACGGGTCATTTTCGAGTGGTTTAAAACTTTTCTTAACATGGATTTACAAAAGTCAGGAAAAATGAATGACTGTTCAAAAGTTCCTGACAAAAGTCAGGAAAAATGAATGTAATTAACTACTGTTACTAACACACACACACACACACGCGCGCGCGCGCGCGCGCGCGCAAGCGCGTGCGTGTGTGTGTGTGTGTATGTAAATAACATTAACCCTCAAGATAAACGTCAAAGGGTGGGGATGGGAACTTTAAAGATAGCTCTTAAGGATGAGAAGAAATTTCTACAAGCTTTATAAATATAGTGTTTCATTTATGTCAGACTAACGTTGTGGAGCCTGATGGTCACAAGGTAATTTATGCGCCTGTCCGAGCAAGTCCGCGCTTGCCTGTATTTTGTGCGTGCGTTCGATTTTTTTAAAATATATTATTGCATTTAAACTTCAGTAATTGACCGCTTGTTTGAGCTTATTTTACAAACTATTTTTAAAATTCACGTTCTACTTTAAACTTGGAGTGTATAAGATGATATGGTCTCTCGTGCTACTTCAATTACTGCTTTTCGTTAATGCTGTTTCATTTTGTGGCCACATCTAGCCACTTGTGAAAATGTGAGGTGTAGTGATATGGGCAATGAAAATAATAAATTTTTAATTAGAAGAGAATAATCCGTTCTGTCTTTGCAATGAAGTATTTCAGTACGAAATAAGTCATTGCAAGTTGTGGTAAAAGTGCTGAACGTGTAGGAGACAAAGAAGCAAACTAACTGTCAGAAGTGCACATTGACATCTGGTCCTTTGTAATTTTATAGTAATTTTAGAAGTGTATTTTTTATTGTGCATGACGTGAAGTCTGTTGTTCATTTTTAAAGTATGTAAAAATTTTTAGATTTGTTGATATGTTGTGCGTTTATGATCTTTGGAGATATAGTGTACAGGAAACTGTGATTGAATGCTGTACTGACAAAGATATATATATATATATATATATATATATATATATATATATATATATATATATATATGTGTGTGTGTGTGTGTGTGTGTGTGTGTGTGTGTGTGTGTGTGTGTGTGTGTGTGTGTGTGTGTGTGTGTTTGTGTGTGTGTGTGTGTGTGTGTGTGTGTTTGTGTGTGTGTGTGCACAGTGAATATTTTCTTGTATATTTGTAAGCAAGAGTAATTGTTATATACACACTGAGCTAAGCTTCTTACCAACCGTCATTGACAAGCGCTTACCTATCCGAGCGAAGACTCGACACCCCCTTAATATTATAAACATAAACTAATTAAATATTCAAGAATTTTTACGCTTATCGATCTTTCTTAGTAATTTAACTCAATAATTCTCAATAATTAACACCACCAGTGAGTGTATAAGTGTTGTGTGTTTGAACCTGATTTTTAAAATGTACACATTGCAAAATTTAGGAGTTAATGTATTCAAAACAATTAACTATTTCTTGAAACTGTAAATTTAACAGCCGCCAATCTGTGCTATTTCTCATGAATTTTTTTATTTTCAATACTTATTTATACTTATTTATTAGTTTATTAATGTAACAAATACAGGAGTTTTTATTCTTATAGTAAAAAATTGTACGTGCAAAGAAATATTAAAAGCCAGTAGATCTAAAAAGCATTGAACAATTTATATCTACGACCAATATTCTACAGATGAAGGTAAGTGAGTAACAAACTACAGCGGGGATTTATATATTTCTCTTACCTTTTTGGCATTTAACTGCACTTCGTCGTGGTTATTTGTTGATGTCTCTGATTGGTAGATGAAACTTTTGTGTTTATAAGCCTAGCAACTATTTGTTCGTTTTACTTCTGAAACCTGGCTTGTTTTTAGCGTTTTCTGCGACCACGCTGCCAGTATGTTAAAGCTAAATGAATCTGTTTGTGTTTTTCTTTCAATTATTTCCAGTTTTATGGAAAATTCTTCAAAATAAACTACAATTATGCCTGTTCTTCTTGAACAATAACAGAGAAACAACAGGCCTCTCATATAATTCTTAGATATTAGGGTACTAGAGAACCCGCAGTCCTTTCATATCGTTTTAGGCAGTAGGGTACCTAACAAACCACGGTGCTTTCATATAGTTTTAGACAGTAAGGTACTAGACGAACCACAATCATTTTTCATTTCACATCGTTTCTAGGCAGTAGACGAACCACAAACATTTCATATCGTTTTTAGGCAATAGGGTACTAGACGAATCACAATCATTTCACGTCGTTTTTAGGCAATAGGGTACTAGACGAATCACAATCATTTCACGTCGTTTCTAGGCAGTAGGGTATTAGACGAACCACAATCATTTCATATCGTTTTTAGGCCATAGGGTACTAGACGAATCACAATCATTTCATATCGTTTTTAGGCAATAGGGTACTAGACGAACCACAATCATTTCATATCGTTTTTAGGCAATAGGGTACTAGACGAACCACAATCATTTCATATCGTTTTTAGGCAATAGGGTACTAGACGAACCACAATCATTTCATATCGTTTTTAGGCAATAGGGTACTAGACGAACCACAATAATTTCATATCGTTTTTAGGCAATAGGGTACTAGACGAATCACAATAATTTCACGTCGTTTTTAGGCAATAGGGTACTAGACGAATCACAATCATTTCACGTCGTTTCTAGGCAGTAGGGTATTAGATGAACTACAATCATTTCATATCGTTTTTAGGCCATAGGGTACTAGACGAATCACAATCATTTCATATCGTTTTTAGGCAATAGGGTACTAGACGAACCACAATCATTTCATATCGTTTTTAGGCAATAGGGTACTAGACGAATCACAATCATTTCACGTCGTTTTTAGGCAATAGGGTACTAGACGAACCACAATCATTTCATATCGTTTTTAGGCAATAGGGTACTAGACGAATCACAATAATTTCACGTCGTTTTTAGGCAATAGGGTACTAGACGAATCACAATCATTTCACGTCGTTTCTAGGCAGTAGGGTATTAGACGAACTACAATCATTTCATATCGTTTTTAGGCCCCATAGGGTACTAGACGAATCACAATCATTTCATATCGTTTTTAGGCAATAGGGTACTAGACGAACCACAATCATTTCATATCGTTTTTAGGCAATAGGGTACTAGACGAATCACAATCATTTCACGTCGTTTTTAGGCAATAGGGTACTAGACAAACCACAATCATTTCATATCGTTTTTAGGCAATAGGGTACTAGACGAACCACAATCATTTCATATCGTTTTTAGGCAATAGGGTACTAGACGAACCACAATCATTTCATATCGTTTTTAGGCAATAGGGTACTAGACGAACCACAATCATTTCATATCGTTTTTAGGCAATAGGGTACTAGACGAACCACAATCATTTCATATCGTTTTTAGGCAATAGGGTACTAGACGAATCACAATAATTTCACGTCGTTTTTAGGCAATAGGGTACTAGACGAATCACAATCATTTCACGTCGTTTCTAGGCAGTAGGGTATTAGACGAACTACAATCATTTCATATCGTTTTTAGGCCATAGGGTACTAGACGAATCACAATCATTTCATATCGTTTTTAGGCAATAGGGTACTAGACGAACCACAATCATTTCATATCGTTTTTAGGCAATAGGGTACTAGACGAATCACAATCATTTCACGTCGTTTTTAGGCAATAGGGTACTAGACGAACCACAATCATTTCATATCGTTTTTAGGCAATAGGGTACTAGACGAACCACAATCATTTCATATCGTTTTTAGGCAATAGGGTACTAGACGAACCACAATCATTTCATATCGTTTTTAGGCAATAGGGTACTAGACGAACCACAATCATTTCATATCGTTTTTAGGCAATAGGGTACTAGACGAATCACAATCATTTCACGTCGTTTTTAGGAAGTAGGGTTCTAGACGAACTACAGTCTATTCATATAGTTTTATGCAGTAAGGTATTAGACCATGGGTTCCTATACTGAGGGGCGCGCCCCCTGGAGGGGCTTGAAGGCAAGTCGTGGGGGGTGCGAAAGGAGTTGTAAAATAGTAAGATAAATTCTCATTTAGTTAAAATTGATGTACACAATTTATCAAAATTTAAAACTAAATGTACGACTCAGATTTATTTTACATAGGTAACTTTTTTGACCATGATATTCAAAAAATTTTAATGAAATGTTGCATTTATAAAAAAAGTATAAGTAAAGGTTGTGCATATTTTGTAAACTTGAAATTAAACAACATGACAGCTTGAAAAGAATAGTAGTACAAAAGTGTTGCGAAACGAATGTTTGGCGTTCAATGAGGCAACAGCGCCACAATGGACAAACCTTCATTTTGGATAAAACACTTAAAAGTGCACCACAGGAAGTTCGATTATACTTGCCTTTTTCAGGTTTACTTATACGAAAAAAAAATTTCAGCACTTGTTGCAATAAAAACAAAATATAGGAACAAAACTTGATTTTACTAATGACTCGCGTTGTGCCTTTACTAAAATACAACCTCAAATAGGCATTCTAATGAAAAAATTCAATCTCATCCATCTCACTAACAGATTTTCCTCCTATCTGTTAAAATGTACCTTTCGTGTTAAAACTTGACAAGTTATATCATGTTTCTTGTGAGTAAGAAATACGAGTGCATGGTTATGCATAAGTACATTTTTTTCAGTGTGTATATATATATATATATATATATATATATATATATATATATATATATATATGCCTGAGGACGACGGCACAGCCAGCCATTGAAAGTTAGCTCGCATAAATAGATTCTTGTTTAAGTACATAAGTGAAAATGATATATATATATATATATATATATATATATATATATATATATATATATAATATTTCTTTGTTTTTCATGTTCTTTTTATGGTGTAATTGTAAGGGAGGTGTGGGAATCTTTCATTTCCAGAAGAGGGGGCGTGGAATCAAAATGTTTGGAACCCCTGCCTTACCGTATCGGTTTACATTTTGTAAACCTTTTTACTGGAGGTTATAGGGCTATTGTTAATACCGAGTGTCTTTCCATTAGCCATAACAGTTACGTAAATACTATCTAATTTACTGTGTTAAGCTTACAATAGTTTTAGCACTTTGTAAGTAAGAATTGTAAGTAAGAAGAAGAAGATCCAAACCGCCACAACTGTCACTACTTCGCGATTTCCTTCTTAAAACTCATCAAATCTATAGAGACATAATAAGTTGTAGAGCCGAAATAATCGACTTTGAATTTTCACAACGCCTGCTCGACCAGAATATTCTAGAATTTCGCAATATAACTACGAAGCGTTATAAGCTAGCAACCAAGGAACTGGATTGGCGAGGTGCGGTTTTGCGACGAAGTAGAGAAGCGGAACTCTCGGAATGGAGATGAGATGGCGAGCGATTGGTATTCCTCGCGAGTTCCTCGGTAAACGCATATCGTGCAAGGTTGTTGTCCTTCTTTTGTCCTTCTTGTCCTTGTTGACAATTATTCTACGCTTTTTTCATATTTATTGCGATTTGATACCACTGATCACGAGGAATTCGAAAAGCATTGAGGTTTATCGATGGCTGGCATTAAAGGCCAAAGCAAGTGGAAAAACTCAAGGTTAATAGTGTTTATTGTTAATAAGCTACCGGCAGTATTAAACAGATACATGTCTGATCGCTCGGTCACTGTCGCGAAATACATTGTTGGGGAAAGAAGTAGGAAGATATCTAAAAGCGCAAAGAACTTATAGTCTACTTTTAAAATCGTTAAATTTTTAAAAGTCTCCGACAGCAACAGAATAATTAAACGATTCATTCAGTTAAAAAATACAGACATTTTAATTTCGGTTTTTATGCAAATAGAAATGAAATTTAATAGCTTTATTATACCCAACATTTATTTGAACGATTTCATCACCTGATGAATTTTATCATTTTGATGAATCAGCTGATGAATGCATACACTTAGACTAAACCTTACATTAAAGCAGATTCATCGCATTTATCTGAATATCTGAGCTCTTCGAAATTATTTAAATGCAACATGATTTAGTTAAGCACAAAATATGTTAATTACAGAAATGAGTTTAGTTTCAATTTTCTCAAACGGGTTATTATCTGTGCAACACCTTATATAATACTCATATGAAGTAATATAGCATATATTGTAGCATCAGTATGTATCGACAAAACTGTTATATAAGTTTTTTTTTAAATATATATATACATACATATATTTTATATATAATTATTTTATAACTTGCAAATTCAATGTACGTAAACAAGAATCTTACTTGGTATATTTGGGACAGCTTATGAATTACAGTGATCTCATTACAGAGCACTCTTCTAGAGTCTTATAAAGTTTGAAAATGAGAGAGAGAGAGCACTGTTGTAATAAGTGAATACAGCAAATAGTGTTACTAAGTTACAAATGATTAATTCTATAAAGGCTAATACAAATAAGTACGAGAAAATATTTACGTGAACATATTATTCAAAGCCATCCCTAGCTAACCTCATCAAGGTCAGACTTTTCTACTTTTTTTCTGTCAGTTTATTCTTGTGCTATGAGAATAAAAGTTTTTTGGCAGAATAGGTTTGTTCTTGAAGATGTTGGCTTCGACCAGTTCTTTTATGTAAATATATTCTTTTATTTATATTAATCTTTTTTTATTGATTTATTATTTGTAACAGAAAGACATTTACAACACATTACATTTTAATGTACCTAAAGCAAGAATCTTTCTTAATGATTTTGACTAACACATCTTTCGAACATTAACTTGCAAAAAACGTTAATATATATATATATATATATATATATATATATATATATATATATATAAACTTTAACGTATTTCTAAAAATAATTTTCTTTAAGAAATTTAGTAGACACTTGATAATCAAGGATCCCTTGGCTGAATTGGAGAGCCCTTCCGGCATTAACGCCAAGACATGATTGATTTTCCGACTTTCAATCGTACAACAATTACAGACAGATTCGAAACGTTGCGGTGAGGAAGAGGAAGAGGAGCTTCTCACTTTCCCAGGTGGCGGAGGTGCGGAGGTGCCCTCGGGTCAAGGGGCACTAGGCCATTCCGTGACTTTACACGCCTAACATGCACTAAATATTTAGCGTGTTCCAAGTTAACAGCTAATTTTATACGCTCAACTCTTGCCATCGTTAACCATATAGAATTAAGTGAAAATACCATCTAGCCGGTGTACCGGATAATTTACTCGTATTTAAACCATAGTTTATAATCCCGAGATAAATGTTTAATTACGCAAGTACGGCATTTAGCGAGCCGAGTAATTACATCTGGATTGTTAAACATTTTCTTGTACACGTAGATATATTGCATGTGCTGAAGTTAATTGAAGATATTGTTATATTTCATATTCAGAAGGGAAAAGATATTACTGCCAGTTGTATTAGTGCAATAATCGATCAACCCGGTAGCTCTGTCTAGCGATTTCAAGAAGTGAGAAGGAAAGATGTTTTGAAACTTATAATAATCACAAACTCAAAGGATACTTTAAAAAACGCAAAGTTTTACGTGAAATGAAATTTTATATAGGAATATTGTCTAGAAAGGTAAAGGCAGATGGTACAAACGCGGTTTTATGAAGGAATGACAGTATCAGAAAGTGAATTTAGATTTATGGAACGGGAAACGTGAAAAGTGGAGAAAGAGAGAATGAAAAATGAAGTTGCGTTTAAAACGGAAATACTGCAAGAGAAGAGAAATTAAAGAAATAAAATTTTTATTAATTCAGAAAGAAAGAGATGAAAATGAGAGGTATTTTAAATCCCTGTTATATATTGTAAGTTATACAAGATATACTCAAGAAGATGTTATAAAGAACAACCAAATGAAAAGAAGCAATAACTGTTATTATTTGTTGCCAATATATTGAAAGATAGTTTATTCGTTTGTAAAAGGCTTGGGAAGTGCGAAATTATAGAGATAAAAATAATGTTGAATAACAAAAGTAGTGAAAAAAAGGAAAGAAAATTTGGAAGATTTTTTCAAGAAAATAGCTGCTGAAGATTTGGAGTACTTTTATTGATACCAAATAACAGAAGGTTTGACAAGGGGGTAATCTACCAGAAACCGTATGAGATATATTTGTTAGATTTTTAATGTTATTTGTTTGTTTTTCACAAAACACATTTTGCCGTATTTAGTGCCAGTCTTCTTATATTTTTACATACTTTCAATAAAAAGATATAAATTTGTAAATTATAATTAGAGATAAAAAGTTAATTTACTTAGGGGAGATGCTAGTAGGTGACTCATTACAAAAAGAGTTGCACGTGACTGCAAGTGATAAGGCATATTAAGGCCAGCCTGGGTGTACAAGACAGGTCACATCATAAAGTCTATAAAATTTTATGTTTTTTTATATGTACTTATTAGTTAACAGAGAACGCTTTTTACGGGACATCTTTAAAATGACAACAGTTTATTTAGACTCATAGGGAAAACTGTTCATTAGGTACGACTTCGTTTTAACAAGTTTTTTCATGCAGGAAAGTTATACAATTTTTAGAAAAATAACACATTTCTGTTAAAAGGTAAATCGTTAAAAAATTGACAGAGGAAATTGAGGACAAACATTTATGGATACAAGTGAACGCTTACTTGTTAAAATAAATGCTCTAAAATTAAAAACCCACAAAATGTAAAACAGATAAATAAGGTGGTAAGATATAGGCTTATTTGTAATCTATAACATGTGATACATTATAAACCTTGAATTAAAATAAGAACTTGAATCATTCGAAAAGAAACTTAAAAATAATTATTATAAAATTCCGTTCTGATATTAAAGGCGCTCTGAAAGTAATCAGGCAATAGCAGGTCTATTAGTATGGCAATGGAAGTCTAATAGTATCTTTATAGGTCACGTGATATTTATAAAGGTACTTATTTAATCCAGTATTATACTTTCGAAAACGTCAACAATGAAACAGACAACTTGAAATTTACTTTTTTATCTCTCCGCGATTCAACAGTTAGAAATGAATATACGGTTGATTCACGGTTTTTTCTACGCTTAGCGTATTTTCCGCACAGCCTGTACGCCGGATACGCCATGTCGTCTGTAACAATGCGCCCTCTATATTAATACGAGAAAGTAATGCCTAATGTAAAATCACGATGTTGCATAAGATTTCCTTATTCGCTATTGTCAGGAGGTAATCTTCCGTGCCAAGGATTTTGCGCAGGCGTTAAACATTTTCTGCACACCATGGAGAATCGCCGCCTGTTTTACAACTTTCATGTGAAGGCTTGTTCTATTGTCTATCAAACACACACATATCGGAAGTGTTTACTTCAAGGCGACATTAACCAATAATCGACCATATGTGTTATGACCACGGCAAATAATCGCCTTTACAGTAATATGTTTTCCTTAAAGCTTGAGCAATTAAATGCTTGTAAACTTTATTAGTTGCTAGTCTACTAAAGAAGCAACCCAAATCCTTTAGTTTTACTTTAAAACAGCTTTTTCTAGCATTTTTATAAAAAAAGATAGCATCAGACATTAAATATCGGTTTAATTAATAACAGTAATAATAATAGTAAAGAATATTACCCACACAACCACCAGCACAACAGCACCAATAATCCTAATAATAATTAATTATTATTATAACCATGATTAATAATAATAAATAAATTTATACTAATAATAATTGTAAGAATAATAACAATAGTAATAATATTTCTAATAATAATAATTAAAACAGTTGGTAATACAAATCTTTAAATAAATTCAAATGTTTTTCTGAATTTGTTGAACTTTGTAATTTTTTAGGAGGGCTATTCCGCGACTCCACCATGGACAGTTCTGCCTTCAAAAATTCCCGAGACTCTAACCTTAGCAAAATGCAAAAATGTCAACACACGAAAATATTTATTTTATCGAGATTTAGCTCTTTATATCTATCGAACCAAGGCCATATCTACCGGTGAAAGCTTAATGGCAGGGGCGTAGCCAGGACGATGGTTGGGGGGCACGACTGTGGGAGTAAGAGGGAAGAACCTTCCTGGCGAAATTTTGAACATTTTTATCTCTAGAAATAATATTTCATGCTATTTTGGTACTTGAAATTACATTATTGTTTGGTCGGGAAGCTGTTTTGCTAAACAGCGCTGTTTTATATGTTACCATTTTTTTACTAAAATTGATTGGTTTCGGGGAGGGGAACGTGGCTTCCCTGGCTACGCCACTGCTTAAGGAGTTAGAATCTTTAAACATTTTTATACGAAACTATAAATTTATATGATATTATAATATAGAACAAAGAAAAAAGTACGAAGAACGAATGTTCTGAAGACATGTAAGTAAAGATTAGAGAAATTAGCTAACCGAAGAATACGAGAAATCATAGAAGTAAAACATACTACAGCAGACGAGATAGGTACCCAACAACGCAAACGGTATGTTTAAAGAATGTCTGAATATCAGCTTCCTAAGCTTTATCGTGGACCTTTTTATCGTCTTCATGATAAGAAAGGAAGACCTCACCTTAGTTGTTAAGAAGGTGAAAATTGAGAAATGAAAGACAGAGAATAACATGAAAGTCAATGGATGAGCAGGGAGGAATGGAGCCTGTGTATCGGAAGCCATATGAGAACGTTTTAGAATATGAAATAATTATTCGAGAATTGCCAAACACTGTGTAGAAACTATAATTAGCATTGTACCGTACGTACCACGATTTACCGTATTACGTCATCAATTTATCAATAAACACAATAAAATAACTGCACATGCGCACAACTCAATACGCCTTGTAAAAGCCTTACTAATCATTGAACATGCCATAATAAAAGCATTGAAGAACAGGCATACAAGAAGGGCAATTAAAGCCCTGTGACTGCAGTGAATGCCGCATGCGGGGAACGTTTGCGATTTATCGGTGACTACACTCCCACGCTTGTCCTCTACGATGCTAATCTTGCAAGCAGTATTACAGAAATATTAGTAATTTTTAATTAAAGGTTGAAGATGAGCAGAATATTGTAATTATACGTTTAATTATGTAAGTGCATGAAATATCACTTATTGCATTCAATTTACAGACAGCTGTAATTTATTTGAGGCATTATAATTTTTTTCAAATTAACCTAGATAGAAAATCTAACAATGTTCCAAGAAAAGTTATATGTTTAAAGTTAATAAATCTTGATGGGTTATTCATTTTGCCAGCATGTTTATTTCTACAATCTTCCTTACATATGTATAAAAAATATAACACTTATCCAGGTTTACATTCATTTTCTATTAGCAAAATAAAAACTACCTGTAAAAAATTCTTTAAAATCAAGTTTAAAAATAAACTTGGAGTTTATAAATGATATAACTAGAGTTAAAAACTGTTGAAATAAAATTAAGAACAGACAAATTGGCTTTAATCTACAGCTTAACATGTGCATTTCTTTCATCGATTAAGGGTGGTGTAGTTCTATTACATTTTGTAATTTAAAAAAGTAAATGATTACGTTTGGGTTACTTCATTATTGCAATAAGTTTCATTTTATTCGAAGCTAGAATCTAAAACCTGTTATTTACGATAGTAAAGTGATGCTGGTACATCTGAACATATAAATACAATCAAGAATATAATGATTTATGATAAGTAACAATAAATATATGAAACAAGGGAAAATAATGAAGCAAAATGAAGTCAAATATAAAATGCACTTGAGTGTAAAAAATGTGTAATAATAAATAAAAACGACAAAGCAACAACAAAAATTAAAAAAAAAAAAAAAATAGGAGGACAAGACGTCTTTAGCCTGTGAAATACTGGTGTCAGAAATCCAGTTGAGCTAAATTGAGACGGCTCTGTGAAATACTAATGCAAGATGATTCATAGCTCCACAGCTAAATCGATTGAAAATCATTGGTGTGAAATTTGTAAAACAAAACATACAAATCAGCTAAATGATACCTTTACTTAGTACGAATGCTGTTCTTACGTAGTAGGTTATATTCCTAAAAGGGAAATAAGTAAAATATATTTCCATTTGTATCAGTAATGAATGTAATCAATATCGCTTTAAAAGACTAGAAATATTGCTAATGTCTCTAAAAAGAAAAATGTATTGAAGTGTAATCTGTGATTTATTCCGAGGAAGCGTTTATTTTTATGTGTAAGATAAAATTTGACCAAATGCCTGAGTATTATCAAAGTTTAATACACTTTATGTAAAAAACTGCCTATATTGTTTTAATAATGGTCGAATATGCCTTACTTTAAATATAAAGAGGAACAGTCATTTCGAGAATTGTCGTTTTCATTTGTCAACTTCGACCGCACAAAATTCTTGGTTTTAAAAAAGATAGGATGGAAAATCGATAAAAGTCCTCATTTAAAATTAAAGTAGGTGCTACTATATACAAGTAGCACATATTGCTATAAATAATAGCTTGTATAAATGTACTGCATAATAGTAGCACAAACTGAAGATGGGAACAAATAATGTAATGATAAAAAATAATTCTAAAATTATTATAAGGTTATATTTTGTTCACATTGCGGTTTCAGTACGAGTTGAGCCACTTATAAAAGTGTGGGCTGCAGGAATAAAGATACGGCGGGATGTAACTGTCTATTATTGTCCCACAGTTCACGAATACGACTTTTCCCTTATGAATTTTGTATCTAAATGTAAATGCAAAACAACTTTGTCCCACTTTCGTTTATATCGAATAAACCTGTTCCATGTCCGAAGTAAATTTTATATATTTACGGAGAAATTATATTTGAAAGAAAAATAATACGTGTAAATAAAAAGAATAAGAGAATTTAATTTCTATATGAGGGATCATATTTCTCTGCCTCTCTCTCTCTCACTCACACACACACACACACACACACACACACACACACACACACACACACACACACACACACACACACACACACACACACACACACACACACACACACAAACACACACACACACACACACACAACACACACACACACACACACACACACACACACACACACACACACACACACACACACACACACACATGCAAAAGCCTATATAATCATGAATAAATTTACGCTTGAAAATGGAGTGAATACTCAAGATCTTCGAAAGTCGACTTTGTAAAAATAAAACTCGTAATAAAACTATATATATATATATATATAAAGAACATAAGTCAAAATACAAATACAAGAATTATAATTGAATTTACAATTCAAAGCTTTTCGTTGGCTAACAGTACCAATATCATCAGGAATATTAAACAATTAAAATTAACATATTTTAATTTATGTTAATTTTAATTGTTTAATATTTCTGATGATGTTGGTACTGTTAGCCAACGAAAAGCTTTGAATTGTAAATTCAATTATAATTCTTGTATTTGTATTTTGACTAAGTTCTTTATATATATATGAGTGAAAGCGGTTAGTGAGTGCAAAGAAAACAATTTTACTACAATATTATATATTACAACATATATAAGGCGGTATAGTGTTCTACTGGGTAGAATAGCCTAAGTGCTAGCTAAAGCTCCCCGCTTCGATCCGCTGTAGTACCAATGAATTTTTAGCCGCTTTACAACTCTTCAATCAACTGTGAAAATGTGTATCTTGAGGCAAAAGGGGTGAAAGGTTGAATAAATATAATATACCTCTTCGGGAAATATTTGGTCACTACACCATCTTTTAAAATGGTCCCACCATCGGTGGGATTACGAAAATACTTACTTATTACTTCTTACTACGAGCTTCCAAGGTTGGCCTCGATGGCTCGATGTCTCCTATATACACACTGTGTGGATTACGAAAATGATGTAAATACATTTTGGATATAAATGTACAGGGAACATCAGAGATATATAAAGTCGTATAGGCAGAGTCATTGTTCTATCTAGCCCGAAAATCACGCAGTCATTTTTATAGTAACTGGAAATTTGAAATAGGTTAGATGATATAAGATAAACATATCATCTGGTTATGGAGTGTGTTTTAGAGACGTCGTACATTATCTTTCTTTAACGCAAACTTGCTTTGGAACTGGGTTATTAAGAAGCTCTTGCACGCTACCGATTTTTTTATGAATAGAAACAGGCAATAAACTTAGTTCGAGTACCGAACCTACCACAAGAGTTGCTTATCTTTAGTGCGTAGTAAAACAAATGCGCCGGTATTCGAACCACTTTATTACTGCTTACTGGTTTCTCGAGTGATAACAGGAACGTATCGGACGGCTTGGTGATGGCGAAAGTTTATGTTGACCAGGAAGTCCGTTGTAAAACTACTAATCAGAATTCAGGATTAGAAATTGAAACACTGTATTTAATCTCGTACGATTATTGGTTTGATAGGATGAGTAGGCTACGTAATGAGTTATAATCCAATTAGTAGGTTCGATTCCCGAGTACGACTAACAGTACCCAGAGGTTTTTCTCCGACCATTTCTATTTACCATCGGACTTATCCGCGTTTAGAATCTGTTAATTTGCTCTGCAGAAAAGTAAAGACATCGGTGTATGTGGTAGTAAAATTCTTGATTGAAAACAAGTCTTCAATTCCTTGTGTGCAAGCGTAAGCTGTAGATCAATTACCCACCTGATATACTACTCAGTAAGTAAATATTGCTCAGTAATTGCAAAAATAAAGAGCAGGTTAATAATTTTTCAGCATCTTAAGGCAATTACCATAGCATAATGGTAGGAGAAGTTGAAGGAATGTTAGTCTGGTGTAGAACTGTGTTATACTTAAGAGGTTGCAATTAAGTTTCCCAGTAACATCCTGTAGTCTGTGTCATGGAACCTGTCTGTAGACCCGGATGTGTCTTATCACTTGCAGCCGCACTTTTTTTTTCTTTTATGAGTGACGTACTAGAATCTACCCTTAATAAATTAGCTTCTTTGCCCTAATTATAATTTTCTAATTTTTATCGAATATTGGAAAATTAAGTGAAAATATAACACGAACGATACCAAACACGACATAAGTTGTTAAAAAAACAAACAATATAGGGGTAGCCTGTTTATGTACCGTAGCAATTATAAATTTAATTCATCAAATTATGTCTTGTTTTGTACCGTTTCTCCTATATTTTTACGTACTTTTCAAGAGTTCAATAAAGGTTTGGATATTTTCACTAGGTTAAAAAGTTAATTTACGTGAAGATGCTAGTAGGTGAGTCATTAAAGAAACAGCCGTGGTCAGCTGCAAGTGATGACACATGCAGGTCCACGAGACAGGTTAAAATATACATACTATAAGATGTTCTATGTACCTAGAAAGAGAGGGACGAATTTTTTTCTCAGCAGATAAAGAGGGCTACAGTACTGATATCCGCTTTTGAGCATATCGGAGCGCAGCGTTTTCACTCATGCTGTCAGAAGTACCAAAGTGTTAGTGGGCAGGCCTTTCTTAATGGCTCTGCTTGTAGGAGCAGAATTTCCCAAAAACATTTTAGAGGGACAAAACGCTTGGTCGGATTTTAACGCACTTAAAGAAAATGTTTGATGTAAAATTTAGTAGTATTAGTTTTTAATTATTTACTTTCAACCCTTAAAAGTTCCTGACTATAGGTATGTTACTATAAATACTTAGGTACAGTCAATCTCTTATTAAAATGATGGGTTACCATGAAATATGTGGAAAAGTTTCTGTATGTCAATATGTGGTTACTCTAGTATTAAACAGGTTAATCTTTCGACGAACACTGGAAAGGGGAATGCTGAAAGTAGTGACAATTTCTCCTTAATCATCTTATTACCCCACCACCTAGGCCATACACAAACATTTTAAATACCTCACGGTATTTTATATTAGAGTAAATATGCTATATATTTTTCGCTGGAAATATTCTCGAGTTGTGATGTTCAATTTTTGGAAAACGTGATATAACTTTTTCAAAATTTTTAGTGTCTTGCTCTTCTTAAAAATATCTACTATTTACTATCATTATATAAAATCAAACAAACAAAATGGAGAAAAATAAAAGAATAAAAGATCAAGCAAATAATGCGATATAAACCAAAATAATAATAAATTTAGTAATAGAAAAGTCAACAAAATCGAATTTTTTAAACATAATCCCTCTAAATCTTTCGTACTGTAATAGCAGCACGTGCAGCGGAAATTGTTTAGTTTTTCATCTTTAGCACTGATTACGTTAAGGAATTATTTTAACCTAGCGTTAAAAAAAATAAAATTAAAGCAGACAATAATGAGAATGTAACAAAGCTACATTATTGTGTCTGCCGTGATAAAACAAATGGAGAAAAACCTTCTGCGCAACGAACATATGCGGTCAAGATTGAACGGGTTCAATAGTTGTAGTAGGAGGATATCGATGGCGCTCAAGGAAGAATCTTGCGGAATCCCATAAATACACAGCACTGTCATATTACAAGGGAGAAGATATACGATAGCCCTGCACAGTACAGTTAAGGCGAGAACATCACCGCATGGGTTCGTCGACAAATAGATTTATCAGAGGCAAAAGTGTGAATCTAGGAGCAGGAAGTCAATATCTGCTAGGTTAGGTTAAGTGTCTCCCGTTATAAACGTACATTTATGATTAAATTATAGCTTTTATCTTCTCGGCCATAGTTTTACGTTATTGTATATAAAAGGTCAATGATGCACAGTGAAAGCTTTCATAACAATGTTTATTATATGAAAATGTCTTTAAAGATTTTTTCTGATTTCATTTTTAAAGGGTTTTAAATCCGTACAACTTAATGGATAAAAGTTAAACGAAATACGGTAAAATTTAGTGTGGCTGTATTACGATGAACGATTTCCCCCCTACTCTTGTAGAAATAGACAGAGGGAAATAGTAGGAGAAAGAGAAAGATAAGGAAGGAGAGAGAGAAAAAGGGGAGGGAGGAAAGGAGGAAGAGATAGAGTTTGAGAAATGAAGGATCCTAATGGATATACGGGGGAAATGGCGAAGGAAAGAAAGTCACAGAGTCAAGTGATAAAAATATTAAACAAATCCGAACGAAATCCTTTAAAATTTAGTTCTTTATTATTTAAAAAAAATATTGTTCACCCACTCACACACTCTGGTATAATTAAAGAGAGATAGAAGGAGCAAGAGGAAGAGAGAGAGAGGACTAGAAAAGGGAGAAGGGAGGGGATTCGAGAGGGAGGGAATGCGTTGGTTGGAGAGGAAGAGGGAGAGGTAATGGGATGGAAAAGGAGATCGTAAGTCAGTCAGTGTTGAGTAAAGCGATTTTAAATAAAAACACTTTGTTCACCCACTCTCACATCGTGGTTGAGAAGAAAAGAAAGACAGAAAGGAAAATAGAAAGAGAAAGACAGAGAAAGATGAGGAAAGTAAGAGATAAAAGGGAAGGTTGGGAAAGGACAGGGAGAGGAAGAGGGAGAAATATAGTTAGAGGGAGGAAGGGAGAGAAGAAACAGGATAGTGGGGAAATGGGCAAACAAACAGGGAGTTGAGTGAAAAGATATTAAAGAAATCCGAATAAAATTTGTTAAAATTTAATGCGTTTATATCATGAAGAATAATTGTAAACCCACTCACATAACCTGGTAAAAAGAGATAGAAAGAAAAGGAGATAGAGAGAGAAAGAGAAAGAAAAATGAGAAAGGTTAGAAGTAAAGACCGATGTGTGTGGCAGACAAGTAGAGAGTTTAGTGGAGAGATGTTAACCTTTAGTGAATCAAATACGAACATAAGACAAAGATGGTAGCTAGAAGAAATGACCGTTCATAAAACACTACAAAATGTTCGCTTCTTAGCTATAACATTGTAAAGAAATTCAAAAGTGAATCCTCAGAAGTTCTACTATAAAATATACCCTAAATCTCAACTAGTCTTCTTAGTTTTAATAATTTTTATTTACTTTAAACTAAGAAAATTAATAAGATTGCTATTAATCAAATAATACTCGACCTTGGATTATAAACGAAAATTATTATTTAAAAATTAAACATACAATCACAGTGAATATATTCATTAAATTAAACGTGTTTCAATTACCAAATCATCCACAGTGATTGCAACTACATTTTACAAAAAATAAATTATATTATTCAAAACGTAATATTTAAGATTGAACAAAAACAAAGTGTTAACTCCACGCATGCGCATTTGTTAGACTGTGATCTGTGAGAGATCGCAATTCTTATGCAATGATATAGTATCATTAAAAACAGTAACTACAGAAAGACTTAGAAGAGGTAAATCTGTGTTGATATTTATAAGAGGAAGGAAAGCTAAAGAAAGTAAAAATAACCTCAAATATATTTATTATTATTTTTATACTATATATAATAATTATTATAATTAATATATATTATATGTAATATTAATTATAATATAATTTATTATATTAATATAATTATAATGTAAAAATAATATAAATAATATCTATTATTATTAAAGGTAATATTTCCTTGCAAATAATTTAGAATTACTGGGAAGGAAAGCTTATTAGTTTTAAATTTTAACCCCGCAGTAAACATAGGTACGAAACCTCTCATTGGATAAGTACTTTGATCCTTTTCAACTACAGCTGTTTGGTTGCATCTGTTAAAACAAATTAAATAAACGATTTTTCAGTAAATATTTGCGGCTAGTGTTATCAAAGAAATCCTTTACTAAATCCTTGTTTTAAAATTACAACACAGACGTAATCTCTGAACTTATTTGCCACCCTAAAACCTCATTACTTATACTTTACACGTCAATTAGATATTATTTGTCCAATTAGATATATTTGTACACCAATTCGACTACCACCCAGCCGAGTCGAGCTAAGTAGGAGAGAACAAGCCGCGCGTAGCAACAGTTAAATACCATCATGTAGGTTCACTGCCACGGGTATTTCAGCTATTGCTATAAAATACGTATAACTGTACAGTTGACGACCAATGAACATAATCTGTCGGAACGCCATGTTCGAAAGGCAATTACAACGCGCAATTTGCACACGCTAAATAAAGA
Organism: Prosapia bicincta; assembly: GCA_036971475.1. NCBI lineage: Eukaryota > Metazoa > Arthropoda > Insecta > Hemiptera > Cercopidae > Prosapia > Prosapia bicincta. The sequence continues at coordinate 128,784,001 of JBAIZL010000003.1, read as the reverse complement.
CAACACGCTTTTATTAAAACGCGAATAAAGGAAACGTGGGTTTCTGTGGACAATTATTATCTCAATAAAAATATTTATCAAATAAAATACACTATTGTAATTCTTTGTACAGTTATTTAAGGATAAAGAAGTATTTATTTATGAGGCTTTATCTGTATTAAAGTCAATAACAGATTTTAATATTCCCGCTACTAAAAGAAAACAAGAGAAGGTGAAGGAGCTGAATAAGAATAAGGTTTAACCCCAAAGAGAGGTGAAAGAATGTGGGCAAAGAAGTAATACGTTTCTAGTTACCGAGAATTGTGACTATTTGGAATGGAAAATGACAATCCTTGGTAAATTTTTTTGTAAGGGAAGAGCATTGTCCTTAAATTACCGCCTGGGAATGGAGTGCAAAAGAGAGTGGATCATATCTAGGCTCAAGGTATATAAACGTACATTTCCCTCTGGTATTGGAGATGGGAATTTTCTTTTTTAGTTTTAACGCAATTGATTATTCTGATATTTTGTGTATAATTAGTCAGTATTCTAACGATTATCACAAGCAAGAATAGTTTAACTTCCTAAAATTTAATATTCACTTTAACTTTTAATATTTAGTAAAATATTTAATTATTTTTTCTAAAATTTATAAAACTGTTATTTTTTTATAGTATCATACACTAATATTAAGGAAGGTCATAGTCAGACTGAAAATGGCTGGAGAAACGTTGGACGTATTATATTACATTTACAAGTTATTCAAATATTTTACAGTTCACCCAATCCAATAATACAAAATATCAATCGATATTAACTAAATAAATTTATTGCGTTTAACTAAATTAACTTCAGATTAGTATGTTTTTTAACTTCATTGCAAACCCTGGTGGTGATGGTCATGTAAATGTACAAAGATTATATCCTATATAGCCTTGTTAATTAGTTATAATCTGATTAATAACTTATATTATGACGATGTGAACACTCACAAAAGTTTTTATAAGAATAAAAATGCGGTTGTTTTATGAGTGAGGTATCATTTATTATTTTTTTCCCTACGTTTCGATAACTATAGTGTTATATTCATTCAGGCCGAAAGTACATTGGACAAAATTAATAATTTATGTTTAGAAAATTTTAACATGAAATTATAATATAAAAATAAAATACTTACTATAAACGACATTCAGAGTCAAATTAAATTATTATAAACACTTTAAAAATTATTGGTTAATGAGAAATTAAATATATAAAAACAATAACAATTAACCTCTTGAAATGTACACACATGTTGACGTCCATTTAATAAAAAATAAAATTTCTTACCACAGATATGACTCATTTAACAATAGCAATGCGCATTACAAAGAAACCATAAAAGATTACATAAACAGCCATAGATGAGTGTTTTATACTATATTTTATATTAAAATTGTCTAAACATAAATTATTAATTTTGTCCAAACAACGGCAATTTTATTAAACAAAAAAATAACTTATATTGTCGTTTTCGGTTTATTGGTTATTACATTAACATTTTAATATTGCAACTGTGCTTATTGAATAGTATATATAGTTGTACAGATGTTTTCTTGTGATATACGTCAAAGTACTAACGTCTACGGAAGATAGGAAATACTTGTGACTAGAGACTGGATTCGGATGACATAAAACACCTGGTAGACGGTTTAGGGAGAATCATGGTACCACATGTACAGGGTCAAGTAGCTATCGGGGGCATAATTTCGTGTTTACCCGTACACCCATGAGTAACAAGAAGGTCAAGGAAGAGTAGAAAGTACGTGAGGATCCTATGGTACTGGGAGTAAGGACAAATGTGGCATTGCATTGGCAGGGTTGCGTAGCTAAAGTAGGCCAGGATGAAGGAAGGTGTCCATCTACTAAGACCCTACTGGAGTCACAATGAAGTGCCCACCCGCAAAGCAGGAGTCCTGCAAGAAATTATATTAGTACGGATGACAGAATACCGAATATAAATTATTATTAAATACAACAATCACCGGAAGTCACTATTAAAACAAATTTACGTACTTTTCAAAACATAAAAACCCACGTTACCGAAATTTAGGTACTGCGACGAATGTAAGAAATTCTACATTGGACAAACAGGTCGCAGCTTTGAACAAAGAGTCGAGGAACACAAACAGAACACCAACTTAACATTTTACAATCACATAAAATAAACAGGACACAAATACACAGGCATTTACCATTTCCTAGAAATCCTACATATCAACAAAAAACGGCCACATCTCAACACACTAGAACAATATTAAATTTACAAAAACACAAAGTACAAACATATTAAACGAACAAACACAATACAAATCACACATACTCTTTGATACTATCGAAAACCTACCTTTAAAATCGTCACTGCTTGATCCGACATCTCCAAGCAGAAGAAACTGATGAATATCGGCAGACAGCGATCGAAAACGTTCTGTCTCAGTAAGTTTTAAAAATTTACAAAATTTAAAGTTCAGATAGTCATAAACTATTGTTTAAATGATTAATAAGATTCACCGAACGTAATGGACTACAAAATCCTTGAATATTATTGTCACCGTTAAATAATTAAACCACACAGTAAACAATTTAATTAATAAGTACCGTGAAATATTTAACTACCGCTTAATTTCAATGATACATTAATTCAATTTGATAATAACTAACCGCCGATTAAATTCTTACGTCAGTTGTTGCATGAAAGTGTTTAAGCTCGCTGCTTCAAGTAATCACAGATATAGTAATGGTGCAATTAATCATACGTTTAGCAACTCGCTGAGAACATTGCAAATGTGGTTACTTTTACTTAAATAAACGTCACGAGGGATAGATCTATGAAGTGAATCTGCTTTCTGCTGACGGCATGTTGCTTTTATTGAAGCAATAATTCTATGGAAATAATTAAATAATATCGAACACCGACTTATTATCAACGGTTTATTCCCTCGTACTCGTTTCATTTATCATCATTCACAATGAGTACAAATATAAAATTTCTAATCTATAACTAAATTAAACACCCAATACAGCATAAACACGCGGCATTCAAACGTTTACTACATAGAATAAATAAAATACCTATGTCCACAACTAACTACACAGAGGAACTAAACACAATCAAATATTTAGCTCTCAAAAATGGATATGACAATTATTTAATAGACAAACTACACAGAAAAATACTGAACAAGAACAGTAACAACAACACGAACACAAACAAATTCATCACCCTCACATACATAAACAAACTCATAAAAAAATAGCACACCAATTAAAAGGAGGGGGATACAACGTAGCTTACAGAACAACAAATAAAAGCCAAACAGTTATCAGACACAGCATTAATAACAATACCAACAAATACAATAACACAGGAGTATACAAACTAAAATGCAACAAGTGCAATAACTTCTATATTGAACAAACAGGCAGATTTTTCGCCGAAACATATAAAAAGCATAAAAGCGCACTGCACACTACTATTGAATCCACCTTCGCAAATCACCTCATGGACACTAAACACTCATGCAATAGTATGGAAAATAACATGAGCATCCTCCACACATGCAACAAAGGCCATAAATTAAACACACTAGAACAGTATGAAATATATAGGCATAACAACACATATACAAATGACATTTAAATGAACAAACAGGCCACAGATCACATATACTATTCGATCACATCACTTCTAACTTTCAAAAAAAATAATGGTACCGAGGAAGCACAACTGCAGCATCCCTAGCTGCAAAAATACGAGGCTGAAGAAGTCGTAAGATTTCGGTATTTAAATTAAACAGTTTATAAACTATTCTTTGAGCTTAGCTTATGAGGTCATGTTAAAACAAATAAAAACATACACAAAACTCACAAGTTAATCAATGACCAAGTCACCATCATCAGTGAGTGTTACTACTACAAACTCTAAATTAGAACTTTCAGTAACAGAGTAGTAAGTTAGAGTTTTTAGTGGTAATTTGAGAGTTTTGAGTGTTTTTATTTGGTTTAAACAGTTTATAGTTCAGAATGTGTGCAGTTGTATATACTGATGATGATGATTTAGTTATTGAGACGCGATTAAGGAGTAAACTATTTATTGTGAAATAGGATTCGTTATTAATATGTTAGTACCGAGTTAAGCCCTCTGTTAGATGGAATTGGGTTGTATCGGTTTAGGAAATACCGAACAGCAATTTACAAAATAAGGGTAAACCCACTTATAATAATAATCAATCTGTTTTTTGTGTATACTATGGATCTGGGTCATGGTATTAAAATAAATCTGGTGACCACAGACTATCGACCAAAGGATTTTTAAATTTTCGATTCATCCAGTATATGAAGGAGGTATTCATTTTACCAATAACTGAATTTTTTCTCAGCCAATTGTAGAAAAAATGCATTTACTTCTAGTATCAGCAAGGCGTTACTTTAGATTTACTTTAATCGTTTGAATTTGATAATATTTTACTCTGACGTAAGTCTACTCTACCAGATATTGTTGGAAAGGGCGGATTAAGATATGTAATGCATTAAACTTCATAAAATGGAGATCAGTAGCTGCATTTTCTTTATAGTGCTATCTGCATTTCGAGAAAAATATGACAATTTAAGGTGTAGATGCTATACCATATTTCCCAAGTTCGAGTCTCATTACATATGGACGACTGATTTCAGAAGTTTTCAAAAGTATTTTAGAAAAAAATTTAGAAGTTCCTTATCTATAAAATAATAGATATGTGAATGGCTCAACTTGATTGTCGGTATTTTTCTTTGCGAGTACGATTTTTCATACAAACGAATTGATAACGCGCATCGTAAAGCTTTGAACTGCATTAAATGTGATAACAGCGTATATTTATTTTCGTAGTGGGTTGTTGCAGTCGACATCATCATGTAAAGAAAAAAGAAGTTTAATATCGGTAATGAGTTCAATAAATTATAAGGCAATTTTAGACTGGATAACTACATTATGGTTATCAACACACTTTCATGGTTAATATTATTTGCGTTCCTAACTTTTATAAAAGCACCCAAACACCGTTTTAGTTAATAACTACTGGTACAATAATAACTACTGAGTTTGCTAATAGTCTATTTATACTTGACACGCACTATAACTAAAGCTTTTACTCTCTTCACTAAATTGCACTTTTACTCACAAACACTGATCTCTTTCACACTTACGAAAACCTTTTTATATTAAATTGCCGCTTCTAGTAATTTCTATCCACCTTACTTCTAGAATGTTTAAGGCTATACGAGACGGCTTACTCTTGTGAATGTCCAAGCGTAAAAGAAATTCTGCTTGTTAAGCCGCGTGCCACAAATTAAAGGAGGGACATTGTCCCTTACAATATATGGGGGCTCCATACACTTCTAAGGCTGGAAGTGTATTTACTTCTACTTCCACTTTCTCATTATCATATATACACGAACGAAGGTTTTGTAGATCTAAAGATATTCTCTAATAAAATTATAAAATCGATGATGATGCCATATTTAATAGGATTCTAATTAATTGAACATTTTATAAAATAGATAGGTTTATACATTTATTTAGGGCATCTTTATTACGCAAAACGTAGAAGTCTTTAAAATGTCCATCAGAGTTTTAAGTTTGATGAGACATAATTTATAATACATTTGGCCACTGGTAATACATATCTTGATTGTTAGCTGTCCGGTAATTATCAACGGTGAGTCAGTCATTGCGAAATTCCAACGTATGTTTAAAATTCTTCTATAAAAACATCAGAAAACCTGGTTAATATTACAAGGTTTTGACTACTCAATTGGAAATATTATAACAAAGTATGATAGTCGTTACGTTCAAGCAGCAATAGCTAAATAAATCTCCATGAACTCGATTTGACATCCGTTATTTAGGAACATTTAATGCCCCGCAGAGTGTAAATGCGCCATTAAGAGATTTTAAACTGCTCATTAGAAGGAAAAAACTAATTTGATGTAAACTTAACCAGGGAAACCATGCAGATAAGACTTAGGAAGCAGATCTCTGATAACTGCCTGGGGCTAAAATGTAGACAAACTTAGTTTCTTACTGTAAACCTAATACAAAGTCAATAAAATAATGAAGTTGGCTTTTCTACTACACTTACGGTTTTGTGAGATATGTTCTGTTACGTGGTTGTAGAACGTTGATGCGTGGGCAAGAATGTCCTTGTACATGGCTATCGATGACCACTGCTATAATCCCCTTGTTCAATTCCGTTGAACTCTAAACTCTGAAAATATAAATCTTATTAACACATCATATTAAATATATTATATTTAAACGTAATTATTATACATGAAATATAAATTTATTACATAAATATTTAATATTAGCACACAAGGGAACTTTCAGTTAAATTATAGTACAATTTTAGCAAAGAGATGGAGTGCAAACAGTTACGTGGAAATTTAGATACGTAGAAATAGTAAGAATCAATTTGTAATTTAGTAAATTAGTAAAAAATATGCTTAAGACGTAACTAAATTTAATTATAATCAATGCGGTAAGACAAAATACACTCGGACGACACTTGTTGAATTAGTAAACGTGGCCTATTACCTTAACATTAAGCTTATGTTCAGTTAAGCTCCCATATCCTGTGATTGTCAAAGCTTCTAAACAATACGTATTACTTTGTGACTTATGAATGACATTTCTCAGCTATACCGTATTTATTAATTAAATTAAATTTCTACAACTTATTGATTTAAAGTTTGTAAATTGACGTAATTGTAAAATTTGTAAATAATAAATTACAAAATAAATTATAATTGTAATGTTATTGATAATGATTAAGGTTATGTTTAGTTATGTATTCCTCCTGTTCATGTAAAAGGCAATTGTTGTAGTGGATATTCAGTCATTGTTTAATTATTTTATGTTTATACGACGTTTTGTCTTCCGCCCTTGTGCACAACATTTATATTCGATACTTGTCCTTGGTTTTATTATTTTTTTGGTAACTGTTATCTTGTCGTTATTTTGCTATTTTATTATTACATTTTGGCTTTGCTGATTTTAATGATTTGTTTAATAGTTTTAGGGTTATTTAAATTATTTTGCTTTGATGATTTATTTCAGCTAATTTATTATAATTACTACAATTAGGTTTTTCCCTAACTTGTTGAAATTGTGTTTGTTTTAGCTTGCAGCCATTTTGTGTTAATTAACATTTTTTGTTTCCTTCTTCCTTAAGTTCGTTCCCTTTTGTTTTGTTTGTTTTTGGTTTTGTAATTTTTTTTTGTTTTATTTTATTTATTTTAACTAGCCTAATATATTCCCTAGTTTTTGCAATAAATTAATTTAATTCCCTTCCCTTTATTGTCATTGTTGTAAATGTCGCTTTGTTTATATTTAGTTCTTTGTTGGAACTATTTTATAAATTTCTTGTATCTTTTCTATTGATGATGGTCTGTCGGATATTAATTTATTATGTTTTATTTGTATTCCTTGTCCCCGGTTCTAATCTGGAACGTTACTTCACTCATTTTAATATTTTCTTTCTTTGTCAAATTTTATTTTGTCTTTTTCGTTTGTCTTAGCTTCTAACCGCAGCAGTTTTGTGTTACTCCCAAAAATATGTCTTGATGCCTCATCCCTCTAGCCATCTAGTATCAACCCCTCTGTGTTCGGCTCAGTTGATGTTGTTTGTCTAGGTTTAATTGGGTTGCCTAAACGTTTGGTTAAATACTGGCATGGCAGAGATGTAAAGGCTTTTGTTGTTAACGATTTCTTTATTTAATTGCTGCATATTTTTCCCTTTCAATTGTAAAAAAATCTGATTGAGCAGTTTTCAATTTTGTATGTTACGAACAATTTCTTCATGTTCATCCGGAAAAAGAGTTATGAATTGAAGAGGTTCATGTATTTTCTTTCTGAGAGTCTTTTTATGTCTTAATAGATTTGAACTATGAGAGACGATCCTAAGGGTCTCTAAATTCTTATCGACAGTAAAATTATTTGACGTCACTATCCTGCAACGTCTATCAATCTCCAATGTTTTTTCGTTGTTATAATAATTTTAACTTTGTCCCCTGTTTAATACATATCATTGGCGTAGGCTTTACCTAATTCACTTCCAGATTTTCCTGTCTGCATTATCTATAAATTAAATAAATAGTTTTAAAACATTCTTTTACGTATTAAACATTTTATGTTGTATTTCAACAAACAAAATTAAAATGTAATCGCGCTATAACTTTTTTGAATTGTTCTACTGAATTTCGGAACATTTGTATCATCTTCAGGGATTCAGTAACTCCAACATGAGGACGTCAACATATTAGGAAAAACGATGAAAAATAATACATTTATGAATATTTGTACACAATTCCCCCGTATGTGTGTTCGCTAATGTCCGAACATCGAATCAATGGTCTCATTTGAGAATTGTTTAGCCCTGATTATGGAACAGATGTTTCGAAAAGCATTAAAAGAGTTTAAGAAAGTAACAGGACGATTGCAGTTAGATTTATTATTATATATGAAATAGTTACGCCCAGGCATGTCGATAATAAGGAGGAATGCGGGAGGTTTTCAAATGACCAACGGTTTTCTCTAGCACATTTTTTCTAAAATAACACCTTCGGAATGCCAAACTTTATTAGTATATTACGCAATCATCCTCCCAATACAGAATGTTGAAGTGTAAAACTTTTAAAATTGTAGGCCTAGCTGAAGTCGCAATCGGTTGGAAATGCATTTCGTTTGGTGAAAGTAGTGACGGTAAAATTCTCTAACAAAATTTAAACATTGCTTGTGAGCAAAGGTTATCTTATATTAAACGATAATTTCGTGTATTTATATAGCCAGCTGCTCTCAAAAATATGTTTAAGGTTTCGAGAAAATTAATAAATACTCGAGTTTTCAGAGCCATGGTGTCGATTGCACTAGTTGACATAAACTAACACAGTACATTTCATAATTAATCATAAAACTGGTGTTTACCAATTAAAGAAACAACAAACGCTTGATAGTGGTGGCAGTGTTCATGAAGCTAATATTTTACATTTTATTATTAAAAAAAATTTTTTGTCCAAAGCAAAGCCGGGCTGAGCTATATAGAACCCGAACAAGCGCGAGTCTGGTGTTACTAGAATATTTTGTCAATGCTATACAAATATAATATTTTAAAACAAATTACTTAAATTTTTATTCATTTATTATATATTTTGTAAAATTTATTTAGACATTACAAGTTCATCTCTCGATTATAATCTAGTTTTTCTAAATTTAACTGAATTTACCCCTCTTGATGACTATCGTTCTCAAAACTTATTTGTATACAGAAATTTTCATTCAGTTTAAGCAAAACTTTCTGTTTAGGAAATATATATATATATATATATATATATATATATATATATATATATATTAAAACAACATAGCTTATTCAAATACAAGAATATTTATTAATTTATATCTTGAATTTTCATTCCTGATGATGTTGGCACTGTTTACCAAAGAAAAGCTTTGGATATAAATTAATAAATGTTCTTGTATTTGAATAACCTATGTTATTAGATAATTATTTTCCTGAAGATGCTGGTACTATTTTATCGGTGAAAAGCTTTGAATAATATATGCAATAAAAGTATTCTTGTTTTTGAAATATTTTTAATTTATTAAATATATTACAAGAAAACATATCACCATATTTAATATATATATATATAAAATACGTTTTCTTGTTTAATAATTTAAAACAACACAGGTTATTCAAATACAAGAATATTTATTATTGCTTTGGATATAAAATAATAAATATTCTTGTATTTGAATAACCTGTGTTGTTTTAATATATATATATATATATATATATATATATATATATATATATATATATATATATATATATATATCTTGGATTTATAAAAATTATCATCTGCAGTTAGGTTAAATTGTGGCCTATTCAATATAATTTTACTGAATCACTGAAAGCTCCAATATAACGTAGGCAGAGATTCCAATTATTTTTATACATTCTATCAGTAAGCGTTATGCCATAACTCGTAACAAATATTCATAGCTTCAAATTTATCCTAAACTCAAATAATAAAAGTAATCTACCTTACAATTAGACTAAAGTGTCAAGTGAGACTACGATTCTGTCAGTGTCGCTCTGCGAGGCGGCGCGCTGCCTCCGTTCACTTGTTTATGATGACCTGTATGGCGTTCTCATGAAACCAGTTTTCAATTAATATTATGGAGGCAGTAATTTATAATATAACATGTATATATTGCAGGAACTGCAGCCAGCGTTATATTGATCTGTGCAGATTTATCTTCGGCCAAGCAGGGAAGAACCGGCCGACGATTTATTCATGTACACGACGATTTCAGATAAGAAATAGAGAGCACACGTAAATACAGAGAAGTGAAGCCTGCAGAAAAACTAATTGACAAGAGCAACTATTACATATGTACGGTACCAACAGTGCTTGCTGTTCCAATGAGTGCATTCCCTTTTTACACTGCCAACTGTATTTATGCGTTGGAATTAAATTAGATTCCGTTTCCGAGTTATTATCGAGCCGGTTCATCGGCTAGGAAACATTTCAATAATTTTGCATAGGTAACTGCATGCACAGATTAATCTCCAGTGTTGTCGTGCTGTGCGCTCCTTGAGCACAGAGTGCTTTCATTAGCGTCACACGTCTACAAACGGTGATGAACTGATTCTTAAATTGTGAAATCACGACTATTAAACAAACGTCCACTTTCAGACATAATGTGACGTCAATAACCACAATACTTCCTTAATACATATATTAATACAAATTAAAATGCATTTTTTAATCCTTTATAATCTAAGTCGTAATAGTTATAAGACGAAGAGAAAATAAGGCTATTCATCTGCACCCGAAGATATGAGAAGATAAAAATAATGGTTGCATTAAGGTACAGGTATATGATTCTACAGTACTTTAAAATGAATTTTTTGTGCTAAAAAAAATTGATTCGCTCAAGATAACTCATTGAAACGTAATTAATTTTAAAAATTGAAAGTCTGTCATTTCAACCCCTATAACCAAAAGTTTGAAAAAATATTGAATATCAACGCGACTGAAAAATATATCAAAATAATGCAAAAACGTAAATAGCTATTTGGAAAGGCAAAAATAACTAAAACAATATTTAAATATCAATTATAATTATAATTTAATGAAATTAAACCTTGTTTAGGAAATAAAAATTATTTATACATTGCGTTCAAAAAGTCTCTCATAATCAAATTCAAAATTACAAGACAAAATCTATTAGACAATACACTCCGTAATATAACCAAGACGTTGTATAAACTACCGCAATATAACCAAGACGTTGTATAAACTACCGCAATATAACCAAGACGTTGTATAAACTACCGCAGTTTACGTCACTTTCAAGGTCTGTTATCTCGAGCGAGTCCTTATAAAGTGAGTTATATATGAACAATAAATCAAGATGTGTGAAGATAAATCAAGTGACATTTTGACTTTAGTAGCACCAGCATTACTTTAAATGTATCATTTCTCTTAAAAAAAAAAAAAAATGAATAATTAAAACAAATAGGCCTATATCTGGTATTATTATAAGTTATATTTTAAAATTTATCATAACTTTAAATTTTGTACTAAAACTGTGCTAAGTAATAAATAAATAAAATAAGCTAGGACAATCTAAAAGCAATATAATGATTTTTATCTGAAATTTGATTTGAAAACTAATTGAAACGAATTAAGTATACAAACAAGTTTAAAAAAACTGTATTTGAACTTGAGTGGGTGAATAAAAAGTATTTTATTAACGATTGAAAATTTGTACAAGATATATACGAGGAGAGTGTGAACTAATAGACGAAATTGAAAAAAAAACCGTCACCTGAAATCAGTTGGGAAATTGAATTGTGAAAAGCAGGTAATCAGAAAATGTAATGCTTTAGAATTTATCCGTTACAAAAACCTTTAACGGATGTTGAATGTTTTATAATAAAGCCTTTATAAAATAGTTATAAAGCTTATTTACATCTCAGTTATAAATACTGAAGAAGTTTCTGACCTAGTAGGCTATATCCAAATTAAATATTCGATTTCCTTACACACTTCAACGCTTTACTCTTAAAGCAACTAGACTAGGCTATTCTCTAGAGTGTGATGTAGAAACGACGTGTTGAAATCCAGATTCAAACAATTCGGAAACAACTTTCGTATAGAGTTTAGAGTAAACATCAATACAGCGCAGAGTTGCTACTGGGTGATCAGTGGAGTTTAACAAGGACACCTATTTAGGAACAACAATAAGCTCCGGATCGAACAAAACTCAGGAGCGTCGTTCAGTAACTTGAAATTCATATTTCACTCAAACCGTCTGATCTTACGATTCCAACTAAAAACTTTCAAGTATTATATGTTTCTCGTTCTGTTAAACATGCAAACATGTGCAATGACTGAAACTCTAAAGAAGTATGAAATTGTAGATCAGGCATCGTCACTACGCATCCCGCGGGCAGATTTTTGGTGGCCCTCATACTGTTAACATTTTGAGAAATTCTGTTTCTTTTCAACCTGCTAATATATGGCATATTAGAGAGGTATGAAAGATTTCGCCTAACTGGTTCAAAGAATTATAAAATTCCGGTATTCCTGGAGTTAAGTAATATGTTTTCCATTTTTTTAATAAACAAAACCGTTAATTTTTTTAGTGATGTAATAAACTCATGTTATAATCTTACTGCCTAAAAGTTATTTAATGCCACTTGTATTTGCGGTCCTGGGGTAAACGTTATCCAAACTACTTGGCTCTCCAGTGCTTGGGGAAATCCTAGTGAAAATCCCTACTATAGACTGTGAATATCTTGGTTTGGAAATGTCACACAAGAAGATGAATGCGACCCTTGGGAAGGAGAGAGAGAGAGAGAGAGAGAGAGAGCGAGAGAGAAAGATACGTCATAGCTGTAGACATGGCCATGGTGACATAAATTTCTTAAGAATTACAACTTTTAGCTAAAAAAAGACACCATAAATTACAGTTTAGTAAATTTCCAAATAGTAGGCCTATATAGGTTTTGAAATTATAAAATAAATAAACATTTTTTAATAAATCCCGCTGCCAACCTGACACACCACTGCGTTAGATTAGTCATCTGGTGGTATTATAAACATCAAGTCTTATTTAGTAGGAGAGTTTTTCCACGGTTATAATACATAGATATTTAACAAATACATTTTGAAAAGGTAATAAAATACTATTACGTGAAATACTAGAGAAAAAACTAAACATTTTTAATTCTATTAAATGGCAAATTTCAGGCGCACAAATATTTTAACAAAGCATACTCCTAATAATACAATCGATAGCACTTCACACTTTTTGGGTTTACCTACTTATTTCCAAAATAAATTTTCTTTTATTCTAAATAAAACACACTTCAGCATATATTAATATGTAGTAACGGTTAAGTTACGGTGCCAGTTAACAATGGGTCAAATCTCCCGAAATATTCGTCCAGATTTAAACAAAAAGTAAGTTCTACTATAGGCAAGTATCTAGATATTAATATATGCTGAAGTGTATATATTAGTAGCTCAAGTTTAAGTTGGAATCAAATAATGTTTTAAGTATATAAATATGGTTTATAATACAAACGATGTGATAGCCAGGTCGGATACGCCGACATCTATGATTTACTCTACGTTGTGTTGTCTATAACGGTCCACTAGCCCGTTACCGACCGATTCGCCATTACGAAGCCCAACGATGACAGCTTATTAAAAGTAACAATTTCGCACAGATACATAAATGCATCCATTCAGTTAACCTCGTTGCGAAATGTGTTCGCATCCTTTGCGACGGGAATACAATGCGCATTTAAATATCGCGAGGTCACCGAAACAGTCAAGCTGGTGAGATCGCTGATTGACAGGGCTTTTACGTGGATGTATGGCGCTTAGTAAGTTTCAAAAAAGTATATTGTAGTTTTAAAATAAAAACTTTTCCATACATCTCTGTTTTTAATGATTAAAATAACTCTTCAATGCGATTGTTTTATTTATATTTCATCAAACCACTTTTTTACGGCAAAGACGAACAAAATAAATACGAAAAAGTAATGGACACTTCATAAAGTAATACCCCCACTGTTAGACAAGATAGTAAATAGTCATTTAAAATAAATTAAACGTAATAGCAAAACATAACGTAAAACACAATCTTCAGTTATTGTTAACACTAACTTGTGAGGCAATATTTTATAGTATCGAAAACAAATTTTATAGTGGTCAGAATATATTTTAACTTTTCCATCTACATTGCCAACTTCAGGTAATAGAATTCATAATTCACAACGTGGTAAACCTAATGATACATACACCAACGAAAAGCTGAGATTAAAAACATTCATTTTCATGTATAATACTTTTATTTATAACGCTATATTACCCTCCAATATCACGGGCACACAAAAAATGATAATCTACAGAGTTATCAACCTATCTATGGTCGAGGTTTACATAGAAATGTCCTTGACGAACTAGCTCTTGTACGGGTGTAGGACAATCTGCCAGCCACCCTTTGGTTTGACGAGGGTAGCCAGGTAGTTAATCCATTTTAGGACTTACTGCCAGTCAGCCCCCTTTCTCTCCCTCACTCCCTGAAAAAGGGGAAGTGAGATAAAGAGACGGAATAACCTAACCTAACCTAACCCATTGCCATTGTTTATTGTAAACCCTCAAGAAATGAAAATAATGTAAAGTAAACTGTGAAATATTAGATATAAACACAGTACTCCAAGCAACGCGAACAAAAACTTACAGCTTATTTACATAAATTAACACATGACTTTACTATTTTAACATCTGGCACACAAAGTATTTACTTTTAAAAAGGTTCTTAGGAGGCTCTATGAAAAAGATATATATATATATATATATATATATATATTTGCACAAGGTTTCACATTGAGGTGATCATTTTAAGTATATGGACTGGTTGTTTGTAGTGTTATTTACGTTCATGGCTAAATTAACTAATTTGTATGTAAACTAAAGCAAAGTAGTATAAACTAAAGTATTTAAAATTGTAAA
Source organism: Prosapia bicincta (assembly GCA_036971475.1). Taxonomy (NCBI): domain Eukaryota; kingdom Metazoa; phylum Arthropoda; class Insecta; order Hemiptera; family Cercopidae; genus Prosapia; species Prosapia bicincta. The sequence goes on along the minus strand of JBAIZL010000003.1, from coordinate 128,768,905 downwards.
TCTAACAAATAACAAATGAGGTGACTAAAATGATGTAAGCTATTAGCGTTACATCAGGCATTTCATCCGGTCATGTAAGACAATAGTATTTTAAGAATGGTTTAGTCATGGGTCGTTTACAACCACACTTGTGCGAAGTTTATACGAGTCAGAGCTTTCTCTTCTTCTCTCGCAGCCCCCTCCCCCACATCCACTGTAACCCCCACAATGGTACCTGCGGCTGGCATATTGTCCGGCCCCTGCTTCTTGACAGGGGTCATAAACCGCCGCTGGCAGAATGTCCGTTTCCCTTCTTGTACAGTATAAAAAACTTAGAGATTGACAACTTCTGAAAAGCAATCAAAACGAGAGATGGTGTCTAAAAATATGATGTGTTTAAAGTGAGTGGACGAAAGGGTGAAAATAAGGGAAATCGGAAAATAAATAGTGGTATAAAATTAAAAACCCGGGTACCATTAAGTTTTGAAATATCGCGATTCTTAGATGGCCAATTGGTACATACACATACGCGCGCGCAGCTGTATGTTGTGTCCAAGTAGTTAAAGAAGAAATTATGAAAAATAAAATAATTTTGTTAAAGCTCTTTCATTATGCAGTAACCGATATCGTAAACGACCATATCCACTAAAATGTTTTGCTCCACAAAGGAGTCTCAGATCAAGCCAGGAAGGTTCACCCTCCTTGCCTGTACAAAAGCTATTTAAATCACAAGTTTATATAACAGTTTATGAACAGTTTATATAATATACACTATGAACAATTAAACTAAGGGGTGCATATAGATTAGCTGAGCTGAGATCTCTTTGGTAAGATTGGAAGTGTATATTATTAGATAGAACAAAAGTTAACCAAGGTAGTAAGGCAGCTATTCAGGTGGCCACTAATCCACAATGCCAGAGGTTGTAACGTATATTATGGTATTAAAACATAATTAATTGGAATTTTAAAACCAGAAACTTTATCGGAATCCTTTCTGTGAAGCCGAGCCAATTTATTCAGACAAGTAGCGCAGTTTACTAGATATCACGTCTAGAAACTCTCTAATCAATTAAATGTATAGCATCGCGCAGCAACAAAATGTATTCTTGTGTAAGCGATCCAAGTATGTATTTGGTATGCAATCACAGACGCTCTAATAGGCAGTGCATTGAGCTGTCACCTCGGTGCCCTCTTGATGAACAAATACACGTCACTTAGGCTAATAACGTGCCAATATCGGCTGTTCAAATTTGAAACCTTTGTTGCCCTTTACAATAGGATCGTATCGGCTGCGTTTGTTTTACATATCGCTCCTTTGATAGCTGATCTCGCCCCGAGAGTTTCTAATTGGATGGAATGCCGTTGGAAGGCTTGCGTTACGTAGGATATGAACTTTAACATTAGTAAGGAGATTGTAAAAGGGCTGTAGTAGTTGTAAGCTCATGGTGAGACTGGAACAGGGAACTTTGGAGTCTCGCAAAATGTAAAGCAAGAGAAAATATGTAACACTTAGGCTGTATTCAATTTAAAAAAGAAGGTATAAATATAAAAGTGTTAAGTAGCATACATGTAGCACTGGAATCAATTGCAAGAGACCAAAGTAAGAGGAAGGTAATCGATGACAAAGAAGACGACACATCATGGTTTAAAAAAATCATATTGTAGAGAAAGCGATGCGGGATAACTTATCAGTGGTAGAACACCATATGATGGTTATAAGTTGAGGACAATGTTTAAGCTAAGGACAACGTATAAGCTGAAGATATTTTATAAGCTAAGTACAATGTATAAGCTAAGGACAATGCATAAGCTGGGACGGTGTATCAGCTAAGAGCAGTCTGTAAACTGAGTACAATATATAAGTTGAGAACAGTTTGTAAGTTGAGAACAATGAATAAACTAAGGACAATGTGTAAGCTAAGGACAACGTATAAGCTGAAGACATTTTATAAGCTGAGTACAATGTATAAGCTAAGGACAATGTATAAGCTGAAGATATTTTATAAGCTGAGTACAATGTATAAGCTAAGGACAATGTATAAGCTGGGATGGTGTATCAGCTAAGAGCAGTCTGTAAACTGAGTACAATGTATAAGTTGAGAACAGTTTGTAAGCTGAGAACAGTTTGTAAGCTGAGAACAATGAATAAACTAAGGACAATGTGTAAGCTAAGGACAACGTATAAGCTGAAGACATTTTATAAGCTGAGTACAATGTATAAGCTAAGGACAATGTATAAGCTGAAGATATTTTATAAGCTAAGTACAATGTATAAGCTAAGGATAATGCATAAGCTGGGACGGTGTATCAGCTAAGAGCAGTCTGTAAACTGAGTACAATGTATAAGTTGAGAACAGTTTGTAAGCTGAGAACAATGAATAAACTAAGGACAATGTGTAAGCTAAGGACAACGTATAAGCTGAAGACATTTTATAAGCTGAGTACAATGTATAAGCTAAGGACAATGTATAAGCTTGGACGGTGTATCAGCTAAGAGCAGTCTGTAAACTGAGGACCATATAACCTGAGAACAGTTTGTAAGCTGAGTACAATGTAATAAACTAAGGACAATATGTAAGCTGGGGACCAACGTATTAGCTCTGAATATTGTATAAGCTGTGGAAAATTCATTAGCCAAGTAAAGTAAACTAAGAAGAAATTGAATAACTGATTACAAAAATGAAATGAATTTTGTGGAACATCATCTGATATTAGCACTAGACATTTTAGAAAATAGTTTGTAAATGTAACAACATACAATGAAAAAATAAATAATATAGTGGTAGTTAAGAAAATAATACAAGAATAGATAAGTAGTAGAGAGTATACAATAGAGCTGTTGAATCAGGTTGAATTCGTACAGTGAAACTAGAATAATCGAAGAAGAAACAGAATCCAGGATAAAGGTTTAAGAAGTAATACCTCCAAATGGTACATGCTATTACAAAAAAGAACTTGGGAAAGAACTATTAGGTTACAAAAAAAAAAATAATAAAAGTACAATATAATCTGGGGGGGGGGGGTCTGGAGAATATTTAAGAATGGCTGACTCCAGGCAGCTTTCACTACTAAAACACGTATTAAATTACAGATGTGTTGGAAGGATTATAAAAATGATACAGTTATAGCCTCAGGAATGCACCATATTCCTTGAGCAGAGGTAAAAGAAAAAAGACGGTGGATGATAAGAAATTTTTTAAAAATTGAAAAAGTAGAAAAAGAGAGAAAAAAATAAGAGAAGAAAAATATATTTTCCACTGATAAAACAGCCAGATGAAAGTCATATGAATAGTTCGAGGGATACTGGTACAGTTACGTACTCTGTGAAGGGAGGTAGATGGAAAATATTCAGTAGCAAGAGGAGAAAAACGAAAAGAAGGAAATACAAAATATAAAAAAAAGAACATGTGGAAGCTAAAAGAAAAAAAATAATTTTAAAACTTATGCAGAAATCATTGAAACTCTTTGAAGTCATTATTTCTAAGCCTTATACGACATCAACGACTTGACGAACTTGATTTTTCAACTCCTGTAACTTACTAGAACGTAAGTCATAACAGATTCATGTATATGAAAACAACGTGCTTTCAGATGAAGTGAAACGAAAACAATCGAAAGTAGGCTACACAACTCGGCCGTAAATCTCAGCTGATCCAATTTCCCACGTCATAATTGAAACTCTGCGCATAACAAAACCAGATTCTAATATAATTGGCATTGACTGCGGTATATAATACAGCTGATTTATTGGTCGCGACTGAGCGGGGGTGGAGCTTGGATGTCACAGCTGATCGACCTTAATGAGCTTCAACTAATAATGATATTCCATTCCCATCCCTTGCTTTTAAATACCTATCAATTAAAACTAATAGGACAAGCGATAACCCACGTAAGGCTTTAATAGGATTATTGTACTGCTCGTAAAACGGTGTTTATATGGCTCTAAATAGACCATTAAAATCTTAGTGGTATCGAAGTGAACCCGCAAGATTCAGCCGATTCATTTATTTCTTACCATCTGCATTATTATATTTATTAATCCCCGCAAATAAGAATATGATTTACAAGACTGTGGCTTCCTATTTAATAAACCTACAGGGGTTCAATCGTTAAATCAAGAAGGCAATTAAAATGAAATGGTTGATGGATCATAGCATTTCATGGCCTCGCTAGAAATTTTAATTGGTAAAGCAGAAATATAAAATTACGAGTATTCTTCTAATAGTCATAAGTATAATTATAGTAATAATATTTATTTACAATTTAACTAGTGAAATCAGTATTAAAATAACAGATTATGAATTTTTAATGTTTTCAGAAGTAAAAAGAGGATGAAGAATTCATTAAAAAACTGACAGATGCATCAAGAACAGGTAGCTCAGCTTCTCCCTTGTGAAATTTGATCCAACCTTGCCAGCAGTTTTTAGCCTCTTCATGCTACATCCCTAACATTATTTTATCTTATTTCCAAGATTTGTCCCATTTATGATTTTATTTTCATGATTTTATTTTATTCCCATGATTTTAACCTGTTTCCATGATTTTATCCCATTTATGATTTTATTTTCATGATTTTATCCAATTTATGATTTTATTTTCATGACTCTATCTTATTTCCATAATTTTAACCTGTTTCCATGATTTTATCCCATTTATGATTTTATTTTCATGATTTTATCCTGTTTTCATGATTTTATATTCAAGATTTTATTCTATTTCCATGGTTTTATTTCATGAGTTTATTCTATTTCCCACACACCCACACTTATATAAATCAGTCTTTTCACCAAGTTTTATAAATACCCCCCATGTGTCTCTTTATTGCATTAGATAATACCTGTTGTAACCCCAATCGAGAGTAGATCTACTTTGGATAGGGAACCCTACCCATGCAATGTCATAATTTTCGCATATTCTTAGTTCTAAGGATCATCGCTATGTCCTTTTCTTAGGCAAATCTAATTCCTTTCTTCTTACAAGGAGACTAATACCCACGCCCAGGTGAAATTAAATGTTTCTTCGCCGCTGAGAATGGACTGTGGTTTGTCAGATTGTAGTCAACGTTTCCGGCTTTACGACAAAAACTTTGTGTAAAGAATGCCTACACTTTGGATTCTTCCTAATTCCATATCCCTTAAGAGAACACATTTTCAGTTAAAAAGAAAAGTAAATAGCCTTAAGAACATAACAATTTTAAAATTGAAATCATAATTAATTCTTTCACAACAAAGGCAAAGTATTGTTGACAGCTGTGCTCCAACGAATCTTGCAGCGCTGTCGTATCTAAGCCGTAGATTACAAAATCCGAATTATCTGACGGCCGGAGCCTGCGCATTTCGCTATCCGTTTGGTTATTAGCAGCAATTACTAATCGCCGGATATCCTCAGTATCTGATCAGAGCTGTGGAAACGTGGGAACTTGTTGACTCAATTAGTAAAATGGCATTGGTTCATGCAAATTGTTAACATTGAGAGCCGACTAGCTGGGCAAGTTTCCAGTGCAACATAGTCATTTTGCATTATATTATTGTATGTTTAGAAAAATTAAAGATTATTCAGTCTTACCTTGTGATCTCGCTATAGTCTTTAAAATCAAGTAGTTTAATCTGTAATAGTTTTAAACAACACATATATTTGTCATATTTTTGCAAGGAGGTAAATGGGTAGACATTTTGCCACTAAGGAACTCGCTCAGCTCATAGAAGCAACTGGCCATTACACTCATGATCTTTCACTAAATTTGTTTCTTATTAGAAATTCTCTATGCCCTATCTTATTCCTAGATAAACCATCATTATCTATATATCTGTATTTGCCATGAATAAAAATATACACAATCTATAAACGTACACATACATACACAAACACACACACACACACACACACACACAAACACACACACACACACAAACACACACACACACACACACACACACAAACACACACACACACACACACACACACACACACACACACACACACACACACACACACACACACACACGTACACGCATGCACACTCACATTCCTAGGAATGATCCAGAGGTAGGAACGTGGATTGATGGGAGTAACTGAGTTAAATAAAGGCAAAGGACATGTATGTCCTCTAATAATATAAGTTAGAAGACAGGCATAGTGGTTAGAGGATAGGCTATGACTCTTGTGAGTTAGATCATTCTACTTGTAAACTACATTCTCGTCAAATTAAACCCAACCTATCTAAAGAAAATTATGGGGCCCAAAGTTCTAATGTATTTTAAGCTCACAATACAAATACATTTTTTTAATTCCTTCTATTGGTAGCCTACACATTCTCCTTGTGTATATCTTGTTCAAATTTTCAATCGTTATTAAAATACTTTTTTTCACCCGCTCAAGGTCAAATACATTTTTTTAAACTTGTGGTTAACAATTTATGTTGGTACATATTTCCAAATATTAATTCATACTTTAAATTTAATTAATTATTTTTAGTTTTATATGAGGGAAATACTTTTTACAAAAAAGACAAGGTATGCAATATTGTCATTTCCACTCGTGGACTTAAAATAAGTGATAACGTATGGCTACATAAAACAGCTGATTTTATGTTATAGGTTATGTGGTAGAACAGCTGTTTCTACGCATAGGTTATGTTACTCTAGTTATAATAATTGTAGTTATTTATTAAAAAGTAACTAAAATAAAATTTCATTTCGTTGACCTAAGTAGAAATTAGTTTTAAAAAAAACGTTTTGCTTATATGACTTGTTATAACATTATGTCTAAGTTATTCTAGCAAAATTTTAACTTGCCAAACACGTTTAAAGTAACATTTTATTTAATATAATTAACAAACTAATTGTTGATAATTAAAACCACTGTTATTCTTTCCTAGTTTTAATGTTAATGCCTTTGTTGATTGAATGTAGGGTAAGTTAAATGTGTCATAATATCTTACAACACAAAATATGTAGTCACCAAACACGTTTAAATAACATTTTATTTAATATAATTAACAAACTAATTGTTGATAATTAAAACCACTGTTATTCGCTCCTAGTTTTTATGTTAATGCCTTTGTCGATTGATTGTAGGGTAAGTTAAATGTGTCATAATATCTTACAACACAAAATATGTAGTCACCAAACACGTTTAAAGTAACATTTTATTTAATATAATTAACAAACTAATTGTTGATAATTAAAACCACTGTTATTCGCTCCTAGTTTTTATGTTAATGCCTTTGTTGATTGAATGTAGGGTAAGTTAAATGTGTCATAATATCTTACAACACAAAATATGTAGTCACCAAACAAGTTTAAGTGCATTTAAGTAGAAAAGAAGCACATACCCACTTACGATTACCCTTAAGGCTCGCTCCAAATATGACCTGTTTCCTTTCTTCTCCCAACCTTTATTTCCTAACCATTTTCATTGCTAGTTCCTTTGCCTAAACCTTCTTAAAAGTATATTTGAGTCTTACTAGATTATATGAAAGCGAAAATAAATTGAAAACGTTAACAATTAATCGTAAAGGTAAACGTTTATATTTTAATGTTCTAATCGATAACTAAACCTAAAGTGATCTTACAGTGTTCATCGTTAACCATAAATCCCGAAGCTTTCTTTAGTAATTGTTACTTACTCCTTAACAATGACAGAAAGCTAACTACCACAAAACCAAAACGAAGAAAAAACAGGTTTAACCAAGTAACTATTATAACTATGTTTGACTTTATTTTTAGAGCCTATTTTACAGAGAAAATTTTACCTGCTATTATAAATAAAATATAAAGTTCAACTGAATGTAAAAAACCCTATTCATGATTCTAAAAAAATCATTCTAAAATCATTGAAATAATTAAAAATGTCCCTATTGTTTAGATGATAATAAAATAACATTAAAAGCTAGAAAACACGACATAAATGCATTTCACATCGACAAATACGTGAAACCCTTTAAGCCTATTAAAGCCGCCTAAAATAACGAATCACTTAAACAATAGTTAATGACTATCCGAACTTTACATTTAGTAAATTTGTTAAAACTTACTGAGACAGAACGTTTTCGATCGCTATGAGCCGATCTTCTTCAGTGTCTTCTGCTTGGAGCAAGTCAACGTTACTTAAATAACAAAGTAAAGTCGTCTTTGCTGATTAACGAACGAGTCGACTCATTAACTAATGCAGTAATTGATAATGAGTAGACCCTAATCATTAAGCTTTGCTAGTCATTAAATGTTGAGGGTAATCCTTTTCGTGATAATACTCAAGCGTTAATCATTAACTTCGGACGTTATTCATTCCAATCTTCAAGTCTTAGTTGTTGAGTGTTAATCGTATGTTATTACACTTTAAGCATTGATCCTTAAGCGTTAAAAAAATTGTGTTTTCTTTCAAATGCTTAATTTTTCCCCACATCAACAAAAAAGGCTATTTAATGGTGATCCAAAGTCTGTTTGAATCTTTTGAAAACTTTCCGTTTGTTTATATGCGAGTGTTGTTTACATCTAATGGTAGTTAAACTATCAAAGGTACCTCAAACATTCAATTATATTTACATGAAGCCCTTCGTCAGTGAGTACAGGGAACGAACACGAGACTTAAATGACAAACGTATGACGTTATCGGTAGGAAGGTTTAGGAGGTGCGCTAGACTGAAGAAGGTAGCGACATTCTCCCACGAAGGCCTTGGGAATATAATACATTTATTTAAGGACATTATTTTAAAGATGAAGAAATCTAAGTGACTTTTATAGACTTGATGTAAGTATGTAATATTATTTCTTTTACAGGTCTGAGTCATCACTGTAGAAACAACTTTCTAGTTAAGAAGGAACTATATATATTTATTTATTATATTTTAATCATTACATTGAATTCACACACACACACACACACACACATATATATATATATATATATATATATATATATATATATATATATATATGTATGTATGTAATATATATATATATATATATATATATATATATATATATATATAAATATCGCAATATGTACTCTTATCCTTGTGTATTAATAAAGAACATAAGTAAAATACAAATACAAGAATAATTATTGAAATTACAGTTCAAAGCTTTTCCTTGGCAAACAGTACCAACATCATCAGGAATACTAAAGAATTAAAATTAACATACGTGCAAACTAGATCAAATAAACAGCGTTTCCAATTCTATTACAATGTTGTCAAACTTTTATTTTGCTGCCCTAACATTACAAACACTGAATATAGTATCAAATTTAGATTTTACTTGTATTTGTTCATTTATCAACTCATTATTAGTATTATATTTATGTATTTCTAAAGCCTTATAAATATTCATTCTCAGGCCTTTGTTAATTTCTTTTACAAGTATCATATTGTCTATATTAGGAAATATGTGATTATTATTAATACAATGACTAGCAAAATTTGATTTATAAATTTCTGGCTTTTTATATGCATTAAAATGCTCTTTATATCTATCTTTAAGTTTTTTCTTAGTTTGCCCTATATAAACTTTATTACAACAGTCACATTTCAATTTATATTCATAGTTTTTTTCATGCATATTAATAATTTTATTAATATTCATTATATTTATTAATTTATTATTAGTATTATATGCGAATTTGATGTTGCTACCTTTAAAACATTTTGTGATATATATACTTATATATGTATATATTTGGGTATATTTTTTGCCTTTCCTAACATTAAAATATTTTTATTTCAAACAAAACTAGGATTGTTTAAAGTTTTAGAATGGAGTTAACTCGATACACGCCAACATAGACCAATCTATTAATGTTAGTGACGGCAGAAGAATATACTGAAGAGTTTACAAATTCCTAACAGAAGTAAAGTATATCGAGAATTTTCAATTATATATAAATGGGATTTATGTAGTTGGATTTACATTTATATAAATGCAATTAATATGAAGCCATACTAGTTTCTGATATAATATTTACACGATGGTCACCTTGAAAGTGTAAACAGAGATGTATAAAAGCACTAGAAGGCACAAGAACATAGGGTAAGGAAAAGATAGGTTGATAGTGAGTAAAGTAACATCACAAGTAGAAAAAAAGTATGGAATATCGAAATATGTTGAAAAATAAAAAAATATATAGTACTAGAAGGATATAATAATAAAGGCATCTTTCTTTGTTCTAATCGAAATACTAATTCTTGCTTTATTACCATATAGATGATGATATAAGTATGATAATTATACTTATATTTATATACTATATATGAAATTATAGTAAAATACATTATTTCTAGTACTGGGAGAATTGAAGAGAAACAAGGTCATCATCAGCAGGTTAGAACTCTAAAATTAACCTGCTCACTACGGAGGTTAACCTTTCTTCCCCTTAGAAGAACGGGAACTTAAAATCGTTGAAACTAATTTGACGATAAAAACAACGATGACAGCGACTAATTACGACGAGAAATAACGACACCTATGAAGATAATGATGGTAAGTAAATGTAGAGGATATCAACTTTCTTAAAGTTGATGATGACGATATTGATGGTATCGATTGTCGATAACGACGATAATAACGATAATGATGACTACAAAAGACTTTTAAGGTAATGGCAATATGAAAAGGAGCTTAACGACGTCAATGATGTAGTGAGAAAGATAATAAACTGGATGATAACAATTATTGTGAAGATAATGAGAAGGGGAAACAGGAAGACGATGATAATGATGGTGGTAAAGATAAGGATAAATACGACTAAAATGACAATGATGGTGACGACATTCCGAGACGAAGATGACAATGATGTAATGATTACCTTCACAAAAATATTTTGGATTATGATATTGTCGAAAATGGTAACACTTGTTTTAAAGATAATGCTAAAGACAATGATTACGATGGTACCGGTCGAGAAAAAGCTACTTTTACTAAAAATTTACTGTCCATACAAAAAAATTGTAACGTATGATCTTAATAAACATCGCTATGAACTGCGTTGTCACCCATATCCTGCTAAAAACAGCATATAGGCCTAATACTCTAACGGTATTACGAAGCGGAAAACCATCTTTGAGCGCTATACCATACAAGTAGCTCCCATACCTTTAGCATCTCCAATCTGAATCCCTATCTTATTGTTTCTAAATTACTAATAGAGTAGGAAATGATCGGCAAACCGAGCCAGATGATAAAGTATGCAAACAAGGTAATTGTATTGTTTAATATACAGGGATAGATATAAATGCTATCATTTGATTAATTTGCATATTGCATTGAATATGTTATTAGATGGTACAAGCAGGTTCACGCCTACAAGGTACAAGCACGGTTTATCAATAGGGAACATCGATTCGTGCATTGTACTGTACAAGCAAGGCAGCAGCGAGAAGCACATTACCTTATCGCATCTACAGCCGTTGTTTTAACACCTATTTCATGTCGGCGCCCTATCTGCTGCCCGAGCTTCCACGAATATTTCTCGCATCTACAGCGAAGTGCTTTTTAATCTAAACCGTCATGAAAATCCTTTATGGCCGTAAACTCTCTGCACGATAACTTTAAGATTTGTATTTTATGTAGACAACCGTAGGAGGTAATGCAGAGTAACAGTGGACGGCTCCTGAAACCTGGACATTACGCTATTGTAAAGGATAAGCGAATGGAAGCGGTTTTAATGCTGGCTAAGAGAAAGGGCGATGTTAGATGAACGGATAAAGGGAGAAATTAAGTGGTGCTACATTAAAAGACAACAAAAATTATAAAACCTTTTAAAAGTAGGAAAAATTATATCGCTAAAGCATACCTTATGTTTCTTTTATTATATTAGGCCATAAATTAGTATCAATATATTTCTACGCCTTAAAGGATAGGAAAAGAGTGAAAATAGATGGGATGTATAGTGCGAACCACGTAACCGTGCACTTGGCCTTGAGAGTTCGCAGTAGGCAAGACAAGGGGTAGAGGGTCATTATAAATACCGTCCTACAAACATGATAAGGCCTGTCAAAACATTATCTTAAATGAGACAGTCGATATTAGATAAATTAGCGTCGGTATGGAATAACAAATATTCTTGAAATATGTGTAGACATTTCGGATGCAGGAGCTGTTGATGTATCAAACATTCTCAATATGTAACACGTTTTCAGAAGTGGTAGTACACACAAGGCCAAGTGCACTTTACGTGGTCCGCACTATATTACAAAACCCCTTGGTTGAGGATATAGAGGAGATCGTGACATCATTCCAATCTCATTGAAAACCTACATCGAAATTTGTACCATTATATACGAAATAATGTTGTCAATTTATTTAGCAGAAAAAGTGACAAATATGAAGTTTAATTGAATTTGTTAGATAAACTCTCTATTCTAGGAGTTTATTATAGCTTGTTATTCAAACATTTTACTTCCGGTAATAACATTTCCTGTATCAGTAGAAGTGTACTCTCAAGTAGCATTTAATAAATCTGCTATAGTAAGTTAACGTAATACATGATTGCTAGTTTTAATCGTTACAAATCAGTCTGTTAACATAACAGTATTAACTAGTATAACTATATAAACCTTTAACGTATTAATAAGTTATATAATTTAAGTTATTCCAAACAATGAACAAAGTTCCATAACGTTCAAGGATGCATTATTAACAAGTCTGTGTAAATGAATATAGTTTAACTTTCTACTAATGTCGATATGGAGAGAGGCATGAGTAATGAAAACAGTGTTATATGAAATCATATGTTATAGCATAATAAAAAAATGTTATAATGATATTATGTTATAGCATAATAATAACAATGGTTATATTTTAGTACCGTTGTTAGGAAATTGAAGTTGAAAATTGTTTAAACATAACCTCCAAATAATGTTTATATATATATATATATATATATATATATATATATATATATATATATATATATATATATATATATATATCTACGTACTTTACGTCTATCTTCGTTGCACTTCCTCCTTATACGAGGGTTGAGGAAAGGCAGAAGATATCTAGAACTAAAAAAATGAGAACTATCCCCTGGTACTGTGATTAAGGAGAAATTATGGCATCTTCTGGAAAGGGTCGTATTCCCGGATTAAACTCTATATTTGGGGATAAAAACCCCTTGCAGTGTCTTCTGTGAGAAGGATATGAAAAACTACAATAAGAACATAATAGTATTCTGGGAATAGGATGGTCTTATGTTGAGAGTCTTATGAAATAAACCTACTCTCAATCGGGGTAAATATAGGCGTCTGCATGGTATTTGGGTATTCTTTAAGAAATAATGTCTAAGAATGCACAATAATATAAGAGGATTAACAACATGTGATATTAAAGTGAAAGCATTATATGATGAAACAAAGGGATCTAGAGAAATGTAAGATTACAGTAAAGGAACTACCGTCACAAACAAATAAATGGTATTTCATTAAATTTATTTTATAAAACATTGATTTATTAATAGGTTTCTCATGAAGGATTCTTGTCAGAATAAGATTGTGTAATGATAGCAGAAATATCTTTAAAAATCGTAATTAAGTTTTGATTTATAATTTATTAAAATCTTTTTTTGTTTGATTTAATCTTGCAGATGAGTACAAGCACTTAAGTCCGAAACGAGTTTTACCACCGTCAGGTCGTACTGACCTCACATGCCTACACAATCTTCAGGGAAAGTGAAGCTGTGTATTAGCGGCATTTTCAAAATAACATAGAACACTTTTTTTTATCCATGTACTAGTATTATTTCTAATTTTAAGGCAATTATTCAGAATAAATATCTTACCTATATGGAGTAACCATATGGTAGGGTTGTGAATAATCCTATTTTCTCAATCCTTTCCAATCCTGTGAGGGCGATAGCTTTAAACCTTTGGTTAATTGCTTTAGAATTAGTAATACAGTAATAATAACTGAATGAAAATAAAATGTAAATATTTGAATGTCGCCTTGTTTTGGCAATATTTTTGGGGGTGCAGAAAATCTTCAACACGGAAAAAATAAAATCTAGTGGAGAGAGGGCAACAATTTTAAATTATCATTCGAAAAAATAGCTTTACATTACAACACAAACTGAATGTTTAAATCCCGTTTTTTAAAACAAGCATTATGTTATATTATATTACGTTTATATAATAATGTTTATATTTTTATTTCTGGTTAAAAAAACAATATTTACTAATGCTTGAGGTAAACAATCAATATTTATAATATCTACATTTATGCTCAATGACTAGATAATTTACGTATTCATTTTGACTAGCTAAACTAGTCATTATCTATCTAAGTACATGAATAATAACTAGATATTATATTTCTTTAATTTCACTAAATAATTTAGTAATTGCCATTGTAATCGAGATAACGAATAAGAAATACCAAAAGTAAATATTTATTTTGACTAGCTAGTCGTTATGTTTAATATCTAGATATATGAATAGATAAGTAATTTAATTATTCAATTTGAATAGCTAGCTTAGTCGTTATGTATAATATCTAGATAATTACATAGCTAATTATAACGACTGACGCTTATAATAGCTAAGACAGATTATGTAATATAATTATCGACAGTTTAGTTGTACTCTTATATTTCGATGAAGGAAAGGCTAAATGCGTAGATAAATGTTGGATCTAAAGCCGGCCAATTGTATAAACTAATCAAATTAGCGATAAATATTCATTTTACAGATTATTATAGTTTTTATGTAACTACATTTACTTAGCATAAGCCAAGGGATATGTGACATTTTTACTATTTTGGGGTTGGGGCAGTTTCAGACAGTTGAGGTATAATAAAATGTTGCAGCGACGGGGAATAACTGAATCTTCAGTTGGTCATGAGGTTGGCACTAAATATATTTACATTTAGACTGTGATTTATCTTCAGCTTTAAACTTCAACCTTTATTTTATCATTACAGTAGGAATGTATATACCTCCCTTGGTTTCTCAATGCCTCATATCTAGACTATAGATGTATGTGCAATAGGTTTGTATTTACATTTAAATAGTTATGTACGTAGGCAACAAACCGGCAATTTAACTCAAAAAGAAACGTGCATTTTTAAAACTTATTTAAAAACATATATGTTTCGACAGCCATGCTGTCATTCTCAGTGTTTACCGGTCGAAACATTATGATATTAAAGTAATTTTTCCAAATATATTGTGGAATTTGAGTTATTTTGCAATTTTGCTGATTATTTTATTCTAGCAATCCTAGCTCAAAAGGGAGTTATTAGTTATGTTCATTTTACATTATGTTTACATTTCGTTTTTGTATCATTATACAAAAAAGTATTTTTAACATTTTGGTTGGAAGAATCCAACAGTAAACTGAATGGCATTATGCAAGATTGCAACAGTGAGACCTAATTATATAACTCACAAAGCAGAAGATTGTACCGCAGAGTTTTATGTGTTAGAACCTTATGCAGAAGAGTGTTTAGAGTGATCAATTTGACACTGAAAGACACTTTGACTACCCCAGTCAGGTTACATTTGGTGTCATCGCGCCTACCAGTGTCCGCTCCCTAAGGAGTCCTACTCACCACCTACTTAGATGGCCCCACTGGACAGAGAACACTAACCGATTTTGTCTCCGCAGAGGGCTATTCACACAAAAAGTAAATGGGATGCAACAATGGAATTATAAGTTGCCATGGATTTAAATATAAGTATTGTTGAATGTCATTGTTATTTATTACTTAAAATATTATAGATTAAAATATTATTCTTTGCTTTATTTTATCAATGAGCTAAAGTTTTATTTTATATATAAGCTAATAATAACCGAAATATCTATTACATCTATTAGTATTTAAAATAGTTTCGTTATGATTAATGGAAATATCAAAGTAGTGATAAAAAAATATCTTAAAACCCACATCTTTCAAATTAAAATAAATGCTAACCTAACCTAACCTAACCTAAACCTAACCTAACCTAACCTAACCTGTCGGCTACATGAAACTGAAGTTTAGAACTTTAAAACTTAAAACAACATTCTAGATACCGAAGATTGATTCAACTTTACAGAACTGGTTATTTTCGCTTTAAGTTTTGTCCTAAACGAAGTTTAATCAAACGTAACCTCAAATACAAAACATTAAAACATTTTAAACGAAATCGCGAATAGTTTACGAAACAAATTCTGGTAGAATTATTTAAAAAGTCAGAAAGTCTTACAATAATGATTGCTTCCAATAAAACTTGTTAAAACAATATATCTATTGAATATTGTCAAATCTTGATTGTACTGATGACTAAAGTTGCTCCACAAGAAGAAAAATATTTCAAATTAATTTTTCGAAAACACTCATAAATGAGGAATTACATTTCATTGAAAATTACAAAAATCTTGCGATATGGGAGTAACCAAAGCAACGTACCATTTTTGGATCTATAACTTTCTTCGCTTAAGTATAATTCTTTCTTTTTTATCTGTTTTTGAAAATAATCTTATTCCTTAAAGTATATTGTTGCTAAAGTATCGATTGTTGGTGATATTATTTTGCACTATCGTACTTTTCACTTAAAAATTGGAATATTTTTCGACAAGTACATTTTAGCAACACCTCCATATTAATTGCAATCGATATTGCGCTGATCTGTGATTTGCTAAGTTCGCTTGTTTCAACATATTATTTTCACGTCAGCTTTCTTGTTAAATATCGACCGTCTAATAATGTAGATTAATTTACTGCTTCAAAGCTTTTACTACGAAATTCGAATTGGTGTGGAAGAGCGGGCAAACTCTTCATCCCGGTTGAGAGTTGGTAGACTTCAGACAATTACCCCTGCACAAGTCTAATCGACCCATCGTATGACGTCATACTTTTCCCCCCTGTTCCTATTACCAAGGTATCATTATATCCTTTACTTAGTCCTCCTTTTTCCCATTTTATTTGCAACGAACTATTGAAATTGTGGTAAATTTTGGTTATCCAGACGTCACCGGAAGCAAACAAACAAATATAGCTGGGTGATGTAAAAAGTCCTAAGAAATAGAAACAAAAAAAAGTTATTGCTGACGCTGTAAGAAATAAAAAAAATTAATAAACAATTACTTCACTGTAAAACACAAACAACTATATAAATACATTTTTTTCGAAAATAAACACTATACTCCAGTGTAGGCTACTACATTATTTGGTTATAGCCTACATTATACAAGATATTTTTGCTTGTTCATATAAACCAAACTGTTGACAAGTCAGGCAGCCTCCATTTTGCTATACGTTTTTGTATTACCAAAGTGAGTGTTAAATTAATTCAACCTCAATTGTTTGGCTCGGGTAAAAAAAATTATTTTTTAAAAAAATCAAACCTTACCCTAAATAGTATTTCTTAGTTATAATCACAAATAACTATATTGTAACGCAACATAACACATGCTCTGTTTTATAAACAAAATCGTAATTCAATAACGTTTTGTATGTGTTGTAAGGAGAATAAATGTGTCCTATTTTGAAATTGTTTTAATTTTCCAAATTTGAAGTATTAATTTTCATTATTTTTCCATGTCCTAAGAACAGTCTACATCACAAGGTAATTATTGTGTACAATATCGATGGTGCCATGTCTAATAACTACTGATATTATAAACTGACAAAAATATAAGAAAACTAAACTTCCAAAGCACCTTCACGTTTTAAACAATCAATCGTCTTAGAAAAACTTTTACAGCAAGCTCATACAGCACAACATAGGTCTAAGCACTGTTGTTTAAGTGTTGGTTACGTCGCATGGCCTATGAGCGACAAGAGATACTTTATCGAAAAATTTAGATATTAAAATTGTATAGATGTTTAATTCTAAATTATATCAGATGTAAGAAAATAAAAATCAGAATGAATAACTTTTCACTGTCTTTATTTTATTTTACTTTAACTGAGTTTAACA
>JBAIZL010000003.1:128656033-128746033 GCA_036971475.1 Prosapia bicincta | reverse complement strand
TGCCGAAAGACGTCTAGTATATACTCGACGAGTATATACACTACAAGACGAGTAGTGTTGCCGAAAGACGTCTAGTGTATACTCGAAGAGTATATACACTACAAGACGAGTAGTGTTGCCGAAAGACGTCTAGTGTATACTCGAAGAGTATATACACTACAAGACGAGTAGTGTTGCCGAAAGACGTCTAGTATATACTCGACGAGTATATACACTACAAGACGAGTAGTGTTGCCGAAAGACGTCTAGTATATACTCGACGAGTATATACACTACAAGACGAGTAGTGTTGCCGAAAGACGTCTAGTATATACTCGACGAGTATATACACTACAAGTCGTTTAGTGTTGCCGAAAGACGTCTAGTATATACTCGACGAGTATATACACTACAAGTCGTTTAGTGTTGCCGAAAGACGTCTAGTATATACTCGACGAGTATATACACTACAAGACGAGTAGTGTTGCCGAAAGACGTCTAGTATATACTCGACGAGTATATACACTACAAGACGAGTAGTGTTGCCGAAAGACGTCTAGTATATACTCGACGAGTATATACACTACAAGACGAGTAGTGTTGCCGAAAGACGTCTAGTATATACTCGACGAGTATATACACTACAAGTCGTTTAGTGTTGCCGAAAGACGGCTAGTATATACTCGACGAGTATATACACTACAAGACGAGTAGTGTTGCCGAAAGACGTCTAGTATATACTCGACGAGTATATACACTACAAGACGAGTAGTGTTGCCGAAAGACGTCTAGTATATACTCGACGAGTATATACACTACAAGACGAGTAGTGTTGCCGAAAGACGTCTAGTATATACTCGACGAGTATATAGGCTACACTACAAGACGAGTAGTGTTGCCGAAAGACGTCTAGTATATACTCGACGAGTATATACACTACAAGTCGTTTAGTGTTGCCGAAAGACGTCTAGTATATACTCGACGAGTATATACACTACAAGACGAGTAGTGTTGCCGAAAGACGTCTAGTATATACTCGACGAGTATATACACTACAAGACGAGTAGTGTTGCCGAAAGACGTCTAGTATATACTCGACGAGTATATACACTACAAGACGAGTAGTGTTGCCGAAAGACGTCTAGTATATACTCGACGAGTATGTACACTACAAGACGAGTAGTGTTGCCGAAAGACGTCTAGTATATACTCGACGAGTATGTACACTACAAGACGAGTAGTGTTGCCGAAAGACGTCTAGTATATACTCGACGAGTATATACACTACAAGTCGTTTAGTGTTGCCGAAAGACGTCTAGTATATACTCGACGAGTATATACACTACAAGTCGTTTAGTATTGCCGAAAGACGTCTAGTATATACTCGACGAGTATATACACTACAAGACGAGTAGTGTTGCCGAAAGACGTCTAGTATATACTCGACGACTATATACACTACAAGACGAGTAGTGTTGCCGAAAGACGTCTAGTATATACTCGACGAGTATATACACTACAAGACGAGTAGTGTTGCCGAAAGACGTCTAGTATATACTCGACGAGTATGTACACTACAAGACGAGTAGTGTTGCCGAAAGACGTCTAGTATATACTCGACGAGTATATACACTACAAGTCGTTTAGTGTTGCCGAAAGACGTCTAGTATATACTCGACGAGTATATACACTACAAGTCGTTTAGTATTGCCGAAAGACGTCTAGTATATACTCGACGAGTATATACACTACAAGACGAGTAGTGTTGCCGAAAGACGTCTAGTATATACTCGACGACTATATACACTACAAGACGAGTAGTGTTGCCGAAAGACGTCTAGTATATACTCGACGAGTATATACACTACAAGACGAGTAGTGTTGCCGAAAGACGTCTAGTATATACTCGACGAGTATGTACACTACAAGACGAGTAGTGTTGCCGAAAGACGTCTAGTATATACTCGACGAGTATATACACTACAAGTCGTTTAGTGTTGCCGAAAGACGGCTAGTATATACTCGACGAGTATATACACTACAAGACGAGTAGTGTTGCCGAAAGACGTCTAGTATATACTCGACGAGTATATACACTACAAGACGAGTAGTGTTGCCGAAAGACGTCTAGTATATACTCGACGAGTATATACACTACAAGACGAGTAGTGTTGCCGAAAGACGTCTAGTATATACTCGACGAGTATATAGGCTACACTACAAGACGAGTAGTGTTGCCGAAAGACGTCTATAGTCTATCCATTTTGGGAAGGCGGGTAAAAGATTAAGTCACCGCCCGAGCTCCCAACAATAGCTTGGGTCAGGCGCTCGGCGGCCGGCCGCCCGCGCTAATGAGGCGTAAAAAGCACTCCACTCCAAAATATTATCACATAAAAGTAAGCGTATTTTTTAATTTTTTATTACAGTTTTGATGTCTACGTGTGATTTCATGAAAAACTAGTCCAAACACGACGGAGTTATGTCAATTAGTAAAATTGTACTCACTACAATTTTTTGTAACCACTAATTTTACTAATTGACATAACTCCGTCGTGTTTGGACTAGTTTTTCATGAAATCACACGTAGACATCAAAACTGTAATAAAAAATTAAAAAATACGCTTACTTTTATGTGATAATATTTTGGAGTGGAGTGCTTTTTACGCCTCATTAGCGCGGGCGGCCGGCCGCCGAGCGCCTGACCCAAGCTATTGTTGGGAGCTCGGGCGGTGACTTAATCTTTTACCCGCCTTCCCAAAATGGATAGACTATAGTATATACTCGACGAGTATATACACTACAAGTCGTTTAGTGTTGCCGAAAGACGTCTAGTATATACTCGACGAGTATATACACTACAAGACGAGTAGTGTTGCCGAAAGACGTCTAGTATATACTCGACGAGTATATACACTACAAGACGAGTAGTGTTGCCGAAAGACGTCTAGTATATACTCGACGAGTATATACACTACAAGACGAGTAGTGTTGCCGAAAGACGTCTAGTATATACTCGACGAGTATATACACTACAAGACGAGTAGTGTTACCGAAAGACGTCTAGTATATACTCGACGAGTATATACACTACAAGTCGTTTAGTGTTGCCGAAAGACGGCTAGTATATACTCGACGAGTATATACACTACAAGACGAGTAGTGTTGCCGAAAGACGTCTAGTATATACTCGACGAGTATATACACTACAAGACGAGTAGTGTTGCCGAAAGACGTCTAGTATATACTCGACGAGTATATACACTACAAGACGAGTAGTGTTGCCGAAAGACGTCTAGTATATACTCGACGAGTATATAGGCTACACTACAAGACGAGTAGTGTTGCCGAAAGACGTCTAGTATATACTCGACGAGTATATACACTACAAGTCGTTTAGTGTTGCCGAAAGACGTCTAGTATATACTCGACGAGTATATACACTACAAGACGAGTAGTGTTGCCGAAAGACGTCTAGTATATACTCGACGAGTATATACACTACAAGACGAGTAGTGTTGCCGAAAGACGTCTAGTATATACTCGACGAGTATATACACTACAAGACGAGTAGTGTTGCCGAAAGACGTCTAGTATATACTCGACGAGTATATACACTACAAGACGAGTAGTGTTACCGAAAGACGTCTAGTATATACTCGACGAGTATATACACTACAAGACGAGTAGTGTTGCCGAAAGACGTCTAGTATATACTCGACGAGTATATACACTACAAGACGAGTAGTGTTCCCGAAAGACGTCTAGTATATATTCGACGAGTATATACACTACAAGACGAGTAGTGTTCCCGAAAGACGTCTAGTATATATTCGACGAGTATATACACTACAAGACGAGTAGTGTTGCCGAAAGACGTCTAGTATATATTCGACGAGTATATACACTACAAGACGAGTAGTGTTGCCGAAAGACGTCTAGTATATACTCGACGAGTATATACACTACAAGACGAGTAGTGTTGCCGAAAGACGTCTAGTATATACTCGACGAGTATATACACTACAAGTCGTTTAGTGTTGCCGAAAGACGTCTAGTATATACTCGACGAGTATATACACTACAAAACGAGTAGTGTTGCCGAAAGACGTCTAGTATATACTCGACGAGTATATACACTACAAGACGAGTAGTGTTGCCGAAAGACGTCTAGTATATACTCGACGAGTATATACACTACAAGACGAGTAGTGTTGCCGAAAGACGTCTAGTATATACTCGACGAGTATATACACTACAAGACGAGTAGTGTTGCCGAAAGACGTCTAGTATATGCTCGACGAGTATATACACTACAAGACGAGTAGTGTTGCCGAAAGACGTCTAGTATATACTCGACGAGTATATAGGCTACACTACAAGACGAGTAGTGTTGCCGAAAGACGTCTAGTATATACTCGACGAGTATATACACTACAAGTCGTTTAGTGTTGCCGAAAGACGTCTAGTATATACTCGACGAGTATATACACTACAAGTCGTTTAGTGTTGCCGAAAGACGTCTAGTATATACTCGACGAGTATATACACTACAAGACGAGTAGTGTTGCCGAAAGACGTCTAGTATATACTCGACGAGTATATACACTACAAGACGAGTAGTGTTGCCGAAAGACGTCTAGTATATACTCGACGAGTATATACACTACAAGACGAGTAGTGTTGCCGAAAGACGTCTAGTATATACTCGACGAGTATATACACTACAAGACGAGTAGTGTTGCCGAAAGACGTCTAGTATATGCTCGACGAGTATATACACTACAAGACGAGTAGTGTTGCCGAAAGACGTCTAGTATATGCTCGACGAGTATATACACTACAAGACGAGTAGTGTTGCCGAAAGACGTCTAGTATATGCTCGACGAGTATATACACTACAAGACGAGTAGTGTTGCCGAAAGACGTCTAGTATATGCTCGACGAGTATATACACAACAAGACGAGTAGTGTTGCCGAAAGACGTCTAGTATATGCTCGACGAGTATATACACTGCAAGACGAGTAGTGTTGCCGAAAGACGTCTAGTATATGCTCGACGAGTATATACACTACAAGACGAGTAGTGTTGCCGAAAGACGTATAGTATATGCTCGACGAGTATATACACTACAAGACGAGTAGTGTTGCCGAAAGACGTATAGTATATGCTCGACGAGTATATACACTACAAGACGAAAAGTGTTGCCGAAAGACGTCTAGTATATGCTCGACGAGTATATACACTACAAGACGAGTAGTGTTGCCGAAAGACGTCTAGTATATGCTCGACGAGTATATACACTACAAGACGAGTAGTGTTGCCGAAAGACGTCTAGTATATACTCGACGAGTATATACACTACAAGACGAGTAGTGTTGCCGAAAGACGTCTAGTATATGCTCGACGAGTATATACACTATAAAACGAGTAGTGTTGCCGAAAGACGTCTAGTATATGCTCGACGAGTATATACACTACAAGACGAGTAGTGTTGCCGAAAGACGTCTAGTATATGCTCGACGTGTATATACACTACAAGACGAGTAGTGTGGCCGAAAGACGTCTATTATATACTCGACGAGTATATACACTACAAGACGAGTAGTGTTGCCGAAAGACGTCTAGTATATACTCGACGAGTATATACACTACAAGACGAGTAGTGTTGCCGAAAGACGTCTAGTATATACTCGACGAGTATATACACTACAAGACGAGTAGTGTTGCCGAAAGACGTCTAGTATATACTCGACGAGTATATACACTACAAGACGAGTAGTGTTGCCGAAAGACGTCTAGTATATACTCGACGAGTATATACACTACAAGTCGTTTAGTGTTGCCGAAAGACGTCTAGTATATACTCGACGAGTATATACACTACAAGACGAGTAGTGTTGCCGAAAGACGTCTAGTATATACTCGACGAGTATATACACTACAAGACGAGTAGTGTTGCCGAATCTAGTATATACTCGACGAGTATATACACTACAAGACGAGTAGTGTTGCCGAAAGACGTCTAGTATATACTCGACGAGTATATACACTACAAGACGAGTAGTGTTGCCGAAAGACGTCTAGTATATGCTCGACGAGTATATACACTACAAGACGAGTAGTGTTGCCGAAAGACGTCTATTATATGCTCGACGAGTATATACACTACAAGACGAGTAGTGTTGCCGAAAGACGTCTAGTATATACTCGACGAGTATATACACTACAAGTCGTTTAGTGTTGCCGAAAGACGTCTAGTATATACTCGACGAGTATATACACTACAAGTCGTTTAGTGTTGCCGAAAGACGTCTAGTATATACTCGACGAGTATATACACTACAAGACGAGTAGTGTTGCCGAAAGACGTCTAGTATATACTCGACGAGTATATACACTACAAGACGAGTAGTGTTGCCGAAAGACGTCTAGTATATACTCGACGAGTATATATACTACAAGACGAGTAGTGTTGCCGAAAGACGTCTAGTATATACTCGACGAGTATATACACTACAAGACGAGTAGTGTTGCCGAAAGACGTCTAGTATATACTCGACGAGTATGTACACTACAAGACGAGTAGTGTTGCCGAAAGACGTCTAGTATATACTCGACGAGTATATACACTACAAGTCGTTTTGTGTTGCCGAAAGACGTCTAGTATATACTCGACGAGTATATACACTACAAGACGAGTAGTGTTGCCGAAAGACGTCTAGTATATACTCGACGAGTATATACACTACAAGACGAGTAGTGTTGCCGAAAGACGTCTAGTATATACTCGACGAGTATATACACTACAAGACGAGTAGTGTTGCCGAAAGACGTCTAGTATATACTCGACGAGTATATACACTACAAGACGAGTAGTGTTGCCGAAAGACGTCTAGTATATACTCGACGAGTATATACACTACAAGACGAGTAGTGTTGCCGAAAGACGTCTAGTATATACTCGACGAGTATATACACTACAAGACGAGTAGTGTTGCCGAAAGACGTCTAGTATATACTCGACGAGTATATACACTACAAGACGAGTAGTGTTGCCGAAAGACGTCTAGTATATACTCGACGAGTATATACACTACAAGACGAGTAGTGTTGCCGAAAGACGTCTAGTATATACTCGACGAGTATATACACTACAAGTCGTTTTGTGTTGCCGAAAGACGTCTAGTATATACTCGACGAGTATATACACTACAAGACGAGTAGTGTGCCGAAAAACAAGTAATTTAAATATATAGGCGTGCGGGAATAAGGGTTAGCAGAACTATAGCTTAAAGAAAATGTTTGGTAAAGTTGGGGGGTTTGATGTTTTGCCTCCTCATTTGAAGTCTAAGTGCTTAATAAGGGCAAGAAATTAGTCGCCGAAACGTTGCACTAAATAAATAAATTTTAACTCAATATTCAAGCGGCTTATCATTTATTCAAATTACTGATCGCTTAAACACAAATAAAGAAGATTTTCTATCAGATAATAATTTTAATCATATAGTTTGATTAGAACGCTGTAAATTAAACATATAAGATTTTTTACAGTTATTATCTTTAAAATTTTGTAGCGCCTACGTTTTGCATTAACATTATAAAAAACCAATGCAAAATTGTTAAAAACTACAAATATAACTCTTGGAATTTGTAGTCCATTACGTTCGGTGACACCTAGTTATCCTTTTACAAATATTCGTTAAGTATAACATAATTTTGTTATTAGGACCATAATATTTATTAAGATCACTAATAAAGCTCAAAGTCTACAGACAAGTAACTATGTATAACTTAATTAGGACCTCTTTTTTTAAAATTTCCTAATGAAAATAGAACTAACAAAATTATAGATAAAGTAAACAATACCTATATTTTAATTTGAATTATAATAAATAAACTTGTATACAGATTATTTTCTATAGCAGGAATACATTTTTGAAGTGACAACTTAGGCGCGTCTGATACTTTATAAGATGATAAAGCATTCAGATTAAAAACGTCAGACATTCGAAGGTAAAAATATTGTCACGAGGATTTGCGGAATCTAAAAACTGTTTATGTAACGGAGTCCGTTGAAGTTGCTTTTATCTTCACTTGCAGGCTATTTGGAGATTAAGCTTAAACAATTTGAAATGGAGTTTTCTTTTATGTTAATAAATATCATATATTTGATATAAGTGATAACATATGGCGTCACTATAAAAGTGTTTACACTATTTTTTTTATATAACAGATATCTGTTTAGGCGATAGTACAAGATGTTTTTATTATTCATAATCCATGATACTTTCTGAATTATAGATTATCGAGGTAAAACGTTTGCGGGTATTTATCTTTAATTATTATTGTTTGTAATTAAATATTAAAATGGCCTAACTCAAACTAGCCCTTTTTATGTATAACATTTCATATTTTACTTAACACAAAGTTGAACATGATTTGTTAGATCAATTTTTTTATGAATATATTTTTAACAAACATACCATTTTTGAAACCTATTAGGTACATTTTTCATTCTGGTTATCACTTCGGCCACTCGACTTGCACATTGTTAAAATTTAGTTTGTTGTATTTTTAAAGTGTTGTGTTAAAATATTACCAGTGCAGGAGAGACAAAATTTATGCCCTACACGATCATCTGTGTCGTCAAACAACGACCAAACCTTTAGTCGTCGACGATGTAATATAAAAGACATATTCACCACCTGGGGTATAACGCACAAATATTATTATTATTATTGTAGAGTTTTAATGACTTTAGGAAGAACTCAACAATATGTGACAAATATATTTATTCTCAAAACTTGTTCATGCATAGAAATAAAAGGAACACTCAACAACGATAAAAAAATCCTTAATCAAGGAATGGCATGTGATTTTGTATTCATGGATGACACTTCTCCTCCTCTGATCAAGTATTTCAGTTGCTATGCATCCTCTAGGATCTCAGCAGATATTCTGTTCTCAATGATGATTGAGGATTGCTCCCTTTGAGTTTTTATTGGTGAAGTCGATCTTGATGGTGAAACAACTGTCTGCTTGGTGCGGAATGTTGTTGGGGAAAGTTTCCCGTACCAGTACAATGTCACTACCAATTGTCTAAATTATTCTGCTTTCGTTGGCTCGCTTTATATAAACATAATTGGAAATTTCAATTCAGTTTCCCGGTAGTGGTCAGCATACACATACCTTTCTATCCCAATGATTCTACTCCAGGAGTTGTGTACCAAGCATCCTCTTAATCTCTTCTTTTCCATCACTCAGGTCTCCTAGTGTTTGTCAGAGTTCATTTTAATTTCTATCTGTTTAGTTTCCATCGAGCTTTGAGTATCGGGTTTAGAGTATATCAATTTTTCTCGTGTGTGGAAACCTAAGAATATTTCCGCAACTGTTTTCCATCTTTGATTGAAGTGTATTGTAGTACGCAAACAGACAGAAACCAAGTTGATGGAAAATATTTCTCTTGGATCTTTTGAGATTGTTGTCCAATATTTATTTCAACAAAGACATTTAAACTGATCCTATTATGACTTCTGCTTTACCATTGCTGGACGGATGATAAGATAGGAAAAGATATGCTTGTACAATTAGATTTGAAGAAATTCTCCTAATAGTTAATTTGAAATTTAGACCTCCAGCTATCACAATATTTTCCGGAATATCACATACACAGAGAAAACAGTTATAATTTTCGCCAGAAGTGATTGCGCTTTAGTACTTGACATTAAAAAGACGTCGACCCATTTAGATAAACTATTAATCAACATTGGGAAATTCAAGACACTTTTTTTTGTGAAAATCTACATATATTCGACACACTATTCCAGCAGGAAAAGTTAGGTTGTAGATGAACCTCTAGTCATGACTTTTCTATTACTTAGAATATTGTACTACGTGTTCCTTTTCAGTTATAGATTCGGAACTATAAGCATGCACCGTCATTAAAGTCTTACTGCTCCTGCATAAATATCCATTTCTAGAGGGTGGCCATCTACTGTTAAATTAGTCTTGGAATTAGAACTAATCAAATCCTATTAACTTCAGTTATTACTGAAGAATTATTTGTTTTTGAAAATCTCTATTCCTGTATTCGAAATAGTTGTGTTTATTATTAATTTCTTACAGAAAAATAAGCACATGCTGCTGCACATAAATTACATACACTTTAGACACTTCCTTATACGAGTAAAATGTAATATTCAATGTAAAATTCAGGTTAATTTACAGATGTAAAATAGAGATGGTTATGTATATATATATATATATATATATATATATATATATATATATATATATATATATATATATATACTTGTGTGTGTGTATTGTTCAGGGCCTGTATATTGTTCACACACGTGCTCTCGCTCTCTCTCTCTCTCACACACACACACACACACACACACACACGCACACATACACACACACACACACACACGCACACATACACACACACACACACACACACACACACACACACACACACTCACTCACTCATACACACACACACACACACACACACACACACACACAAACACACACACACATACACACACACACACACACACACACACAAACACACACTCACTCACTCATACACACACACACACACACACACACACACACACACACACACACACACACACACACACACACACACACATACACACACACAACACACACACGTACACACATACACACACACACACACACACAAACTACATACATACATATGTATTTACAATTTCTCTAAAATATCTGAATTTTACATTGAACATAAAGTTCCACATTACTAGTGCAAGAAAGTCACAAAACAGTGTGTAGTTTATGTACATCAGCAAGTAGCACAAAGTAAGCCTCTACATGTTCAACATTTACATTCACGCAAGCAAACTACTTGAAGTCTGCGCGGAGAAAGTAAACATTGTAAACATGTAGCCCATTTAGCAGTCTCTGAGTGGTAACTTAGTATCAACATGATCTGGCCCGTAAACGTTTTACGATAATGTAAGACTGCCGTCACTGATTGATACCTCCCAGATAACTAATATTACAAACACAATAAAATACTCTATGCGGTTAGTCGGGGACAGCTAGTTAACTATTGCGATTTTATTAGAAGCCGTTTCTGTTTACTATCTCACGGAGCTTCCTATATATCGAGCCGTGACTGGATCTGTATTTTTTATTTACCTAGTTTGATTCCTCTATTTATAATTTCTATACGTTCCAGTTTCATAAAATTATGTGTTTTTCTCTATTCCTTGGCGGCATTGGTGCATTCGAATAGCTGACGTTTATATTTACCTTTCGAAATTCAGTCGACATGATGTCGTTTATAATCAAATTATTTTTTTATCTCTAAATTGTTGAATGTGAATACGTTAGAGAACTATAAGTACTAACAGTAAATACAGTAAAATTTAAAGAAAAAAATTGACAAGTTTACAAATTGACATGTAGTACAAAAATCAGTAATTATGAAATTAAATGAATTGTCAAATGTTCTTATGACTTTTTAAATCTACACAATATTACTTAGTGGAAAAGCCAGACGTTATCAGTTGTTGGAAGAACTCTAGCTGTTTTGAGACACTTTTATAACGTTATTAAGAAGAAGGAAACAAGAAAATACTAATCTATACGAACGTCCGAAATGTACAGTATAAGCAAGAGCTGCAACAAATTTGTAAAGTTATTAGGAGGAATAAAATATACAAAATCATAATTTGTACAAAAGCCTGACACATTATTAATTCTATCCAAGATCTGTCCAGAGCGCTTTTGTAATAGCACTCTTATAAAGTTATTAAAACGAACAAAACACAAAACTCAGACGTTATCAGATTATTAAATACTACAACATCTATGTATGTTTATAAAAAAAACAAACAAAAATAATAATAAATTAATCTTAGGCCAGACATTATAATTTTATGCATGAATTCCTTTGTAAAGACCTACAAAACCAGAAAGTAATAAGTTATACACACAGCAGACGTTATCAGTTCACACAAGAGCGACATTTTTATACAATTATGTAACACAAAATTTTAACTTATTAAATGCACAATTTGTAATTCAAGTTAATAAAGACGAGCCCATAGGTAGGCCTAATAATTTTAGCATAGAGTTTCAATTTCGAATTAATAATCATGAGTAGCTATATTTGAAAAATTCGATGCAAATATAGTCTATTCACTGATGATGATGACATTGTCAATGAGAAACAAATTGTTCATTTTGAGTTCCTGTAGGTTATTACAATGATTACTCTCATACTAATAAATTCCAGACTCACTGTACTAGATATAACTACCGCGTATTGACCAGTTTCGAATTTGTTCGACAGCTATTTACGCGCTATCTGGTTGTTATCAGCAGCTTCTCGTTACTCAGTCTTATCACGTAAGCAACACTCAGTTGACCATTAATTGGCAACGTACAACTCTTGAACTCTGCTTAATTGACTCCCACACCTCTTCTTGATCTGGCCTTTCGTCTCGTCCTTCTTAATTTATCCGTCGCTTTGGCACAACACGTGCATGACGTCACAAACAGAGGCACGAATAAAGACACTACATGCAAATGTTTCTATTTCAAATAGTCACTTCTTTCTCATATCGTTCATTCAGAACGTTATTTAACATCATAGCTATTTTAACAGTATCCATAAATCCTCTAAAACCATGATTTCAGACCATACCCAATGTTCGTCATGAGTATTTTCACCTCAGTCTTTCTTATTACAATATCGAAAAATAATCTTTGGGTAATAATCTAATATCCTGACCTCACAGATAATTCAAAAGTAATTATAACTAGCGATGTGGATAGTACAGAAGAACATGAATGGAGAAATTAATAAGAACTGTCGCAGTAGTCTCAAAAATTAAAAAAGAAAGAACAGTAAGGAGTAAGGATTTATCCATTTCTTATCATTACCGTATCACAAGTTTATTATCGATCTTATTCCAAAATCTATATTTATTCAACCACATTATATCATCTATGTATCCTATATCTTGTAACTGCATTCCGGCTGTTTCAGCCGCATATTTGATTGAACTATGATCTAATCCCACTTCCAGGTATGTTATTCAACCTATTCCACTTTCGTCGTCAATGAAGCTACTGTTTGAGTACAATAATTTTTTAAACGAATGCATTCACTTTTCAAAGGTTACCACTAACATTTAATTGTCTACACCATAGGTTCCCAAACTGGGGGGGCGTAAAGACAAGTCAGAAGGGCATGAGACCAGTCGCAAAATAGTAAGATAAATTCTAATTTAGTTAAAATTAAAATACAAAATTAATCAAAATTTAAAACTAAATTTACATTTCAGTTTTTATTTACAAAGGTAATTCCGTTGACTGTGAAGATTAAAAATTTTAATAAAATGTATGCATTTATAAAAGAAATATAAGTAAAGGTTGTGCAAATTATGTAAACTTCAAATTAAATCAACACGACAGGTGAAAAGAATAATAGTACAAAAGTGTCGCGAAAGAATGTTTGCCGTTAAATGTGGCAACAGCGCCACAATGGACAAATCTTCATTTTGGATAAAACACTTAAAAGTGTACCATTGGCAGCTCTTCGATTATACTTGCCTTTTTCCTGCACCTACTTGTATAAAAAAACATTTTCAGCACTTGTTGCAATAAAAACCAAATATAGGAACAAAACTTGATACTAATAATGACTCGCGTTGTGCCTTTACTAAGATACAACCTCAAATAGGTATGCTAGTAAAACAAGTTCAAGCTCATCCATCTCACTAATAGATTTTCCTCTTTAAATTTACCTTGCGAATTAAAACTTGAAAAATTATATCATGTACAAATAAATAAATCGTTTTAAATATACATAATTTTTTTTCATATGGCCCTACCATTTATTTATAGCGTAGGAAGGGATGAGGGAGGCTTTTATTTCAAGAAGAGGGATCATGGTACCAAAACGTTTTGGAACCCCTGGTATCCACAGTGCTGGGTTTTATCTATTTGAGTCTGCAGTGTATACATATATGTTTACTGCTCTGTTTGTATAAATTCTGATTTTTTTGCAGTAAAACCTACAACAAATACTCCTGAAGTATATACGTACATAAATAATATATATATATATATATATATATATATATATATATATATATATATATATATGTGTGTGTGTGTGTGTGTGTGTGTGTTTTCTTGTTTAATAATCTAAAACAACATAGGTTATTCAAATACAAGGATATTTATTAATTTATATTCAAAGTTTTTCGTTGGTAAATTTAACATTAGTTTTAGGCCTATATCTTGCATTATTGTATTTTTCATTCCTGATGATGTTGGTACTGTTTACCAATGAAAAGCATTGAATACAAATTAATAAATATTCTTGTAGTTGAATAACCTATGTTGTTTTATATATATATATATATATATATATATATATATATATATATATATATACATATATATATATATATATATATATATATATATATATATATATATATATATATTCTTGATATTTAACGTTATCCATTGTTTTTCCACGCACTGACTTTATGAAGTTAATATATTACTATTGTAAGTAATTTTATCCACCATTAAGTGCAATAATTTTACCTTGAGTGATGAGGCACCTTTCGGTCACTTGACCATTGTCGAATCACTGATGTTTTTCTGTTGTAGATGTTCGGTCCGTGATATTGGTATTTGTTGACGTTACACGCACTTTCTCTTGATCTAAACATGATAAATAAAGCAATAAAATACACACAGGATAACAAAGAAAAATTAAGTGAAGAATTAGATAACATTACAAAAATAGCAATAGAAAATGGATACAACAAACACATTATAAAAAATATATACAATAAATTCACAAAAAACCTAACCTCAACACAACACTACAACCGGAACACGAAAATAATAAAAATAAAAAAATCTACCTAAAATATAAATACACCAATAACAAAATAGAAAAAATAACAAATATATACAACAAAGAATACTACACTCCAACATACAAACCAAACAACAAAATAATAAAATATCTTAATAACACAAACCACAAAACAAATTCAGAAAAACATAACCTATCAGGAATTTACAAAATCACATGCAACATCTGTAACGCTTTTTACATAGGAAAAACAACCAGAACATTTAAAATAAAATTTGAAGAACATTATAGAGCATTCAAAAACAAAAATTCAAAAGTATCAAATGTTGCAGCACACCTAATATCTCATAAACATGAAATAACAAATTACGAAAATAACCTAACCATACTTGAAATAAATAACAACCCAATAGAACTAAACTCACTAGAAAAATACCACATTTATAAAAACATACACAATAATTTAATGAATCTACAAACAACATATACAGAAGACATACTATAAAAACGTCATACACACAGATCAAGAGAAAGTGCGTGTAACGTCAACAAATACCAATATCACGGACCGAACATCTACAACAGAAAAACATCAGTGATTCGACAATGGTCAAGTGACCGAAAGGTGCCTCATCACTCAAGGTAAAATTATTGCACTTAATGGTGGATAAAATTACTTACAATAGTAATATATTAACTTCATATATATATATATATATATAATACGTTTTTTTGGATAAATAAATTATTTTGATCTCTGTCCATTTTTCATTTATCACTGCCAAACACTTTTTCAGTTATCACTGCGCTGTATAATAATATTCACTACAAACACGTTTTTAAAAGTCATGGTTAACAATATTTTAAGAATTAAAATATTAGTTTTTAAAATTTCATCTGCGAAAAAATAACAGTAAATGAAAACAAAAAGATGAAATCTATATGAAACAAAGTAGACGACATTCGGCTCTCACGTAACGCCCGACCTTCAAAGATATTTCACGTCTCAACGTCCTGCTTTTGTCTCTCAATGCAGGGGGTATCCTCTTTTCATGGAAATTTTGCTCGGGGACTGTGCGGACGTTGAGAAAGGCAACTTCAGTCTCGTGTAAGGATGAATGATACTGTTTTAAAAGTATTTATAGCAAGAAATAGATTTGTTTCTTTAAAGCATATTTTTACTGGCACAGGAGATAAGGCAAAATCAGAACATGCGTTTCTTTCGCTTTGAGGCCAATTCTTGACTGCCTAGCGACTCTTCGCTTTCTCCAGCGTCTATCTCGTAGTCTTGAAAGAGACAAGAATACTCGATTATTAAGGAATTTAACACACAGTTGCAATCAACACAAGCTCGTAATAAACCGTATTACAAAGAAAAGAAACATCCGAGGTTATAATAATAATTGGATTAAAGGAAACAAACTATTCAACATTTAATCTGAAGTCATTTCAATTTACCGTAGGTTGAACGGTTAACTACCATATTTTTCAATAAAATGACTTTTTAGTTGCTATTTAAGAACATTCTTCTCTGAAAACATTAGCATCTGTCAGTACAAATGCTACAAATATTCCAGTTTTACCTCGGAAATTAAAAATATCGCTTTCAGACAAAGTTTTTCCACACTTTCATTTAAAAAAAAACGCTATAGTTTTTCAAAGTATAGTCCTTAAACATTTCATTGTTAATCATTTTCTTGCCTTATTATTTATACAAATGAAATAATAAAGAAGTCAATTATAAAAGAATATATTTTAACTAAAAATTGCGTATTAAAAAAAAAACGAAATTATAGATAGTCGACTGTTTTGGAGGACGTACATCATTACAACTAACCTATTTTTCGTTTGGAAAAATTCCTCATCATAAAATATTGAGCTTTTTTGCGCAAACTAATTACACTTCCGTTTTTACTAAATTCTCAAAGTACACATTCACAATGAGTGACTAAAACAACAGAACAGAAAACGTACAAGAACCGACCCCGGCCGTTCGCGTCTACTCGAAAACAAATCCGTTAATTAATTAAGGTTGTTGCTGGCTTCGTTGGTTCACATTTTTGGAAGCGCTAAACGATGCGCGACCCACACCTGCCGACCGCACCCTCTCTTTGGCCTCCGCCAGGTAAGCGAATCGTTTCTACATTTCAGCTAATTAGTTTTTGCGCACGTGAGACTCTTTGCCAAGTCCGATGTAGGAATGGGAACGTCAGGCTTAACTCCTAAGTCTGCTGAAATGTTAATGTCGCGAACTGTGAAGGATGACTTTTATAAAATACTGTATTGTCCGTGCGTGTGCATTTGTGTGTGTGTGTGTGTGTGTGTGTGTGTGTGTGTGTGTGTGTGTGCGTGCGTGCGTGCGTGCGTGCGTACCATTCTCTTTCATCAAACACTCATTGGCATTTTCTTCGACTTTGAAAAGGCACAGATAAACAGAATAACCTAAGTGTCTTGATTTTAAGGTTACCAAGGGGCAGTCTCGATTTTATCCGATCATTTCCTTTAAAATATGCATTTCCGACAACATGTCGCTATTTACGTGAATGTGGAGTTACACAGAGTAGTGGGTTAAGCGTGAAGATGTTGCTGTTGCCATATTAACACTGTCGCTACTAAAGTAGTCTCTGATCCACTGTTCACTTTAGACGATGGTCGCTATGTATGTAGTTGCTCGATGTATGGCAACAATTTTCCCTTGTGAATTTTAGTTTAAGTTTAACAATATCAGTAACCTAGCAAAACTGGTTTTACCCTTATTATTTATATAATTTTTATCTAGGAAATGAATATGAGAAACGTTATTTACACTATAATAGTCTTACTTACACGGCCATTTTCATTTAAAAACGAGGCAATCTTCAATCACTCCATTTTATTAAAGTCTAAATTTACAAGAGTCTAATGCTGATATTATGTGTCGTTAAATTCTGGAATCATTACTGGTTATAGATGGTAGAGACGTCACTATTATCCCAGAAAGAGAGAGATTTGAGTGCTTCCATCTCGTACATTTAGCTATCTGTTTTTACGTTATAGGCAATATCTAAAGTCAAACCAAACCTCCAATATTTTATCAAACACAACATTTTCAAGACTTGAAAACATTTAAATCTTAAGCAGCCTGTATTTGTTTTTATTTTCCTGTCGAAAACCCTAAAAACTGAATTTTGACGGCACATACAGAGTAAAGCTATAATTATCACCAAACAAGAGAGAGAGAGAGAGAGAGAGAGACAGACAGACAGACAAACAGAGAGAGAGAGAGAGAGGGAGAGAGAGAGGGAGAGAGCTGACTATATCGTACCTGAAAAATTTATTCTAGGATTTGGCGACCGATATATATCGCCTCTTTTAAATGTAAGCGAGATGTTTTTCCAATGTCTTGACTTATGCTGCTTGACTTATGCTGCTTGACTTTTTTAAACCGCTAAATAAACTCACCTATTTACTCTGCTTTACAAAAGAGTTGTCTTTCCAGTTAAATAGCGTATAAAATCGTTATTATCAATAAGTTCTACTTAAGCCTATC
The DNA here is from genome assembly GCA_036971475.1 of Prosapia bicincta. NCBI lineage: Eukaryota > Metazoa > Arthropoda > Insecta > Hemiptera > Cercopidae > Prosapia > Prosapia bicincta. The sequence goes on along the minus strand of JBAIZL010000003.1, from coordinate 128,727,622 downwards.
TAAAACTCCACACGCAAAGTCCGACAGACGGCGCTTTAATCCCCGCCTGACATTCAACACTTACTGCCTTCGACCTTGCTAACTCATCACGTATTTAATATAAAATGTAATACATACCGTAGTTTAAGACCATCCGTAATCCACTTGCACCAACCTGACAGCAAGAAATATCGTACCGAGGATGTTTTATAACATATGGAAATATAAATGTTATCATGTTAAGTAATGAGATGCATATCTGAAGTGGCCTTGTCACTAAGTATGTGTAATATATAAGCAAGCATATAATGAAATACAAGAAGCAGGCGCTCTGACAAATGTGTAGGAATTCACAGAATGTGGAAGCATATATTTACTACACGAAGTAGTAGTGTATTGTTGCAGGCCAACTTGAAGTAACTCTATAGCGCGCTTTGAAACGCGCATTAAACGTTTTGCTGTGTATTTTAACAGGTAGGGCTTATTAGGTTATCATCATCTTAAGAGACGATTTCAGAATAGAGAAATGTGGGTCGTCTAAGTGGTTTAGTGAGTAGTATACTTGAATCGGGGGATATTATTCAAGACCAGGCCCTCATTCTTAAGCAACAGAGGATTTTATGTCCTTCCTTTACCGCATATAATTCTCTCGCCCTTCCTTTTCCTCCATCTTACAAGGAGTGTAACTGGTAGACATCTCTTTATGAACCCGATATGGAGTAACTCAAGGTGCTGCAGTTAGATAGCAGAGTAGGTCTTTCAGGTACATGAATCTGGACAATAATGTCAGGATACTTATTGTCCTCTAACAGAGAACTTTTTCTTCCTACCCTAATTCTACCTTTACCCTAATTCTAATCCTATATGCAGAATCTTGACTTCTTAGTCGAAGGCAATAATAGGAGTACTATATAACTCCCTTAAAATTACTAACAGAACCCAAACAAAACATTCAGTAAATGTTACTTAAAACCCCCAAATTCGAGTTGATTTTACCTTCCCCCTTTCGTTTCACTCTATAAATAATGGTCGGTTAAGTATTAAACTGGTCACAGTACCTTCCTTTACCAAGCTCAAACAGGCTGGTTTAACCTGTCTGCTGTAGATCCATCCAAGTGGTTATTTAATTTTCCAGTGTGGTGTTGTAAGTTTAAACGCCCTCCAATGAATGTAAGACCAAAATAAGCAAAACCCTTATTTGGTCGTGTATGCTCCAACTACAACAGTGAAGAAAACAAAAGGCAAAGGTGCTATAAGACAAAGGCTACCAGGAATGTAGAAGGACAAATGAAATAAATATTAGATATATATATAAATCGACAAAAAAAGGAATAACTGTATATGGGAATCAAGATAACCGACAATGTGCAACGAATGACAAAACTGAAAGGGGAAAGGCCCAGTGCCAAAGATTAACAAGCATGCTGGAAAGGAGAACAAAAGCTTATAAACAAAATAGCTGATGGGTAATCCAGGGCATGATTTTATACAACAAATAGGTGGAGTTCTGTGGATGACACGAGCATTAGGCAAAAAAGAATCATTTTGAAGAAAGCCTATCATTTTTTATCCAAGCTATTAATCATTTATACATATAGAGTTGATGTTTAATTGTTGAATGTGTTTCAATTTTTGTCCACCGTGAGTGACAAAAACCACAATATATATATGTGTGTTTAGCATATATTTCGGATTTCCTAGTAGCCTATAGTAAAACAGTTAGAACCATAAATTTGGTATTTAAGGCAAAAACACGTATTTATTATTGTTTACTTTTGTTTAATAAAGCGATGGTCATCAGCAAGACCTTCGTTATACTAAATTACTAGGTTTTGAAATAATGTTAGTACTATTACGAAAAGAACTTTGTTTGATCTTAAATTCTTACTTATGAAATCATATTTTGCCCAACAATCGTTGTAATATGAGTTTTAAGAGCAAATTGTAAAAGCAAGAAATAATATGAAAAATTACTAGATAGTTAATTTCAATATATATAAACGGTTTTGTCGTTTTGTGTAATGATGGCAAAGTTATAGTATAAAAAAAGGTAAAGGTAAACCAAATCCGTAAACACACATCACAGGTAGCTATATAATCACAATGAGCATGTTTATAAATTAAAAGAATTAAAGTAATTGCTTTAAGAAAGCCGTTCGTTGGAACAAACTAAAATCAGAATGAAAATATTAAATACCTGTATAACCGCATTAGGACATAGGTTTTGAGAAAAAATTAATAATTCAAGAAATCTACTTGCTATATCAATAGTAAAATTAAACAAAATATTTTTTAGAAATGTAATGAACAAACGCACTATCTGAAGAATTTATTAGTTCTAGAAAACTATACAGATGGATTTTAAAGCTTACGACTAATGCTAGATTAAATAAAATGAAGCTATGTAAGTTTAATGCTAAGTTTTATAGCTTTGCTACCAATTAAAATAGGCTATGCTTAAAGAAATTAAGTGCTTTAAACATAAAGTTCTAAAGGCAGTTTTCGGATTAACCCATAATATATATTTTAAAAAAAAACCCCAATGCAGACATCGAAGTTAAAAAAACTACAGAATAACAAAAATCCAATAGAACCCCCAATAAAGAATAAATGTAAGCCCTGTATATTGAATAATATACATAACTCAGGTGTTAGGAGCATATTGACAGATAGAAATAAGTCACCAATAATGTAATCCGTAAGATAATGAAGGTTCCTCAAATAACCATAAAACAAATTCAACAAATGAAATAGTAAAGACATGTAGAATGAATGTTAAATGATGGACTGCCAGATTAGCTGCTAATATGAAAAACGCATGGACGGAGAAAGAAGGAAAGACCTAGGTTAGGCTGGAAAAAATGAATAGGAGAAATAAAAAAAGAGAGCTAAATGTGAATATTCGCTTGGAGACTAAAAATAGGGAGATCTCGAAGATAATTTTAGCTTTCCATAGACAAAACATTTTTAAAAATAAGTCTCGGAAATTTATATTGATCAACATTTCAAATAGATAAGTTAACTTGAAGCGGAAATAAGGAATCACGCTCTTCAATAAACCTAACGGGAACCATCAGTTACTATGAACAAACCTGTTATATTTGCAAGTGCCTGCAGACACCAGAAGTGCATAGTGATCAGATAGATTTAATTAAAAAAAACTTCGTAATTTATAATTAATCAAAAAATTAAATATTCGTATGTGAGACTGAGAAATAAAAATGAAGAATAATGGGTGCAAATGACGAAACCCACGTTCGCGGCAACAGAAATAGGATTCCGTGGCTACAGTTACAGCTCCCATAAAATAATCCGCCGTTCTCCATCGACATCTACAGGACAACACCCGCATGCCTTCACCCGATCCATAAAGAACTGCTGCACAGCTTACAACGCCTTTGTAGTCCCATTAAAAGTCAATATTTTACTGTGGCTTGGAGAACGCTGAGGGTTAATCGGTCGAAATTTTGATGCGTACACAGCGCGCCCCATGCGGGACATAAATATCCCTGTATCTCAGAAAGGTAAAGCAGGAAGAATCGCTTCATTTTATGTGGGACAAAATAAACTCTCGCCTGTGGTGCGGAGTTTCAGTTACAGTTTCAATGTTACCACGTTAGAGTTGTATCAAGTGCCAGGAAACTGATACAGTAACGCTGGAGAGCTGGCTCAAAGATAGTCGTCTGTGCAGTAAAATACGCCCAGTAAATGAAATGTCGTCATAATATAAGTTGGAATTTTTAAATATAATCGCTAAATATATAGTAAAACAAACTTTCCAAATTTTTAGGGGATAAATAGGCCTATACATTAAACAAGTCTTTAATACTATGTGCACACACACACACACACACACACATGTAATTTAAAACTGTTCTTGTATTCGAAATAATTTTATTCAATAACTATATTACAAGAAAACGTATCACAATTTTTAATATGTATATATATATTTATGCAGCATTCGATGTAAATATCGTTATCTTGCTTTGCATGTGTAGAAACCCTTCCATTTAATCAACTAACAGACATGTACACTAATATCGGATAGGGAGGGACAAATTAAATATTATAGTAGAACAAACAGTAAAATAAGTTGACTCTGGCATTATACTAAGTTTTGCTGATATTAAATGTTACTTATATAAAAAGACATGTGAAGTAAATATAAAATATGTTTATATTTAAAAGACCAAAATTTATATATATATATATGTGTGTGTGTGTGTGTGTGTGTGTGTGTGTGTGTGTGTGTGTGTGTGTGTGTGTGTGTGTGTGTGTGTGTGTGTGTGTGTGTGTGTGTGTGTGTGTGTGTGTGTGTGTGTGTGTGTGTGTGTGTGTGTGTGTGTGTGTGTGTGTGTGTATGTGTGTGTGTGTGTGTGTGTGTGTGTGTGTGTGTGTGTGTGTGTGTGTGTGTGTGTGTGTGTGTGTGTGTGTGTGTGTGTGTGTGTGTGTGTGTGCGTACTTGGTGTGCGTACGTGGTGTGTGTGTGTGTGTGTGTGTGTGTGTGTGTGTGTGTGTGTGTGTGTGTGTGTGTGTGTGTGTGTGTGTATGTGTGTGTGTATGTATGTATGTATATAATTATTTTAAAATGGTACCAACAATTGGTAAAAGTGAAAATCTCTTTGAATTAATAGCATAATTTAAAAACACAGTTGTTGTTTTGAATGAAATATCAACCGTACAGCAAACAAAGGTAAATCAAATATGGGACATCTAATGGGTGTAATTTATTTAAAGTTTTTTTTTTAACTGGTATCAATTTTAGCATATAATTGTTTCTACGAAAAAGTTAAAAATAACTTTAGGAAAACCCTCTTGTTACGATTCATTAAAATCTCTTTCGTCGAAGAATTGGAAAATTAATTACATAACAGGATAATTATATGGCTGCCTTCCCAGTGACCGAAATAATTTAGGCACTGAATGGGAAACTACCAGCGTTTGAAAAAGCAACTGTAGGGTAACACTAAATTCTAAACATTATTAAATGTAGGATGAAAAAGGTTTTAGAATAATGTAAAACCATATTTCAGAAATGAACTATATATAATTTTTATGTATCCAATCGTCATTGTTAGGTAAAAAGAGCAGTTTTATACTGGACATCTGATATAAACATAAATATAGATACTAACAAAATTACTATACCAAGACCTAGTGACCGACTATTTGGGCATTTAATGAAGAACCGATTTTAGAAAAATAAAGAACAAACTATAAAAGTCGTTTTAATAAACGGCAAATTTAAAAAGTTTGTGAATGATAGTTATGCTGAAGATAAATTGCAATAAAAATAATCCAAATTAATTTAATTAGGAATAAAGAAATATAAATGTTTACATTATGGATAATAGAATTAAAAAGTAGAAACTTTAATTAGTAGATGTATTATAATGATTAAAACATTAAATAAAATATTTTCTTTATAATATTTGGTAAAATCGAAGGCAAAAATAGTATGATGATGTTTTTGTATTGTTCTGTGTAACACGTGAACAATTTAACTACCAGATGGAGATATAAGAAATAAATATCCCAGAACGGAATAGGGTTATCAGTATGATAAGACTTAAACCTAAGATGTACTGAGCAAGAATGAAGGAATGGTAAATGGGAAGCCTGGTAGAAGATATTATCTGCGAAGGAATAGTTAGCTGAAGAAAAAGATGAGAGATCAATAAATAAATGATAAGGCGGAAGAATCCTTTTTAGAAGGTATCTTTGTCTACGAAGAAGGTGAGATGAAGGAATAATAAATGAAAAATGGCCTCCTTCAAAAGGACATTAAATAAGAAGATAGAAACGAGAAAGGGGAAATACCCTTGGTAGAAAATATTATTATCTAAAAAGAAATAATTTTCAAAAAAATAAAATGAAAGAAAATTAAATAAAAACAGAATGAAAGAAATGTAAATAAAGGATTAGATAAAACCCGTTGAGCGAAAGAAAAGTTTAGTAGTAATTCAATAAGAAAGAAAAAATTATTTACGATAAGATGAAACTTCGAGTAAAATATTAAATGGAAAAAAACTTTTTTTGAATGATAAAATAAAAGAACGGTGAACAATCAGAGGTCAAAGGATGAAGAAAAAACAAATGGATTTAAAGGTGGTGGTAGAAGAGGATAAGCTAATGATTTAAGAACGTAGGATATTGAATAAGTGTATACAATAATAAAAAGATCTAAGTGATAGATGTGAAGAATGATGGAGATCAAGAGAGTAAAGAGACTAAATAATACACAGGTGAGAAAGGAAAGAGATTAATAACTTATGAAAAAAAATAAAAAAGCAGGGGAAACAGGCAAAAGGATGCTAAAAACGGGCATTTTTTATAATTTAGTAAAGAATATTTCATGGAACACAATAGAAGACGCAAAGTTTTGTTACACAAATAATATTATCAGGCAATTTTTATTACATGGCTCTGAAACATGAACACATCTAAGGAGGCAGCAAAATAAATTAGAGGCAGGGGAAATGAAAACTAGAAAAACAACGAAGTGATGTTGCTCAGTTTAAAGGAGGTATCTTCGTAAGGGGGAATCGGAGGAATTGGATGACGTGGTTTGGTAAGAGGATGGAAAGATGAAAATAGCTGTGTGGGAGAAGAAAAGAGAAAGAGAGAGTGTGTGTGTGGGAGAGAGTGGGAGAGCGTGTGTGTAAGAGAGAGAGAGAGAGAGAGAGAGAGAGAAGCTCTATGGAGAGGGCAAGAGAAAGAGAGAAGACAAATTTGTATGGAAAAATATAGAGAGGAGGTTTTCAAACATGATATCGAAAACAAAGAGCCCTGGAACGATTCACGGGAGCGGAAGGTTCTGGGCCGGACTACAGTTGCAAAGGAATGGCCATAATAATAATAATAATTTTATCTGTATGATGACAATTACTATCAAGTGTTTTATTTTACTTTACAGTCATTAGTTTTTATGAATAACAGTTCTTTTGTAATGTATTGATCTGTTTTTTTCCTTTCCTATGGGCTGCATGACCTTGACGTGGTGGAGAGGCTTAATCCGGGCGTGGGGGACGGGTGGAGCGGAGCTGTACGTATGTGGCTCCCTATAAACGGGAAGTCCAGGCAATTGTGTGAGTGCATGAAGGCGGCTCAAAAAAAAGGAGCCAGTCCTAGCACTTGAAGGGTTGTTATCTGCCCGACTCTCGCCCTGCCCTTCCCTTACGGGCGGCAACCAAGAAGCACCCCTCCCGCTGGTGGTCCGTTGGTGGTCCAGACCGTTGGTGGTCTGGATGGGCACTTACACCCCCGATCGGAAGGTGTTATGCGATCCGTGCCGATGTAGATTCGTGGCCCTCAGGGTAAGGAGGGTCTTTAACGGAGCCTCAGGGGCACCTGGCGCCACCCCTGAGTACTTAAGTCGCCTTACCGCCGTAAGCGGGGCTCTGCGGCGGCGGACCTTTATTTCCCTAGCTGCTCGTGGGAACACAAATGGCAGAGATAGAAAAAATAAATTTAACTGGTCAGGGCTTAGAACCTACCGACAAATCTGTTCCTATGGAGGTGGCTTCGGCCCCCCGTAGAGACAGATGGAAATCCGGTTGCGAAGGCAACAGAAAGAATGAGTGGGGCACAAAGGAGGAAAGCATTCTGGCTTTCCTACCATGAGGAAGCAAAGGAGGCGGAGGGCAGAGAACCACCGCCACACCCTTTGAGGAAACACCGGTCCGGGCAGTGGAAGGGTTTGACGGAGGCTGGGGCTAGAACCCGCCCTATCGTCCCAGAAGCCAGTGGATCAGGTAGGACTTTAGTACGACAAAAGAGAGAGAAGAAAAGGAAGGAAAGGAGTATTTCTAATCCTACTCCAGAGTCGGAGGTCAAAAGGTCTAGGCCTGCTGGGTTGGGAGGGCCGTCTTTCTCGTCGATCTCCGCCAACCTACCGAGGGTTCTTGTGACCTTTGGGGATAGTGTAGGCGTGAGGATGGAGATGGCGGCGTTCGACCACCTTAAGGGCACCGTCATGGACCGGATTCTGGACACTCCTAGTGAAGGTTTTGTTCCGCGGTTCAGAGACACCTACGTAAGGGATGGAGTCGCAGCATTTATTTGTGCTGAGGAGGAATCGGCAAATGGCTGAGAGAAGTGGTACCGTCAGTTAAGCTCGAGGACTGGACTCAGGCAAGGCTAGTCCTGCCTGATGAACTGATCAAAAGGGTGAAAGTGACAATGCTAGTACCACCACCAAAAAGGGAGGCCACTCAGCTGGTCAAGTTCATCGGGATGCAAAACCCAGAAATTGACACTTCGAAGTGGAAGTTCCTACAGTGCATTGAGCGGGGACCTGCAAGCCTCCTCTACCTAGGATTGGATGAGGCAACGGCCAGACTATTAAAGGCAAGAGATGGAAAAGCCTTCCTGGGGACTGCAGACGTCACTTTTAAGTGGAACTCTAAGGACCTGGAAGAGAAGAGCGAGAGAGAGAATCAGGAGAAGGTGTAGGGGTCAGTTGGAGATGGCTGACCCTCGAGCAATGATCCTGCAAATCAACTTGCATCACAGTAAAAGCGCCTCGATGGTCCTAACCAGGTGCCTAAATGTGAGGCACACATTACCAGCGCTTGCGCTGGTCAGGAACCGTATAAGGGGTCTGACTGCAGCTGGGCGCACCTACGCAAGTGGGGAACATGAGGGGCACAGAGCATGTGTGATAGTCAGAGGACTAGAAGCCACGCTGATTCAAGAATTCTCAACTAAAGACCTTGCGGTGGTTAGAATTCGAGGCAAGAGCGAGGTAAGTGGGAGCAGGGAGTTCATCGTGGCCTCCACTTACTGCGCCCACAATAGAGAATCGCCCCCTGCAGAATTACGTAAGTTAGTTCGGTACTGCAGGGAGAGGAATATAGGAATCTTAGTGGGCTGTGATGCCAATGCTCATAATGAGGTGTGGGGCAGCACAGACACAAATGAGCGAGGTAAGGAGCTCCTAGCCTTCTTGATTGAAGAAAACCTTGTGGTTTTAAACACAGGTGCCGAGCCAACATTTGTCACTTCAAACAGAATGGAGGTTCTAGATATCACCTTCTGTAATAGACAAATGGTAAGGTGGGTGCATGACTGGCAGGTTTCGGATGAGCCCTCCATGTCTGATCACCGGATCATCACTGCTACAATGAGGGGAGTGATTCCCCATGTGGTGTGGTTTAGGAACCCGAGAAGGACAAACTGGGAAGGTTTTAAGTCCTCGGTGAGGAGGCGGATGTCTGACTTCCGTGGTAAATAGGGTACGTTAAACGAACTGGAAAATACTGAGGCCTACATCAGGACTGCAATTTCCACGTCGTTTGAGGAAAATTGCCCTCTCTCGCGGATAAACACTGGGAGTGGTAAGTTTAAGTGGAACAGCTAGTTAGAGGCAAGACGGGAAGAAACTAGAAGGCTCTTTAATAGGGCAAAGAAGAAGAAAACGGCTGAGACCTGGCAGGCATATAAAGACAGCCAGGGTCTCTATAAAAATCTTATTAAAGAGGTTAAACGTGCTTCTTGGGAAAAGTGGTGCTCAGAGACAAGCACACTGAGTGACACTGCTAGACTGTTTAAGGTGTTAGCAGGTGGACCGAGGGGAGAGCTTAAGTTTGTCAAGAAAACTGATGTAGCTTTACTGACACCCCGGAGGAAACACTGCGCCTGCTTATGAGAAACAGTTTTCCCGATATTAGACCGGTAGGGGACGGTGCTCAAAACTTCCGACATACTGGGCTAAGGGCGGACTGGAATATTGCTGGGCAGGTGATCTCAGCGCAAAAGGTGAGAGAGGCGATTCTGTCTTTTGAGCCTTTTAAAGCGCCTGGATTAGATAATATTACTCCAGCATTACTACAAAATTGCTTGGAGAAAATAATAGGGCCACTGACAGGATTACTCAGAGGCTGTGTTGCCTTGGGTTACACGCCCGGGCAGTGGCTCAAAACGAAGGTTATCTTTATCCCCAAACCGGGGAGGAAAGGTTACACACAGGTAAAGGACTTCAGACCTATCAGCCTCAAATCTTTCTTGTTAAATACATGGGAAAGGCTGATGGACCACTATTTGAAGGAGGAACCTTTGAAGCAGTATCCGCTTCATCAGGACCAAAACGCCTACCAAACTGGTAGGTCAGTGGAGACTGCGCTGTTGTCGGTCGTAGACTTTATTAAGGGTCAGATCAACAACAAGGGGATTTGTATTGGGGCTTTTCTTGATGTGGAGGGGGCTTTTAATAGTACCTCTAGACTGGCCTCTAGACTGGCCATCAAGAGAGCAGCTATGGATCATGGGATTTCTGATGGAATTATAAATTGGATTATGAGTTCCTTGGAAAACCTGATAAGTACTGCATCCTGTATGGGGTGCACGATAAATGAGATGGTCTCGGAGGGCTGCCCGCAGGGTGGAGTGTTATCCCCTTTGCTGTGGAGCCTTGTCGTGGACGGCCTACTAAGGACACTCAGTGGAATGGGTGTCAAGGTGGTAGGATATGCGGATGACATAGCTATCCTTGTTAGGGGACCATTTGAAGAGGTCCTCAAAGACCTGCTTCAAGAGGCACTCAAGGTAACAGAAGCATGGTGCAGGGAGAATGCACTATGCATTCAAGGAGAGAAATCTGTGGCACTCATCTTCACTAGGCGATATAAAACTAAATCGCTGGAGATGATAGAAGTTGGTAATACCAAAATAAGCTACGTTGAGAGCGCTAAATATCTGGGAGTTATTCTGGATAGGAAGCTACTCTGGCGTGAGCATTTGGAGGATAAGTGCAAAAAAGCCATAGCTACGTTCTGGCAATGCAGAGGAGCAATAGGCACGAGATGGGGTTTGGGTTCACGTCAGATGAACTGGATTTATTCCGCCATTATGGTGCTGAGGTTGGTCTTTGCCTCTATCGTCTGGTGGGACAGGGCACAGAAAGAAACAAGTAAAAGAATGCTGGACCACTCGCAGGGGCTCTTTCTTAGAGGCATAACAGCTACAAGGAGAAGCACGCCATGTGCGACCATGAGGGTTATGTTGGGTTTTCCATCCTTGAGTCTTCAAATTAGGATGGAGGCAATGAAAACTGCATACCGGCTAAGCTGTACTGGGCAGTGGAAGACAAGTAGCAAACTTCATAAACAGCTATTTGGGGAATCACTGAAGGAGCTCTGTATAGAACCTCAGGATAAGATACTGTCTCTTAAGAGGGAAAAAGGAAACTACAAAATCCTTATTCCTGCAAGAGAGGCATGGGCGGAGTATAGACCCAGACATGGTGAAATCTGGTTCACCGATGGGTCCAAGATGAAGGAAGGAGTGGGAGCAGGATTTAGTGGACCGAGACACCAAGACAGATTTTGTCATCGCCTGGAGGACTACAACTCTGTCTTCCAGGGGGAGGTGCTCGCGATCAAACTATGTGCTGAGGAAATAATAGGGTCTGGCAGGAGGGGCAAGACCATCTGGATTTGCTCGGACAGTCAGGCAGCTCTGAAGGCTTTAGGTAAGGCTAGTACCAGCTCTAGGTTGGTGGCTGAGACTATGGATTCTTTAGCAGAGCTGAGTAAGCATAATTCACTCAACCTAACCTGGATTCCAGGACATTCTGGCTGGATAGGGAATGAGAGAGCTGACGCCTTAGCAAAACAAGGGTGTATAACCCAAGGACCGTTGCTGAGGGCAGTGGGCATGCCGCCTCGGGAGGGGCGCAAGAGGATTATGGCACATATAGACAGGTTGTGCAGGGAAGAATGGAATGTAACCTTGGGGTGTAATAAATCCAAGGTACTGTGGGGTTACTCAGGAGATGTGTGGGGCAAAGAACTACTCTCCTTAAGTAGACATCAACTCAGAGCTACTGTAGAGCTGGTTACAGGCCATGGGAATCTGAGGGGGTTTCAATACAAAATTGGAAAATCTAGGTCCCCTGTATGCAAGAGATGCGACGAGGACCAAGAGGAAAGCCCAATCCACGTACTCTGTGAGTGTCCTGCTTTGGGAGCTGCAAGGAGAAAGTGGTTTGGCTGGCAGGTATGTACACCAGAGGATATCAGAAGATCTAGCATCAGGTGGGTACTTGATTTCTGCAAAGAGGTAGGTATCCACTAAGCTAGTCCTGTGGTAGGGATGGGAAGAGAGTACAAAGGCTACAGCTAAGTGCTCTACACCGATAAGGTCCCTCCGAGTTTTAGTAATAATAATAATTGATCTGTTTTCATATAAAGTTCTACATTTTAAATCAAATTAGTAGTATATAGAACGGTTTACAATATAAACAAAAAATCCATATGATTCCTTTAAAGGAAAATTTATTGCAAATTTTGTCTTCCTTAAATGTTTTCAGGATAACTATGTGTGACAGCTTCAGGTGTCAAAGGAGAAGACAGTGTGAATGCTTTCAAAATATTTATAGGAAACGTTCATAAGGAATAACTAGGAGTCTGCTCGAAATATGACAAAACGTAAGCATAATTTAGTTTATAAATAGAAAGCTTGTGTAGATCTTGTAGAGAGACTTAGCTCATAGCGAAGATGATAGACATTTTCACAGACGAAGCCACGACTTGCTACAATGCATACCATCGCGCGACTCATCCTGACGAAATCACAACTTCGCAATTAGATTTATAACCTTTAAATGTAATATAAAAATACCTTCTTATACAATCTTCCAATGAAAAGATGTTTACAGAAGATTGTTGCGCAATATATACAAATATTGCAGGTTTAGAAATATATTTCAAAATACATAAACACACAACAGTCCGAAGTCACGGAGGCTATTGAGACGTGCTACCGTGACGTAACTTTCCGCTCAGGCTGTACATTTATTTCGTCATATTACACTTTTATTAAAATCTGAGTTCGTGTAAGTTTGGCGGTTGTCGTGCCAGCACAAGCCTCAGCGACTTGATAGATTGCTGCTAATTGCGACCGATATTTATCGCGATCAGATCAGCGCGCTTCCTAGGTTTTCAGAATTTATTTTGCCAATAAATACAGAGCGCGCTGATTGCATTTTATGCCCTTCGTCTATGCCGTTCAGTCCAGTCTTACATATGTTACTTTACGATAACTTCGTCTTGATAAATAAAGCCATTGTATTAATTAACACTGGTAAACACTTGAAGCGGAAAACCAGTAGATTTGAATTACTTGAACCATTAGTACAGAATGGCATCTACCATAACGTACACTATTAAAACGTCAATTTTGCACAAGACTCTAAGCTCTAAGACAAATTCTGAGTTTATCAGCAAGACATACATACTGAAATATCTTGGACAGTTCTACTCCTTTTTTCACTTAAACTTGTATCGTGTCTTTTTCATCTTTAGTAAACTTTATACACTTTTAATAAATCTGCATAAAAAACTGAACGGCACTAGAACTGAGTCATGACTAGGCTATAAATATAAGTCATTTTCGTACTTAAACGCACAGTAGAACCTCGATAAGTCGGACCCCCGTTATCACGAATCTTTGGATAACTTGGAATGATTTTGAAGTACAATAAAAACCAATAAATAAGAAATAACAAAAATCAAATAAATACAATACATATATAAAACGTTTAACACAACAATAATAAAGGCCAACACCTACAGATAAACAAAATAATGAACATAATGACTTGTGCGTCATATGCTGAAAAGATCGTTCAGCACGAAACCGACTCAAAATTAAACAGGCAAAATTGATAGATTTGTGTCCCGAAAAATAAATTGTAACGGAGTTTAACTGTATATACAATACGTACGTTCATATACAGTACATAATACTCTTTGTTTGATAAATATAAAGGAGTGTTCTGTAAGTACTTCCTTTTTTAATACTTCCTTAGTCTCCGGCTAGCCCGGAATTTCGATAAACCGGATGGGCCACGAACCCAGTTAGTCCGAATTATGGAAGTTCTAGTGCAAATAAGAATGAAACAATATATCTAGAGTATTATAATTGTTCTGTATTAAAAACAACTGTTAAGCATTTAGCTTATAAAATAAAGATAAATTTAATATATTATTATTATATTATTGTATAATTAAGTAATATTATGTTCCATAGAAGTATATAGGTATTATTATAGTACGGCAGGCCCTAAAAATATAATAAATTTAAATGAAATAAAATAAATAAGTAATGCCTACATTTCTGCTTGGCAGTGAACTACGGAAGATCTTTTTTCATAACAATAGTCTATACGCACAAATTTAAAATAGGGTAAATGATTGTAAAGTAATTTGATTTGACTTGAGTTGAACGTAATGTACAGTCCCAAACACGTAAGAGCCGTGACCTGTAATTTTAACAGTTTAGTTGTTTACTATATTATTCCTCACATTTGTCTTGCAGGAAGTGATGATTCGTTATTTACGACAGGAGAAACAACACCCTCAACATTAATGGATGTGTAATAAATAAATCGTTTAATCCAGCGTTGGCACTCCACACTTATGTAAGGTCGTAGACTAATGCATAAATCTTGTTATCTTGTATCAGCTAATATGCTAGCAGGAACGTACCTTTCGCCTATTGTGCACAATACATTCTTCACTTCTTTTTATTGAACAATTATTTATGTTTCTGGTAACAAACATTGTCACTAAAAGGGCGCCACGAGCGGTATTTTCAGCACATTGAGGCTTTTTTGTAAACGGTTTTAATATTTCTTTAAAGGCCTTCTACTTTACACGTGTTCTGGAACCATCCAAGAAAGAGTAGGATTTAAAGCAGAACAATCAAGGTATTTCGTTTAAGGTCTTTTATTGGACACGCATTATGAGACCACCAAACATCTTCCATACAGTATTCCACCTCGTTACATGAGAGGCAGTTGTTTGTGCTCAGCAATAGCGCTACACAAACAATTATTTTGTGATAAAAAAGGAAAGCAAAAAGCACTGGTTTTTCAATTTTTTCCTATTAACACAATTACATTTTGTTATCCTATAGTGGATGACAGTTAATGTTAATAGAGTTTTTCAAATATTTATTCATTAATTGCAATTTAAAAAGATAATATCTCGGTGAGATTCGAACTAAAATCGTTCATCTTTGAAATCCAGCACTTATGCGCTGAGGCAGCTTTCCTATTGCTAGAAATATGTTACTTAAAGATGTATATGAAATTATAAGAGAACGGTTTCTTGCAATATTGAAGCAATAAGAGATTCGCTTCATATTTTAGAAACGAAAAAATCAAAGCGGATAAATAGTAAGAAACAAAAATAATATTAATCACTTTAACAATAGCGTCGTCATGAAGACACTGATCAAGATCGCCACATGGCGATTGAAAACGTTCTGTCTCAGTTTTTACAAATTAGGTTCTTACAAATTTACAAAATTTAAAGTTCGGATAGTTATAAACTATTGTTAAAGTGATTACTTAAGACTCGCCGAACTTAATGGACTACAAAATTCAAAAATAATAGTAAAACACCGTATACTTTATAAAAAGCAGAATGAAAAATTGCAAGAAAATTCGCTTTCTATTTTGGCACCTAATATTGTGATTCTGTCATATGTGTATAAATGCTTATATTATTTGTAATTATAAAATGAAAAGTAACTAAAATGAAATTTTTATTCTGGTATCCTAATTAGGAAATGACTTTTATATTACTTGTTATTTAAGAACGAGAAAAAATGACTGACTTAATATTTAAATAAAAAGAAACACCAATAGTCTCCCCTTTCGATATTAATGATTTTATTATTTTTTTAGATGAAGATTCAACAGGCAATAATCCAGTTCTAATTGACAAAATGATGAAAATGAAAGAATAGTAACTAAAAATATTTCGCTTTTATGAGCAGCAGCACCTGACACGGACCAATTCTTATAATATATACGAATTAATAATATACTATTATTTTTAAAAAGATATAAAAAAATACAATTCTGAATTTACGTACGCACAAGTACATAAGAAGGAAAAGAAAAATCCTTGATACATCTCACAGTAGGGCCACTGCAGCACGTAAACAGGAAATATTAGTCATTCAGGCACCACGAAAAAAGATTCGCTTCGTGTCGATCTGTGAGATGCAGATGGCATTTGCAAATAAAATGCACAATATTTCTAGAAAGTGAAGGGAATCACTGAGTGGGATTGGACGGTGACTGATGGGTCCAATTATTACTTCACGCCAGCCTTATTGGACCCTGTCCAGAACAAGCTTCCTTTGTTGGACGCATCTTGCACGATGACAGGCCGACAGATGCCAACACAGCTTCATTGCAATTATTATATACGCTCATATTCTATCGGCAAATTGATGTTTTTGTACTCTGATAATGATTAACATGACAACATTGCGGAATTTTTCTAAGCAATCTAAATTTTGTGACGATTGATACTTATATTAAGATATAATTGTAACAGTGTATTATAAGTGTATTTACATTTATATGTACAGTATATATACAGTACATGATATGTACAGTATATTTACCATTAAATTATTGAAAAATATATATGAGACTCTATATAAAGAGTGTGAAACTATATAAAGAAAAAAATAAAGCCGACCAAAAACACCGAGCCTGATAGTCCCGAAACTACAGATTGGTAACGTTCGGTTATGATATAATATTTAATATTTCTATGCTTTTTATTTCATACAATTTTAATAAAAAATTTCAATATACTGTAGAGTCTCGATATTTTGAGGTAGATGGGACCTAGAGCCCCTCGAATTACCGAAAACTGGAATTACACGGAAATATGTTCCCCTGCATTAGAAAAAGTAGGTGTTTTAATGAACCCTAATACTGTATTATATTTAAAAATACACAAAATCAGTTTATAGAGCTTTGTATAAACATTTCTTGTAACCCCGAAGCATTTCCTTTGCATACCGTATTGCTATAAACATTTTTTGGAACCCCGATTCATCATTTTCTTTTACGTAGATAAAATAGGCTCGGATAGAAATAGGCTCGAATTTAACGGAAGCTAGAAAAATCGGGACTCGGAATTTCAAGACTCTACTGTATTTCAAAAGCGCTTACTAGAGATAAATTTTGGTTGATAATTCAAACCTAAAACTTTTATTACAATTTTTTAAAATTACTAGATCAATTTTTAAGATTATAAAATAGGATATTTTTAAAAAATGTATACTATTTTATATAAAAATAACTGCATTTTAAAACTCTAGTAACAAAATGCGAAGATTTTGCTGATTTAATAAAGATGGTTTCGGCTTTTCAAAGTGATCATCACTAGAAGAAACTGAAAGCCAAATTTGAAGTTTTTTCAACATTAATGTGGAGATGATAGTTAGGCTTATAAAAGATAAGGTTCAGTATTTGTATGAATTACAACAGGCTACAAACAAGAAGTAAATACAAGATTTTTATTCCATAATAAAGGTAACAAGAGATGTGTTTAGTTATGAGGTTTTGTAATGGAATTTTTGTATTGGAATTTATGGTTAGAATATATGTCAATAACACAAGAAATAAACTAAAATTTTGAATAATTTTTAATGCTGCATAAAATAAAATTAACCTAAAATGAAAAATTTACTTTCCTAGTAAGTAACATTTCAAGAAAATAAATTTTATGCCTGGTGCCTTAATTTATTCATGAGAAATGAACAATTTAACAATTTATGAATTATTATGATGCAGGGTTTTTCAACAGAAATTACAGCCAAGTAAAGAATACATATTTATAAAAATTATATTAAATTAATATAATTTAAATTAATAAAATATTGCTGATAAATCAATTAATTTCATTGAATAGTTAATTCAGTAATGTTTTTTTTATGAAATCGCTTACTAAATGAATATCTTTGATTTTAAATTTTATAAAATGTATTATAAATTGTTTCTTTATCAAATGATCTAATATGAAGTAAATTTAAACTTAGAATTGAAGATATTGTTCAAAATTGAACACCTTGAAGATATTGTCAGCTTTTATTTTTATAATATAAGTATAAAGACACTACAGAATTTCTTTTATCTTTAGTCACCAATAAAATAAAACACAATATAAAGAATCAATATGAAAATCTTATTAAGTAAAGAAGACAAAAAATATATTTTTAATTTTAATTTCGGACTTTTTATTAATGAAAGAAGTCTTATAATTATTCCTGATAAATGGTCTAAATAAAAATATGCCTCAGAAGCCATCTCTGTAAAAAATGTTTTGGAGCTCACAAAAATACAGACAGGTTTTTGGTTTAAGTCCACACAATATTTTCCTCGCAGGTTTGATATGGAAAGTGACAGGACCAACTTTAACTTGGATCCAATTGTTCATAAATTACACTGTTGCAAAATATTGCTGACACTTTTAATTAATACAAGCTGTTTTTCAATCCCTACAAAACCCCAGAACCTGTTTCTCATTATCCTTTTCGGTAGTCAACTGTTCTTGTACGGGAACAGGATATGGCAGTCCGGAATACTTTAACAATTTCTTATACTGTATTACATATTTTACGAGATTTTGGTGTCTTTTATGCTCCTGCAACGACGTATACATAATCTGCATCTGCTTTTCAGATGCACATTCGATATTGATTATAACATATCAAACATCTCTGCAAAATTCTGTAAGTCTTCAAATGAAATTTCGAATTTATTTTCCATCGGTCAATCACGTCATCACGGTAATCAATACCATCTACAATATTATTCACATAAACAGCAATATATTCTTTTCCCCCTCAAACAGAGGCCATACATACTTAGATTCCACTGTTTATAGTCACATCTCTCTCATCTCGGTCGATTTTAATTATATCCATGGATATTAAAAATATTCTATCTACACAGGTCTTCACTTAGGTCGAGAGAAGATTATGTCCACGCAATTACGCGTTTAACGCTATTTTAGTACCAGGAGATCGTTACTTTTTTCGTTATCCTTCTATCGTCCGGTAATATTCCATCTACCCATTCTTACCTACTTACATAGGGGGATAACGGAAAGTCCGTTCTTCTTACAAGAGGTAGACTCGTCTGTGTACCCTTATAAAGTAACCTACGCTACATCTACTTCAGGTAAGCGCCCCGACACACTTGATGCCATTGACACGTTCTTCAATACATCTATGTTCACTGTTCTATGTTACCCTTCGTAACCAATAATGCCCATATTAACTAATTGTCCTAAATTAGAACAAATATAAAAAAATAACCCGTTATGCCTATATATGCATCTATACAAGGATTTAATATGTGGAACAAACTCATGCCTAACATACATTCATTAATCATGTCAACTACTTTTCATGAGCTTGAACAGCTCGCTTCCAAAACGTTTAAAAGAAAACTGTAAATGTAACTGTACATGTAAATATATCGATACTTGTGAATATATCAATACTCGTTAATATATCAATACTTGTAAATACATCGATACTTGTAAATATATCAATACTCGTTTATATATCAATACTAGTTTATATATCAATACTCGTTAATATATCAATACTTGTAAATATATCGATACTTGTGAATGTATCGATACTCGTTTATATATCAATACTTGTAAATATATCGATACTTGTAAATATATTGATACTTGTAAATATACCGATACTTGTGAATATACCGACCCTAGTAAATATATCGGTACTTGAATATTTATCGATACTTGTAAATATATCGATACTTCTAAATATATCTATACTTGTAAATGAACTGATAATCGTAAATATATAGGTATTTGTAAATATGTCGATACTTGTAATTAAATCGATACCTGTAAATATATCGATACTCCTAAATATATCGTAACATGTAAATAAATCGATACTAGTAAATATATTGATACTCCTAAATATATCGCAACTTGTAAATATATTGATACTCCTAAATATATTGTAACTTGTAAATATATCGACACTTGTAAATAAATCAATATTTGTAAACATATCGATTCTTGTAAATATATCGATACTTGTGATTATACTGATACTTGTATAAGGTAAATAGTATCTCCGTCGTTATAAATGCTATCCCATGAAAAATAATTTAACTCCGGAAAACCTTACGAAACTTGGTACTTCGATTAGTTGAAATGTTGTTTTACAGTACTTCTAATACCGGTGTCCTAATTAATTAGTAATACTAACGCAATAAAAAATTATTTTTTAAACCGAAAACAACCAAAGGTTTTGCTAGAACAGATAGAATCATCATAAAAATGCAACAAATCTGATTAAATAGAAAGTTCCATCAAAAGGAACTTTCTGATAACACTGAGTTAGCGAAATTAACTAGTTCGTCAGATTTGTTTTAACACTCTGATGATTCAAATCGTGATAGTGAAATATATCTACATAACAATTTGTAACGATTTTTAAACAATTTTATTTGTAGATAATGGTTTTTTTATTTTTATTTTACGCTCCTGTGCTTCATATTCATTATTGTATAGTAACACAAAGTGAACCCAAAGCTAATTAGTAAATTTATTGAATATTGAGGTTAGTTAGTCTAAGAATAGCATACAGACTCTCCTAATGAAATGTGTTCGTATATTCACAGTGTCCTCCATTTACTTGTTCATTCACAACGGATTAAATTGATTTATAGGTGATAGACAAACACCACAATGGTGATAGAGATGTAACAAGCATTATTCACTCTATGCAAGCCGGGAACTGCCAAGTAGCTGTTGCCTATCACACTTAACCATCTACAGCAGTTCTCGTTCTATGATTAATCACTGGACTAGCACATCATGTATTTACTCCACAGTTGCTGCCATCTGTTAGACGTTAATCTAATCTCGAACTGTGATCAAGTAGTCACTTCTTGTACAAACATTTTGTGCTCAGCGATGTCGTCACGGAAGGAAAACATACGAACTTGTGTTTAACATCACCGTACTGGATTACTCGTGAAACTAAAAATTGCTGAATTATTTGACGTGACTCCTCTTCGGTGTCTCAATCGCATATATTCCTAGACGAGGTCGCAGCTACACAGGCTGTAGACGTACTTCGAGTGAACGATCCTGTCCATATCGATCAGTCTTCTAACCCTCCTATTACAATGGCGCCTATTTTTCTTCTTGTCCGAAACTTATCTGTTACATTTCCCCCTTATCTTCCGTCATACGATGGGAATCTGTTTGAAACTAGATCTGCCCAATGGAAGTTACCTTGTACAAGACGGGTACTTAAGTTGTAAATTCCGTACTTAAAACTCTGGATGTCGGACAAGTTGCCATTTTCAAATGATAATAAATGAATAACTCCTAAATACACTAAAATTCCACTATTTTTAATTAGAAGTAATTACAGTAGAGTCTCGAAAGTCCGAGTCCCGATTTTTCGAGTTGCTCTTAAGTCAAGCCTATTTCTATGTCAGACTATTTTATCTATTTGAAAGGATACTCAAATTATTTACTGTTAGATAATGCACCGTCGCATCCCGATTATCCGTGCTTTATTTCTACCCGCAAATGGTACGGTCCCAATCCACCCGATGGATCAGGGAGTCCTGGAATGAATGAACAAAATACAGCCGTTACCTTTTACAATCCCTCTTGGAAGCGACTGAAAGGGAAGAAACCATTATAGGCTTTCTTACTGGATAGCCGGATCATGGAACGAAATAAAGGAAGAAATGTTAAGTAAGTCATGGAATAAGGTCCTGAGTTGTAATAAAACTGTCGACTGTGTCATTGATCTACAAGAAGAAACAGATTTGACATTTATCACGAAACTTCCAGTTTGTTAAAATTCCTATGATACGGGCGTAAGTTAATGGATAAGTAAGAAAGTACAATTTGAGATACCAGATGTTACGTTTAATGAAATGGTACAACAAACTACTGAAGGCAGTGATGACGGGAATAAAGGTGAAGGTTCGACCAATACTGTAAATAAAAATGGAAAATACGTCACGGTGAAGGAACGGCCTCCTTGGAAACTGCACTACGCTATATTGTATAAGAGTCATCACGCCAACATATGTGCTTCTGCTAAGACGTCTACGCGACACCGCAGCTCGAAAACTATCTGATAAGCAGACGCAGAAGACACTTTTTCCAAAAAATGTAAGAACTTTGATGAGCAATGCATTCCAAAGCAACCTTAATTTATGTACATACTATAATCAGTAAAGTTCTATAAATGTATTTTGTGCATTCGTAATTATAGTATTAATGTTCATTAGAGCCCCTATATTTTCTAATGTACAGGAACGTCTTTCCTTGTAACCCGAGAGGGTCTCGGTCTCATCTAACTTGAGTTATTGAGAGTCTACTTTACATCCTTAAATTCTATACATTTTTTCAGTATTAAGAAGGGTACTTTTCATTATAGGGTCAATCATGCCATAAGTATAGCTTCCTAACCAAATCATATCTAATAGTCTACAATGCGTTCTGTACCCTCCTTGCGAACGATAAACTTTCCTTACCCTCCTTGAATTCTTTTCTTAACGAAAAGAACCGGGCTAAAAATATCCCTAAAATTGACAGAGGGATATATGTGTGTGTGTGTGTGTGTGTGTGTGTGTGTGTGTGTGTGTGTGTGTGTGTGTGTGTGTGTGTGTGTGTGTGTGTATGTGTGTGTGTGTGTGTGTGTGTGTGTGTGTGTGTGTGTGTGTGTGTGTGTGTGTGTGTGTGTGTGTGTGTGTGTGTGTGTGTGTGTGTGTGTGTGTGTGTGTGCGCGCGCGCGCGCGCGTGTGTGTGTGTGTGTGTGTGCGTGTGTGTGTGTGTGTATGTGTAATATATTAAACGTTTGCAAAATATATGATCTTTGATCCAAAACTTAAGTAAATGTTTTGGAACATTTTTTGAAAAGTAGTTCTATATAGTCAAAGTATTTTCGATTATTTCAAAAACTTGGGAACACTTGAAAACCAAAAACTAATTTTTCTTGGTTTTATATATTTATGTACTTGGGTAGATATGCTTTTTATAAAAATAAAATGTTACCAATTATTACTTTTATTATTAATATAATTATTAATTCTTAGCAGTAATAATAATATTATTATAATTAATAATAGGTTTGTATTAATTAGTAATATGATTATAATAATTATGTAAATAATTTATAAATGTGTTTATAAATGGCATACATTATTTGCCTCTTTCACGTAAAACGTTTTACTACGGGTAATTGTATCGACATATTCGAAACCTATGTCCTATAGGAACGTCTTCATTCGGTGAAATCGTGCGATGAGTCACTGTGACACAAGTAAACTTCTATATACGGAATAGGTTATATTAGTTTCCCAACATGTGATTTCACACAACTGTTTTCCTCTTCATTTAAACGGTTTATTTAAATCAAATTCAATTAGAATCTCCAATACAAAACACTGACTGATAAAAGCAAAGCAGAATCCATTAAAATTAGACACTAGAAAGTCTGAAGGTAGAACGAAAACGGTATCTTTAAAGGTAGATCCACTTTAAAGATTTAAAAAAATTAAAATTTAACTGTAAGAAAAGGAAATAATTAATAAAAAGCTTTAGGTATTATTTGGATTCGAATTCAATATAAAGATGTTACTACTAAATGTCAATAATATGAGAAGAAAGAATTTTATCTGGATTTGGAAATTGAAATTTATTCAGATCTGCTAACTACTTTAGAGAAGGTTTTAAGCCACGGAGGAAGATTTGGTAGTTATAAGGCAGAAGTATTGATAAAAACATATTACTGAAAATCGTGATAAAAACTTAAACAGCTAAAGTGAACTTCATCGTAACTCGAGAAAATTAATAAAACTTTTATCGTTATTCGACAAAGAAACATGAACTACAGATTTCGTTTTCTAATTACAAGTTCGCTGATGAAGCCGCGACGAGGAATGCTAGTAAGTTTTTAATTATTTTATTTTGCTACTACTTTAATATTGCTAATACAGCATTATATTTATTAAATTAACATTATTTTTAGGCCTATTTTAGTTATCCAGAGAAAAAAGCTAAGAAACCCTTTTCGATAAAAATTACTATCATGATACTAAGATACTATTTTTATTTTAATCGGTTTAAAAGTTTGTTTTATTTTCAGATAATTTATTGTTATATAAGTGTAAAATTTATATAAATAAAAATATTATTTTATTTATTATTTACTCTCTCCTAGTAGTTATGAGGAATTACGTGCGATTAAAAAAAATTAATTTACCACTTTAAGTGGAATCCACATTTTGTTAAACTTATTTTCGCATAAAAATAAATGTAATGTGAACAGAACTTGTTCTCATACAACACACAAAGTGCTCAACATAGTCGCTTATTATTCAACCGAAGAAAAATATATAAATGGTAACTCATTTATAGAGGTATTAATCATGTTTACACACACAGAGATTATTGTTTAAATAAATGTGGTTGATTTGCGAGTCAGATACAACTGTTTATTTAAACAGTAAAAGTTCCAATAACGGTTACGTCATAAGGCCTTGTTCCTCCTGCACTAGATTGAAAAATAACGCTGTGACGCTATTATATAGTGAAAATTAAATGTGGTATATTTATGAAAATTAAATTTGTTTATAAAAATACTAAGGTTATGTCATGGCACTATTTTTTATAGAGTGCTAGAGGAACAAGGTTTGATGACATTATTGAAACTTTTACTGTTTAAATAAATGTGGTTGATTTGCGAGTCAGATACAACTATTTATTTAAACAGTAAAAGTTCCAATAACGGTTACGTCATAAGGCCTTGTTCCTCCTGCACTAGATTGAAAAATAACGCTGTGACGCTATTATATAGTGAAAATTAAATGTGGTATATTTATGAAAATTAAATTTGTTTATAAAAATACTAAGGTTATGTCATGACACTATTTTTTATAGAGTGCTAGAGGAACAAGGTTTGATGACGTTATTGAAACTTTTACTGTTTAAATAAATGTGGTTGATTTGCGAGTCAGATACAACTATTTATTTAAACAGTAAAAGTTCCAATAACGGTTACGTCATAAGGCCTTGTTCCTCCTGCACTAGATTGAAAAATAACGCTGTGACGCTATTATATAGTGAAAATTAAATGTGGTATATTTATGAAAATTAAATTTGTTTTTAAAAATACTAAGGTTATGTCATGGCACTATTTTTTATAGAGTGCTAGAGGAACAAGGTTTGATGACGTTATTGAAACTTTTACTGTTTAAATAAATGTGGTTGATTTGCGAGTCAGATACAACTATTTATTTAAACAGTAAAAGTTCCAATAACGTTTACGTCATCAGGCCTTGTTCCTCCTGCACTAGATTGAAAAATAACGCCGTGACGCTATTATAATAGTGAAAATTAAATGTGGTATATTTATGAAAATTAAATTTTTTAATAAAAATACTAAGGTTATGTCATGACACTATTTTTTATAGAGTGCTAGAGGAACAAGGTTTCATGACATTATTGAAACTTTTACTGTTTAAATAAATGTGGATGATTTGCGAGCCAGATACAACTATTTATTTAAACAGTAAAAGTTCCAGTAACGGTTACGTCATCAGGCCTTGTTCCTGCAGCACTAGATTGAAAAATAACGCCGTGACGCTATTATATAGGGAAAATTAAATGTGGTATATTTATGAAAATTAAATTTGTTTATAAAAATACTAAGGTTATGTCATGACACTATTTTTTATAGAGTGCTAGAGGAACAAGGTTTGATGACATTATTGAAACTTTTACTGTTTAAATAAATGTGGTTGATTTGCGAGTCCGATACAACTATTTATTTAAACAGTAAAAGTTCCAATAACGGTTACGTCATCAGGCCTTGTTCCTCCTGCACTAGATTGAAAAATAACGCCGTGACGCTATTATATAGTGAAAATTAAATGTGGTATATTTATGAAAATTAATTTTGTTTATAAAAATACTAAGGTTATGTCATGACACTTTTATAGAGTGCTAGAGGAACAAGGTTTGATGACATTATTGAAACTTTTACTGTTTAAATAAATGTGGTTGATTTGCGAGTCCGATACAACTATTTATTTAAACAGTAAAAGTTCCAATAACGGTTACGTCATCAGGCCTTGTTCCTCCTGCACTAGATTGAAAAATAACGCCGTGACGCTATTATATAGTGAAAATTAAATGTGGTATATTTATGAAAATTAAATTTGTTTATAAAAATACTAAGGTTATGTCATGACACTTTTATAGAGTGCTAGAGGAACAAGGTTTGATGACATTATTGAAACTTTTACTGTTTAATTAAATAGTTGTATCTGACTCGCAAATCAACCACATTTATTAATATAATTTATAGAGGATTTTATCTCTTCCTACTTTTTATATTAGTTATTATTTTACATTTATCCTGGGTATATTGTTATATTCTGGTAACGGGTAGATATATCTCTTCACCCCGGTAGAGACACCACCGTTAAGTTAAGCGACACCACCCCTACAGTAATATAATTTATAGAGGATTTTATCTCTTACTACTTTTTATAGTTATTATTTTACAGTTATCCTGGTTATGTTGTTATATTCTGGTAACGGGTAGATATATCTCTTCACCCCGGTAGAGACACCGCCGTTAAGTTAAGCGACACCACCCCTACAGTAATATAATTTATAGAGGATTTTATCTCTTACTACTTTTTATAGTTATTATTTTACAGTTATCCTGGTTATGTTGTTATATTCTGGTAACGGGTAGAT
Source organism: Prosapia bicincta (assembly GCA_036971475.1). NCBI lineage: Eukaryota > Metazoa > Arthropoda > Insecta > Hemiptera > Cercopidae > Prosapia > Prosapia bicincta. The sequence continues at coordinate 128,701,034 of JBAIZL010000003.1, read as the reverse complement.
ATATCTCTTCACCCCGGTAGAGACACCACCGTTAAGTTAAGCGACACCACCCCTACAGTAATATAATATTCCCATATTCGCAGAATCCAGGGATAACAATTCGTCCTCTTAGTCCTGACTATTTCCACCTACCCCTTTCACCGAAGGGATTTACCACTTTATAGAGAGTAGGGTTACCTCAGGCATGCAGCTCTGTGCAGCTAATGCAACGATCATCCCCCTTTTAACCTCCACCAGAAGGATTTATATCCCATTCTTGACCCTATCTATAATCACGATCCCCCTTGCCCTTATTAAGTAATTATGACCATCCTGTATAATTGCCATTAATAAAAAAAAAATAATCGTAATATGTAAGGATGAGCTTAATATATTAAGCTATATATAATAATGAATGGTCACTATGGTGAAGTCTTTAAAAGTCTCGTTATAATGTAATAGGCTACAAAAAACGTTCAACCTTCATTTATAAATAGAAATTTCTAAAAGCATGACAAACATGTAGGATAAAAGTAATGATTTATTTAAAATCACTTCAGTTCACAATTACAATATAACTGCAGTAATAGCCATTTCAGTTTGTATAACAAGATAAAGTGGAACTACTTTTTCTTTGTGTTTTGTTGGACATCTGTGTAATGGTAGTGGCCAGAAATGAAGACAGAGAAAGAGAGAGAGAATCGAGCCCGCCCGAGTTAGAGTGAGACAGCAGAGCGAGACGAGCGGTGACAATCAAACGGATCAGAAATGCTTCAGATTGTCTTGTTGTTGCGTCATAAATAATAATAATATTTGCGTTATCTCAAATCAGCATTTGCCTTAATCGTTTAACTCGTGCTAGCAGCCAATACGTAAATAAGATATCGTTGATAATTAATTATTTTCCCAATAAATTACACTGCACAGGTATTTTATTAGCTAAAAAATCTCAAGAATAAGAATCGGCGCTTTAATCAATGGAGTATCGACGCTTACTCGATGCCATTAGGCTGTGTCCTAAGAGTATCGCGCGAGCGAGCGTTCAGCGATGAATGCTACATCGGACAATGAAAATAGCAAACAAATAAACAAGTATTGAACTGTCCTCTTTGAACCTCAGATGGGCTCGCACGATGAAGGAGATCGCGCGCACTTGTTTGTTTCAACATCGCGTCGCGTACATCGGTCAATCGCGTCCACACCAAACATGTGTGCATGGCGAGGGGAGTGGCCGATTTGGTTGCAGTTTGCAACCGATGAATCAGGCAACAAAACGCTTTATCGCTCGAAAACAAACCAGTTTGTTTCTCATCGCGCTATCAATATCTTATTTTCGAATTTGATATGGATTTTGAGGAGAAATTAATAAACGAAGTGGGTATTAACCGAAGATGTGATGCTACCCCGAGTTATGCAACACAACTATGCCGCCGATGAAAAGAAACCTAATCAGGGTACATCGAAGATGGTGACAAAGCTCATGAGGTACAATTACCAGAAGACAATGACGTACAGGAAGTCAGTGAAGTAACTAACTATTTCTCCCCTCTAAGAACATGACGCTACCCATTCATCGCCACGTGATTCATTTAAAGAGTTTCAGAAGAGAATGCTTCAAGTTGAACAAGAGAAAATGATCGCCTTTAAAGAGAAACACTGTGAAACAGAGGATGTTTAAGACACCCGTTTCCTCAAATCATTGACTTCCTACTTCAAAGGTTTGAACGCAGTACTGAAAACTGATTCAAAACCTCATCGCTAATGAAATATCTTCTTCATCTAGTTATACTTCTAGCCCAGCAACCTTGCAGTTATAGTCGAATGTTGTAGCTGGCATTCTTGTGTATTGATAAAATATGTCTTCTTGACATCGCAACTCGTGATACAGATGATTAAACTCCCCCAGTTTAGATCGGCTTCAATATGCTTCATGAGTATGCTTTCTCTTATTCTCAGGAAATTCTTCTTCAAAAATCGTCGATAAATACAGATTTCCCAGCAAAAATGCAGCCCAGAAGTAATTTCAGCTTGGAGAACGACTACTGAGGTGGTCGCCCTATGGTGTCTTGTGAACGTACGACGATGTCCGGTCGTACGAATGGGTGATCTGTATAAGGACACACATTTAGATAACGCGATCAAAGTGCGATGAATCCGACCATCGCAATTAGGACATAACCTTGGAATCGACGATTTTTGGAATCGAGAATCCTCCCTAGTAATAAGAATTATTTTTTGCAAGAAAAAATGTATCAATCTAAATGTTATCTATACACAAAATTATTATCAATGCGAGATTTTTTAAACTTTTTTTTAATTCAAAGTTTTTTGGTTAATGAGAGTCATTATTAACTTTCTACCCTACGTTTACGAAAGAAATAAAGAACTTTTAAAGTCATTATTTTGTAAAATTCTGAATCTCCATAGTTGTCGGCTTGCAGACTGAAAGTCATCGCCAGGAATTGTTAATACCGCGCGAACATGCAGCATGAGAACTCGTTTAATTCGAAGAAATTGTAAGACAATTTATTCAACGACGAGAGGCAACTGGAAGATTATACGGGGGAAAAATAACAAAAAGTGTGACCGTCGAGTCATCGCCTGCACTCGTTAGCAGGGATGACGGGGCTTTCTGGGCACAAGGGCCGCCGCCCTTCGGTCCCCGTTTAACATACTTACTAGAAATTATATGTTTTTTGTGATGTTTTGTCAGCATTAACACACGGCCCACTGTCAACAGTCACGGTGTGTGAAACGCATTTACAATGTAAATCCGTCCTCTCGGGGATGAATAAAATTAATAAATTATCTTCTACATTAAAAACTACATACAAGTACTGTCTTAAAAAGATTTCATAGTTTCTGAAAATATAGGTATTTATTAATTTTGTTTTGTTTCTGCTATAATTTACAGTTTAAAATATGTAAAGAAACAGACTTGAAAATCTTCTAAAGTAAGTGATCTACATGAAATTAGGAATCTATTTAAAATGATAAAAAAGGGTAAAAATTATATAATTTCAGACAAAAGGAAAACCGAGTACAACATTGGTTCAAGTCAAGGGGTGTTATGATCATGTAATGTCAGGTACAACATGGAGGGTCAAGGGTGAAACCTGGAAAAGGTCGGATAACTAGAAACAAGGAAAATCATATTTTATATTGTTTGTGGACTTAAAATCACACGAATGTTAAAAAGTTGTTTTCCTGAAACATAATATGAATTGCATTTTTTTGTTGAAAAGCTGAGTCTATTTAGTAATCTAATGTTCAATGACCAATAATTGTGTATAAAAAAGTGAATGAAAATGTGTAAGTAAATTACATATATCTCTATAAATAATTAAGGAATAGTTTTGTTTCGTAAAAATAATTGTCAATAATATTTCTGATTTCTATTGGTAAAGAAAATTGTTACTCTGGGTTATTGTTTTTATAGGTTTTTTTGAAATTCATTAAGTCTATACTGAGCTCTCTGACCCTGTCTCTGGTTCATCTAATCATTCAAATATTATATATATATATATATATATATATATATATATATATATATATATATATATATATATATATATATATATATATATATTGATTTTTGTATGTTTGGTGTAGGAAAACACCTAAACGAATGTATAAATAAAAAACAATTTATCGGAAATAAAAGTCCCAGGTATGAAAGATGAATGAGAATCATGGCAGTGTTACATAAATAATTCTCAATATTCTCAAGACTAAAGAGATGGGAAGATTCGAGGGGAGTGAATATACTCTAAAATAGAAGGAGAGAAATCTGGTTGTACTCTAAAATAGTACTTTATATCGGAGTCTCAATATTGAGAGGTATATACACCGCAGTAGTTTTGTAGCAGAATAGTGGATGATAGAAGAGGAAGCAATACCTAGCTCTTATTGGAAGTTGCACTTCTATATAAAGGTCTACCCTCATTCCTTGGGGGTAGAAGTAATGCGCAGTATCTACATCTAGCGATAGGCATGTGGTTATATGAGATTAGCTGAATATAAGTTATTATAAATAAATAAAAACTTCTTAAACCCAATAAAGGTTTTTATTTACATCCTGATGTACATCTCGATTACAAAGCAATCACCTTCAGAGGAAATTACTACAAGACCATATCCTGATGTACATTTCGATTTCAAAGCAATCATCTTCAGAGGAAATTACTACAAGGCCATATCCTGATGTACATTTCGATTTCAAAGCAATCATCTTCAGAGGAAATTACTACAAGACCATATCCTGCTGTACATTTCGATTTCAAAGCAATCATCTTCAGAGGAAATTACTACAAGGCCATATCCTGCTGTACATTTCGATTTCAAAGCAATCATCTTCAGAGGAAATTACTACAAGGCCATATCCTGATGTACATTTCGATTTCAAAGCAATCATCTTCAGAGGAAATTACTACAAGACCATATCCTGCTGTACATTTCGATTTCAAAGCAATCATCTTCAGAGGAAATTACTACAAGACCATATCCTGCTGTACATTTCGATTTCAAAGCAATCATCTTCAGAGGAAATTACTACAAGACCATATCCTGCTGTACATTTCGATTTCAAAGCAATCATCTTCAGAGGAAATTACTACAAGGCCATATCCTGATGTACATTTCGATTTCAAAGCAATCATCTTCAGAGGAAATTACTACAAGACCATATCCTGCTGTACATTTCGATTACAAAGCAATCACCTTCAGAGGAAATTACTACAAGACCATATCCTGATGTACATTTCGATTTCAAAGCAATCATCTTCAGAGGAAATTACTACAAGGCCATATCCTGATGTACATTTCGATTTCAAAGCAATCATCTTCAGAGGAAATTACTACAAGACCATATCCTGCTGTACATTTCGATTTCAAAGCAATCATCTTCAGAGGAAATTACTACAAGACCATATCCTGCTGTACATTTCGATTTCAAAGCAATCATCTTCAGAGGAAATTACTACAAGGCCATATCCTGATGTACATTTCGATTTCAAAGCAATCATCTTCAGAGGAAATTACTACAAGACCATATCCTGCTGTACATTTCCATTTCAAAGCAATCATCTTCAGAGGAAATTACTACAAGACCATATCCTGCTGTACATTTCGATTTCAAAGCAATCATCTTCAGAGGAAATTACTACAAGGCCATATCCTGATGTACATTTCGATTTTAAAGCAATCATCTTCAGAGGAAATTACTACAAGGCCATATCCTGTTGTACATTTCGATTTCAAAGAAATCATCTTCAGAGAAAATTACTACAAGACTAACTCTTGTAGCTAGTTAGTCTTGCAGTAATTATCTGAGAAGTTGATCGCTTTGCAATCGAAATGTAGATAAGGATTGAAATAAAAAGTCGGTTTAAGAGATTTTATTTATTTATAATTAAAACTTACACGAGAGCTACTCCACGTTATTATGAATATAAGTTATTAGTGAATATACAGGTATGTAATCACTTCTGTATGACGAATGAATAGATTAAGATAGTTATAAAGTACAAAAGACAGTAAAATAATTATATTAAAGTCCTTGTAGGTAACAGCAACTTTAGGAAAATAGGGAAACGATAATGCCTGTCATTATCATCCAAAGAATACAACATAATCCTATTATTACATCAACACATTATTATAAACATAACCCAAAAATAAATAAATTTCTGTACATACATTTAATACTTAACATTCTTCGTTAAATATATTATTTCAATGTGGTCATTGGTAAATGACGTATTTAGTTATAAATTGAAACAGCGCAGCGTGTGTAGTGGATGTGAAACTAACAGTACCTGCGTGACAGACTATTAACCATTTCGTTACACATAAACAAAGGCCGGACGCGAGAGACAAGACTGTTTACACATATGACTCCTCTCGTTACAGGCAGTACGTATAAGGACAGCTGTGAGTTTTCTTGTAATATCTCGGCATCGTACTGCTAATTAGGACACGAGTGACCTTAATACCCTGCTGGTGTGAAAGTGTCATGAGGAAGACACAGGCCCAACTGTCGACGGTGTGTAGGCCCATTGACCGGCCGTTTGTCACGGCTTCCGTTACACAGACCATGTACTCGCGTGTGGTTTAAATAAATGCAAGCTTTTATAAAGAGACATGCATGCATGTGGAAGTTAATGTCACAGACTAGAGCGTTAGCGTGTTTTTGTAGGAATTATTGCGACAATGGTGTAAATGTTGATTTATGTAAGTACGGAAAAATTATGAGTGTCTCTAATACATATTCATTTGCTGTGTATGTTTGTAGAAAGTAAAGCAAGTCCGTGAAGTAATCACTGATTGACGAAGATTAATCATCTAAAATATATTATTTTAAATTGAAATGTTTAAGTTTTAAATGAAAGTTACAATATTATTGTATGATCTTTAAGATATTTTGGCACTGTAATTTCCTACCATTTTAAGGGCAGTTGACTTTTTGCATTTTGGATGCATTTTTTCCAGATACATTTTGGATATAGTCTACTTTATCTATTATAACTAATTGACTCAAAATTGTACACAGATACTTGTGATAGATAGAAGACCCGAAACCAGTCAACGGCAAGGAAGGTAGCGATATGTAATGAAAGTATTTGAAAGGAATGGCCAATTTCTCATTTCGGATTTCCATGACTATCGGCGACACGTTTACGTTTAAATTTACACTAATGTCTTACCGAACTTAAGTTTAGGGATTTTTTTGCAAAATGACAAGTAAATTTTCTCGATCCACCAGTGCGTTAGTGGCATTGATTAAAAATTAGAACGATTTATTATGAGCTATCTAATAAGTTGAAGTAGGAGAGTCATGTAGTGAGAATAAAGCTATTTATTTTTTACATACGAACCAACAGAAGAGGATATCTGTGGAAGGATCGACAACAGAACCGATTTTCCAGAAATAGGAGTTGAAAATCTGTTTCTGGAGGCAAATAAGGATATTGTGGAGGACTTTTGCAAATTTCGGCGTTATTTATTATTTTACGAAGTTGGTGCAAATCGTATCTAACAAAGAATCTGATTTTAATTAGTATTTATTGCAAAAACGATTTAAGAGCGTGCCTTGGAATTTATTTTACATACAATTTTGGTGTATACTCTTTGTATCATCTATCGTCTATATTATCACCTGTACACCCATCATCTTATTTACACAATATCTGAAATTTAAGATACGAAATTAAAGCTACTGAAGATAAATGCTTTTTCACTGAAGAGATAACACAAAATTTATTAGCAGATATTACTTGAACACAAAAAACTTTCCTGTGACATAGATTAACACGTACGCCACGCTCTCTTTCCCTCCTCCACCCCTCACTCTCTCTTCCTCCATTCACCTACACGTAATAATTTGTATGTTTCTAGCAGAACCAAGTTCTTATCAAAATGAAAGCTTATGATTGCGACAAATTGTGACAAACTCTCACGAAGGGAAAGTCTCACAGCGCGGTTTGTTGACAATACTCTGCGTCCATGGGAAGTATCCCACCGAACCGCGAACAGGCGGGTCACCTTTGTGTCATTTAGTCAAGTTTTTCTCGATTCATTTACGACAAAAAATGTAGATTAACACACGATCGAGTAGCTACACCCGTTACTAAGTACAGCCATGGTAAATTTACATTTTTACATTCATTTATATATTAACATAAGTTTTAGGTGCATTTTAGACCTACTTATGAAATCCAACCGCTTGCAATGTCATGACGATAATAGGCTACTCACAATTGGTGACAGACGTGTTAAGGGGTTAACAGTCTTATTTTCCTCTTCTATATAGAATCTTTGCCCACAGTCACTAGCAATAGGCTATAATGATTTATTCGTGATGTTTAAAAACTTTCTCTTTCATTTGAATTGTATACTTCAATAATTACTACATGTCAGTTAAGTTTAATTGCTAGGTCATCTGAACATTAATTATACCATTTTCTAACCCTTTGAAAACCTTTAAACATCGATAATATTAATAAATAAAAAATGAACTAATAATTAAACTTATTTATTTATAAAAGTTCTGCAGTTGGCCTTGAAATATTTAGCTGCTATAGTAAGCTAATAGTTACTCTAGTGCAGGGGCTCCCAAACGTTTTGGGTTCGCACCCCCTCCTCTTGGGTTAAAGTACTCCCACGCCCGCTCCACTTTACACTATAAATAAATGGTATGGGCATGTAAAAAAAAATCAAATATTATATATTGAAAACTATTTATACACACTTTCACAAGAAACATGATATAACATTTCAAGCTTTAATTTGCAAGGTAAATTTTAACTAATAAAAGAAAAATCTGTTAGTGTTATTTTTTATACCGGCATGCTTGTTTGTGGCTATATTTTAGTAAGGGCACAACCCAAGTCATTAACAACATCAATTTTGTTCCTATAATATTAAATGTATTTAATTTATCTTATTGTTTTCCAACTGGTCTTGCGCCCCTCTAGCTTGTCTTAACGCCCCCCTAAGAGAAGCTCGCCCCCCCTCAGTTTGGGAAATCATGCTCCAGTACATACAATATAATTGTACAGCCGGATATCACTTCCGGGGCGGGGAATTGACATCCTTAAAGAACTTTTAATTTTTATCCCCAACGTAAAATTTTAGAAATGTTATAATATCATTTTGTAATATTTTAACGCTTAGACTTTTACATAAATCGAAAGTATGAAAAAATTAAATTTGTTATTAAGTAAAGAGTATTAAATACATTTTATATATATTTAATTTACTTACATATTTAACTAAGAGGTAATATATTTCAAATTTAAAGAGTACTTAGTAAACACTGAATTTACGTATGTTAAGGGTGGGATTTAGTTAGGAAATCTTAAAACAAATAAAATACATACTCAAAACTCACAAATCAATCATTTATTGGCTCATACGCGTCAAGAGTTGTAAGTTAGAGTTTGTAGTAGCAACAATCACTGATGATGATGACTTTGTCATTGAAACGCGTATGAGTAAATAAATGATTAATTTGTGAGTTTTGTGTATGTATTTTATTTGTTTTAACATAACCTCACAAGCTAAGCTTAAAGAATAGTTGTATAGGAAATATAGTTAAAAGCTTGCAAATAATAACATAATTTGCAAACTAAATTGTTGTGCTCCACAAACCTCAATTCAGCAAACAGATACTGAGTATGCAAAATCTCTTTCAATGTTTATTAAAAATCATATTCTTTTTACAGCGATTTTCTCATGGATGAACCCATAGCATACGTAGTCCATTAAAGAGATCTTAGTAAGTTTTATCTCTTGAAGATACAGAGCCATCGTTAAACAAAGTTATGTTTGTTGAAATATTAATGGGAACATTGATAATTTTTATTATTATTTCTGACTTTGCTGTTAAATAGTTTAATATGAAAATGTTCTTAAAGTTTGTGTATTTTTATTTTTTAAACTTTTTAAACTTATTAATGTTATAAACTTAGTTTTTTTTAAAATAATTTTGTAGCCGAAAGAAATAAACTTTCTAAGTCCTTTGGGGGATTAACCTTTACAATTTCTCTCAAGAATGTATGTTATTCTATGACACCTATTGAATATTTTCAACAAATTTAAATAAAAAACCAGTATGAATCGACTATCAAAGCTAACATACAGCTTTTAAAGACACCCATAGAGTATTTACAGACAAAAATGAACAGATTAAATAATATCGTCTAACTAGTTTGAATCAGTTTGAACTACATCAGTTTCTTCGCTTCAAACCGTTAGACAACGTGAATCCGCAAGCATTTATATCGACATCATTATTTGGTATTTATTTTTCTCTCGTAAACTGCTAAAGGTCATTTGGAAATCACTGTAATTTATCAAAATGCAAAAAGATATTGTGAGAAGATCGTGGCGAGAAAGTAGCGACTTGGAGAACACGACCGAGGCACTCCTAGCGGCGGTTCTTTGCCCTGCGGCACTCCCCTGCAGGATTTATTATTCAAGACTCCTGTTTCGCTAATAATAGGATTCCGAGAGAAAAGAACGCAAGAGAAAAACTACTTCAAAAGAGTTGTCGTGAGTTTTTGTAAACGATTCGTTGGGTCAGAATTTGACGTGTTTAGTCCGGCCTGGAACGTTTCTTAACGAATAGCTTATAAGTGTTTAATGAAGGGTGCGCTAACTTTCCCACGGATTAATATCGTCAGACAGGAGTACTCTCACAGGTCTCTGAATTTACCAACACTTCTGGGTTATATCAAGGTTTATTGTATGCGATATTTCTCATAAAGAAATTAGTTTCACTTCAAACATAAACACAGATAAATACAAAACACATAATCGCACCCAAAATTTGTGGGTGTGTGTGTGTCACACTCGTTCTCACACACACTCTCTCTCCTCTTTCCTCTCATACAGACCCTCTTGTACTACCTCTCTCCCACATACTTTTTTTAATACACGTATTTTCTCTCAGTTCCACACACTTTTTTACTCATTCTTTCTTCTACTCATTTTCAAACCTTCCTTTTCCCCCATTCTCTCTCTTTCTTTACAGATAAATTCTTTCACATATCCCCACCAATCCTTTACACCAATCTTTTTCACCCTTCTCTCTCTCTCTCTTTCACACACACACACACACACACACACACACACACACAAACACCTCTACTTCTCGGACATACAGAACACCAAACACCGCATCGTGTGAAATCAAACTTTATTCTGCAACCGGTGTTTACCAGCGATTTCAGAGATACATGTATATTTATAAACACCGAAGTGCAAACTATTGGTTTATTACCAACACATTGCGTATACGTACCTCCTGGGTAATATTAGGCTTAGTGTTAAATATAAATATACTGAGATTAAATATAGGCTCGCTAATTCGTGTTAAGCCGAACACGAAATACGTCTATATTTGACAACCAATATTGCACATAAATCTAAATATATTTGGTGCGTGTGTGTTTGTTTGCTTCAAGATTAGAAAAGATTATGGTTACTGCGTATTATTATTGTGAAAAGGCAGAAGTTGCTAGTTCAAGGACAAAGTAAGGACGTTAAATTTTACTAGCCTGAAACCTGTAGGCAAATCATAGTTCATGTGTGCAAGATAGCATATACTCTACGTAGCGATCATTTGGAAATGCCTAACGCTACGGCTCTAAACAGGGATAGGAATATTGTTCAGTGTACAAGGTAGAACTACTGAGGCAGACTCATCACATTAATGTGGAAGTACAGGTTGTATATAGGAGTGAATACGGTAGATACACGAAACTCTCTTCGTGATGGGAGTAAGAAAGGACCAGGGCTACTCCCTGATTGATGTCAGGTGCACTAAGGCCTCAATTCCGATATCGGAGTCTGTTTACCGAAATTCCTCTACTATCCTGAAATCTTCCTATTTCAATTCCTTCAATAATCTACCTCCATCTTGTGACCTTCTTGAAGTTATTGTTTATTTTAGGTATTTTTATTATATACCTAATTTTCTATTTGTTTTGCAGTTATTTTTCATTATTTCCTTTTCATTTTTCTTTTCTGTATCTTTATTCCATGTCAGACCAAATTCCACCACTGGTGAACGTAAAAATATAACAACCATAAAACTTGAACTTGCTGATCCCCTTTCCTCGGACCCGATTCTTTTTCGAAACATTACATTTTTTATTTCGTTCAGTCTAAAATGTTCTATCTTTTAGACTAACCCAAGCCGTTCTGACTTTTCCACCTTTTGTTGCGAGAATATTCGCTATCCATGGTATTTCCGGCTGCTATAATGTCCGTACCCGATTCTTTTTCGAAACATTACATTTTTTATTTCGTTCAGTCTAAAATGTTCTATCTTTTAGACTAACCCAAGCCGTTCTGACTTTTCCAGCTTTTGTTGCGAGAATATTCGCTATCCATGATATTTCCGGCTGCTATAATGTCCGTACCCGATTCTTTTTCGAAACATTACATTTTTTATTTCGTTCAGTCTAAAATGTTCTATCTTTTAGACTAACCCAAGCCGTTCTGACTTTTCCACCTTTTGTTGCGAGAATATTCGCTATCCATGGTATTTCCGGCTGCTATAATGTCCGTACCCGATTCTTTTTCGAAACATTACATTTTTTATTTTGTTCAGTCTAAAATGTTCTATCTTTTAGACTAACCCAAGCCGTTCTGACTTTTCCACCTTTTGTTGCGAGAATATTCGCTATCCATGATATTTCCGGCTGCTATAATGTCTGTACCCGATTCTTTTTCGAAACATTACATTTTTTATTTCGTTCAGTCTAAAATGTTTTATCTTTTAGACTAACTCAAGCCGTTCTGACTTTTCCACCTTTTGTTGCGAGAATATTCGCTATCCATGATATTTCCGGCTGCTATAATGTCCGTACCCGATTCTTTTTCGAAACATTACATTTTTTATTTCGTTCAGTCTAAAATGTTCTATCTTCTAGACTAACCCAAGCCGTTCTGACTTTTCCACCTTTTGTTGTGAGAATATTCTCTATCCATGGTATTTCCGGCTGCTATAATGTCCGTACCCGATTCTTTTTCGAAACATTACATTTTTTATTTCGTTCAGTCTAAAATGTTCTATCTTTTAGACTAACTCAAGCCGTTCTGACTTTTCCACCTTTTGTTGCGAGAATATTCGCTATCTATGATATTTCCGGCTGCTATAATGTCCGTACCCGATTCTTTTTCGAAACATTACATTTTTTATTTCGTTCAGTCTAAAATGTTCTATCTTTTAGACTAACCCAAGCCGTTCTGACTTTTCCACCTTTTGTTGCGAGAATATTCGCTATCTATGATATTTCCGGCTGCTATAATGTCCGTACCCGATGCTTTTTCGAAACATTAAATTTTTATTTCGTTCAGTCTAAAATGTTCTATCTTTTAGACTAACCCAAGCCGTTCTGACTTTTCCACCTTTTGTTGCGAGAATATTCGCTATCTATGATATTTCCGGCTGCTATAATGTCCGTACCCGATGCTTTTTCGAAACATTAAATTTTTATTTCGTTCAGTCTAAAATGTTCTATCTTTTAGACTAACCCAAGCCGTTCTGACTTTTCCACCTTTTGTTGCGAGAATATTCGCTATCCATGGTATTTCCGGCTGCTATAATGTCCGTACCCGATTCTTTTTCGAAACATTACATTTTTTATTTCGTTCAGTCTAAAATGTTCTATCTTTTAGACTAACTCAAGCCGTTCTGACTTTTCCACCTTTTGTTGCGAGAATATTCGCTATCCATGATATTTCCGGCTGCTATAATGTCCTTTATACCTCAGCTCACGTTGCAGGCTATTGATATTTTCTTGCTTATATATTTCAATCTATTTTTTAAACATTATTTCAACAGTTGTTACAGTGTTTATATTTATATATATTCTGGCAGCATATTAGCATACTTTGCTGGTGAGAGATTATGCCAAAAGTAAATTGCTGCAGAATTAGTAGGTTAACGCAGCAGATTCTAATACGAATAAATATTCTGGTTGACTGTTTCCAAACTTGCGTGCTCAAGTGAACTCCAGCTAGTTTATTAAGCTGAAACGGTAAATCAGGTCCAGTCGGTCCATAATTAATACGTCAGGACACTTCCAATCCTGCGTCTCATTTGAAATATCACCAACACAGGAGTTGATAATTAATAAGGACCAACATTTACCGCATGATGGCCATTTGTTAATTTGCGCTCTCTGTTTATTTGTTAAGATGTTTCAAGTTCATTTTAATTTTCGTGGTGGGATAATTAATGATAATTTATATATAAAAAGTCCCTACTCTCATTCAATGCATATGGTGGAATGCTAGCAAAATAAATGTTGTTAAACAATTTAAAGGTGATCTTCTTTTTTTAAAACGAGGTAAAATAAGAAATGAGGTAACAATACATTTCATTAAATTAAATAACTTTTAAAAACAAAAGAAAAAATAATCGGTTAAAACATAAGACTTTTGTGCACACTTTATCCTGCCAACGCCTTTTGAAGTGTAAGGGAGTAAAGTGAAATGAGCAAATTCCCCAAAAGATTACTAAACATGGCGGAAATTAATACTTGAAGAAAACAGCTATTTATCGTAATATCTTTTGGAGGTTATGTATCATTTTAAAATGATATATTAAAACCTATTCAGATATGGCATGAATTCGTATCCAAACTATGTGATGACAGATGATAACGGTTATTGCCTCTTTCAGACAATTATCATTGTAATTCACGTTTTTGTTAATGCGATAACAATAAATTGGTACCGAGAAAATAGAAAGTGTTGTGCCATAACTCTCAGAGGTAATGTCTCAGCGGTAGACAATAGTCTACCTAATGTTGGATACGCAACACGATCATATACCATGAAGGAGAAAATCTGTTTAAGGAGATTAGAAAAATTAATTTCCAGTTCGAAAAATCCACCAAGAAAAAAAGAATGAAGAGCCCTTGATAACGATGTATTGTAGCTTAAGAATATTTCTCTTCACAAGAGAAAAATTTAGAAAATGTCTTTGAAAATTATTTCTCTCTCCGTATTAGGTTTGGTAATGGTCACAGTTGGATGCTAAAATACACTTTATAAATAAATTTAAATTGAAAAAAACCTTGTCATCACCTGTGCCGTAAGTAGCTGAACAAAAACTCAAATTAAGCATTTCACAACCGACAACAAATGAGGCGAAATGGTTATTGTTGCGTCAGAGTGGAATAGCACGGGACAATTAATATAATCACAGCTCTGCGCAACGAATTGTTCTATTTTAACATTTAACTTGTACAAAACAACTGAACCCTTTCGCTGGTATTAATCAAGCTACTTTCGCTTTTTTTGTTTTCGTCGTAACTCCTTACATCAAGCGATTAGGCCGTTTTTGCAGACTAAAAACCATTTAAGAGAAATAATCTGGTATCTAATTATTTGTTACGATTTCGCGCAGCCACCAGCCTTGAGGTTCAAGGTCAAATCACAGGTTGCAATTAAGCGTCTGGAGCACAGTTCGACCCGTTCATTAGCTCTTTAGTTAAGCTATATTTACATGTTTTGCAGATTGCACAGCTTCCATTAAACACACGCACCTACAACTTTTATCATTACCATTGGATAAAGCTGATTTAAAAACTATCAATTACAGTGTAAGACTTTGTTCATTTTGTGTTCGGAAATAATACGAACTTTGTAATTGTTTTGTATCAACATGAATACAGAGTGAAACAGGGAATAATACTGAAAAAATATATCCCAAGTTTTCCCTCCATATTAAAAATTTTAGAACCATGCAGATGTAAACTAGTGACATCAGAAGAGGTACTTTAGATATCAGGAAAATAAAAATAAAACCTTTTCAAAAACAAAACCTTTAGGTGGTCCTCTTTAATATTCAAACTTTAAATGTTTGAAACAATAAAACAAGACTAGGAAAAATATCACCTATTAATAGTTATTTAGTTCCATAATAATGTTACAGATAGTTACAAAATTCATTCAATATTGTCTTGATTCTTGTTTAAAATGACATTAATAATTAAAGTTGTAACTCAGCTCCGAGAAATGGGTAGAGGTTATCGTAAGTACTGCTTGACAACCTTATTTGGTTTCCGCAAAGAAATAATAATAATAATGGATAATATGTGGCCCGCAAACATCTCTTTTCCTAACTATTTGCCCTTAATACAAGATAGTTCAAACGGCCCTGACGTAGAGGGTCGTGAGGATCCTTGTTTAAGACATTTTATGAGAAGGGTGCCTTCTGTTATTTTATTCACTATCTTTACTTTAGTGGTCCCTTCTTTATGTCTGTTCCGAGTTTTTGAAGTTTCACGCCCTAGTTTGTTTGTTTAAAGTCGGACTGCAAGAGATGGACTGCATCTCGCTTCACTATTGAATGTAGTTTGAACCAATTAAAAACAATGAACCTTCCTGCTCTATAGCCACCTCTGTCTTCCGGCTCATGATCATCAATTTCCATCTCTATTTTATGGTTTTTAATATACTGTTGTGTAGAATAGTTTATATATATATAGTAAAATCATCACTTAAATAGTAACCTTAAAAGCAGTCTAGTTTTGCCATTTCCAGGTTTATATGTATAGACAAACGTCTTTTAAAACTAAGCCATAATGTACCTTTACTATCGTGTTATGGACGTGTCAAGAATAAATACAAAATTAATATTCTAATACAATATTATATTGTCTTTAACAGTGCTTAAGTTAGCTAAAATAAAATACAAAAAGTGACTTCTCATTTTGACGAAAAATAGAATTTTTTGTTTTCAGTAAGTTGCAGAAATAAAGTACGCAAAGATGAGGATCTCTTTGTTTCTTATGGTTTTAGTTTTCAAGTTATCAATAATTTTTAGTTCTCTATTTTTTAAGTGTAAGCCACATTTGAAGCGGCAATAACTTTATTCTGACGAAAGGAAAACTGTAGAAATGTGACGTCAGATTTCCGTCAACGAAATATTCCACAAATTTCCTGTAGTTACATGGGTGAGAAGTTTCAACAGCTGTCTTCAGATATAGAAAATTTAATTTTTTATAACTATCGTAAAGTTGATATTATTATAGAATGTGATATGTAATATAATTATCTTTAATAACGTATTTAATTCAAAAGCTAATATTTACAATCGTAGGTTATCATTTTATATTCTACAAGAATACAATACACATCTGTAATCTAGTATTGATAGGATCATGGCACAGTTCTGCATGAACTGAAGTAGATCTAACGTCTACATGAGACTCATAGGGAGATCTTTATCAGATACACCAAGTATACGATTGGTGGAATAAAACTAGCACTAAGAAGAGTATGTGATAAAACATTTGTTACAGAAATTTAAAACAAATGTTACAATAACAATGAAACAAATGTTATAGCGGCTTTGAAACAAATGTTGCAGTAGCATCCAAACCAATATTACAGCGGCTTTGAAACTAATGTTGCAGTAGCATCCAAACCAATATTACAGCGGCTTTGAAACTAATGTTGCAATGACATCCAAGCCAATATTACAGCGGCTTTAAAACGATGTCGCAGGAGCATCCAAACAATATTACAGCGGCTTTGAAACTAATGTTGCAGTAGCATTAAACCAATATTACAGCGGCTTTGAAACTAATGTTGCAATGACATCCAAGCCAATATTACAGCGGCTTTAAAACGATGTCGCAGGAGCATCCAAACAATATTACAGCGGCTTTAAAACAAATGTTGCAATGACGCATAAGCCAATATTATAGCGGCTTTGAAACTAATGTTGCAGTAGCATCCAAACCAATATTACAGCGGCTTTAAAACAAATGTTGCAGTAGCATTAAACCAATATTACAGCGGCTTTGAAACTAATGTTGCAATGACACATAAGCCAATATTTTAGCGGCTTTGAAACTAATGTTGCAGTAGCATCTAAACCAATATTACAATGGTTTTTTTAAACAAATGTATTAACTTTGTTTTCTTTGAAAAAAATTTTATGCTGCCAAAACTTTGAACAAATATTGCAACAGAAATTTTATTTTGAGCGAATGTTTTAACAAATGTCGCAGATGCTTTAAAAAACATGGCAACAGCATTGAAACAAATGTTGCAACGGCTTTGAAAAATATGTTACAACAGCATTAAATCAAATGCGGCAGTGACTTAGCACAATTGTTGAAATATCATAGAACAAAATGTTAGAGCGGCATGGCTGCAAAAAAATGTTGCAGCAGCTTAGAAACAAGAACTACAACAGTAGCTGGGAACAAATACTGCTGTGGCTTTGAAACAAATATTATTTTTGGCACTGAGAGTACGTCATTTGGCTGGCTTGAACATAATCACCTACTATAGACCTATGTAAGGTATCTACTTAAAAACGTATTTAAGATTATTTGGGACTAAAAGAATGAGTGAATATGTGATATGTTTAAAATGTTTGTAAGGTTTTTTGATTGAACTAATAAAATAAAGGAAGTTGTGTTATAAAGAGTGGTGAAATAATAAAGACACTGCGGCTGTATACATATACGAAGTCCCACTTCCAGGAGATTCGTTTAAAAGAAAATGTCCGCTGAAGATTAAACTGGAAACATTACGAACGGAAGAAGGGCTCTGAATGGCAGATATTTTTATATTGCTCTTATGAGGAGTGAAAATAGTCATGAATTTGTCTTGTCTAAGACCTGTATTTAAATAGCAAAAGAATATTGGTGACTAAAATCCATTCATCCTCTTCAGTCTTCAAGTCCGACTACAGAAAAACTTTCTGAAGTCTCTAAATAGTTTATTTCACTCACTATCACAGTTTTTTTGCATACTACAATGCCCGACCATTTTCACAATGCACAACTGATTCCAAAAGTATTAGAGATCAAAGACAAAGTAGTTAAGTTTGGTAAAGCGTCTGTAAGGAGGATCCTGAGTAGTGTGCTCGGTAGAATGCAGGATGTCGGTGAAGTACAAACCAAGGCACATGGCTAATGATTCACTCTCAGCCAGTTACAATTAATGCGCTCTTTATAGCTTTAACAGCCTTGGTTAACCCAGCCCTAAACCTCCGTCATCAAATCGTTTTCTTTTAATTAACTTTGTGGGAACGCAAAAACATTTTACATCCACCAGAAAACACAAGTTCATGTCTTTCTTTATGCTACTCTCCTTTTTTTTTAAATATGAATTGATTCAACACTGAAAAAGTATGTTTGAACTTTAATGAGCAATTTAATGGGGCAATAATTATTTCCGTTTATGTGTTCTTTTTCAATAATAGTTCCAACAACACTAAAACGTTTCATTAGAGAATTCCATAATTGAATATTCTTCAGTTTCTATAGGGTTTAATATTAACTATAGTAAGTGTATGATATAGACGTCTTGTGTATAAAATATTATTGAAAAGCGGCTGCTACCGCTTTGGAAAACGCAAGGCTGGTATTTACGGACTTTCGACTATAAAACCTTTTTTAAGGCAAAAAAGTATTACGAGTCCACCAAATTCTGTATTTGCGTTGACAAACCGGCCTTCCATAAGGCTATTTTTTCCTTTCTACTTATGAATATTATAAGTATTGCATTTCGTCACTAGTATGCCTATATGAGGTTTTATTTTATTGAGGGCAGATCGCAAGTCAATAGCAACATCAAGTTAGTTAATATATTTTGTTTTTATTGCAACAAGTGCTGAAAATGTTTTTTTCGCACAAGTAGGTGCTTGAGAAAGGCAAGTATAGTCGAAGTATACTCTGTGATACACTTTTAAGTGTTTTATCCAGAATGGTTTGCCTATTTTATCAAAATCTTATTTGGCAGAAGAATCATTTTTGCATACATTTCATTTTAATTTTCTAAACCTAATAGTAAATGAAATTACCTATGTAAGAAAACCTGGGGTTTAAATTTAGTTTTAAATTTTATTAAATTGTGTACTTAAATTATAACTAAATAAGAATTTATCTTATTATTTTCCAAATGGTCTCGTACCCCCTTAACTTGCCTTCACGCCCCCCAATTTGGGAACCCATGATGTAGACTATTACTAGTGACACTCTTTAATAAGCATTATCAACTGCGACCCTTTTATTACTTCTAAAATGTTCCTTGTACTTCTGTATTGTACTTCCGCTTTGTATGCTTTTATCTACATTTATTTCCACATTCTTGCAGGTATTTAAAGAAATACTTATGTTATATTTTAAATTGGAGTGGGTTATATCTATTTACTACCTATTGACAATCATTCATTATTATATAATATTCTGGGAATTATTTAAAAGGCTGTGACATAGAAATATAAAGCTGTTATTTATTAATAAAATTTGTAGTCTTCGTAAGAATATTCTCTCTCCCCTCCCCTTTGTGTCGGTTTGTCTATCTCTATCATTCTTTCTCTGTGCTTGTCTGTTTACCTCTATCACTCTCTCTTTCTTTTTCCTCTCTTTAACTTTTTGTTTCTCTCTCTCTCTCTCTCTCTCTCTCTCTCTCTCTCTCTCTCTCTCTCTCTCTCTCTCCTTCTTTGTTGGTTTGTCTAGCTCTGTCATTATTTCTCTTTTCTTGTCTGTCTACCTCTGTCATTCTCTCTCTCTCTCTCTCTCTCTCTCTCTCTCTCTATATATATATATATATATATATATATATATATATATATATATATATATAGTAGAAAACAGTCACTAGCCCTTTTTAATCAGCAGTGGAAAAATAACTTTTAATTTAATTTTTTTGAAATAAGTTTACCAGATTTCAGTCACGGTGAATTTAAATTTAGTTCTATATAATACATTTGATATCAATGATTACTTTTTCCCCCATAATTTATGCATTCATTTCTGGTAAGACAAAATAACTCTGAAGGTGTTGGAGCAATGGCAATAATTAAACTAAATTAGGCTCACAGGATTAGTAATAATTAGGCTTTTACAGCTTACAGACAATCACGGTGATGCGTTCATAAAGTAGTCGAAGCGACACCGGTCGCTGTGTTGCCCGGCAAACTGACCGGCGGTGCACTTGTTGCGGGAGTTATTCTCTCGGCCCCAGTTAATAACCGTTCAATAACTCAATGCTTCACATACATTACCAAGTAGTTTAGTAACTGAGGGTGGAGAACAGATGGTTACCCGTAACAACGTGTAAGGCTGGAATATTAATAGCGTTGAGGAACGGTTATTTTGCCTCGATGCGGATAATATATTTAATTTGACACTTTGATTCATCTCCGTGTGCAGCGTCCGATGGAGGTGCAAATACTACGGTAATGTAACTATACCGAAGAACGTGGAAACATCGACCGGTAGAACATCGATTAGAAGCGCTTACAATCACTATTGCCGACATTTCCGACTTACAACTGAGACAGTTTAAAATACTTGTCCGAGATAATTGCGTGTTACTGCTTGCTGAAAAGTTCTAGTAAAGTTAAAAAAAAAAAAATACAGAGAAAACCAAGTTCATTCTGATTATATTTTAATTCTAGCTAATAGTTTTAATTTCAGGTTATAAATCAGGTTTTTAATCACTGTTTGGCCCTCTTTTAAAGAACAAAATAAACGAAGAAGAAAGAAAGAATATAAAAGTATAAGTAATTATTGCGTAACCAAATAAATACTTTACAACTTACTTGCTGACGCGTTTCGAAACATTTACGAAGCTGACATTCTATGTAGAGTGTCAACTTTTTAAATGAATTGATTGCTTTGAAACTCGTCAACAAGTAAGCTCTAAAGTATTCACGCAATAATTATAGTTTATTCAGAGAATTCAAGATGATTACAATAAGCAACTTTAATATAAAAGCGTTATCTAAACATACAAATGAACAATTTCTATAAAGAAAAATATGCTTTTAGGGTCAGTAATGTGTTTTATATATTACAAGCTTACCAGTATATTTGCTACAACAAACATACAGGAATGCTGTGTACGGAGACAGATGACGACAAATCGGTTGTCTTTTGGAAAATATATTTTAGTGCAAATAATTCTGAAATACTCAGATGAAGCATATCTCTCAGGGAGTATCTAGTAAGAAAAGGGCTGAAAATGTACGGAATAAGAGAAAATAATCTGTTAAACAAAACAAATTTTTGTATTTACATTTTTTAATTACGTTTTTATAAATGAACTAAA
Organism: Prosapia bicincta; assembly: GCA_036971475.1. NCBI lineage: Eukaryota > Metazoa > Arthropoda > Insecta > Hemiptera > Cercopidae > Prosapia > Prosapia bicincta. The sequence goes on along the minus strand of JBAIZL010000003.1, from coordinate 128,679,455 downwards.
AACTACAAAGTTTTCCTACATCCATACAGATACGTAAGATCTCACAGATTGTTCTAACAATTTAATATTAAATGATTATATGTTACTAATAATTATTGATAAATATATATTATTATTAAATTAGTAATAGTAACAGATATCAAAATTCAAAACAAAATAAACGTGGTGCAGATTCATAGATGCAATTGCCAGAATTATAGGGTACTGATGTTTGTTATGCATCAATTATCTCACTGTGTCTTCTTTTTGATTTTATATGTAATAATCATCTAACTTCTTATGATATCTAATTAAATTTATTTAAATATTAGAAATATCTGAATTTGGATATGAATCTACATGGCCTATAGATGTGAAAAAAACTATACTTTTAAGACCTTTTCAAAAACTTATTTTTTTAAAAATGTTTATATTCAATCCCTTCTATCACATCACACTCTGCTTATATATATATATATATATATATTATATTATATATAATAATAATATAATATAATATATATAATATAATAATAATATATATTATATATATTAAATATATTAAATATGGTGATCTGTTTTCTTGTAATATAGTTAATAAATTAATAATATTTCATAAACAAGAATACTTTTAATGTATATATTTATTCAATAAGTATATAAATATGAATAAATATAATAAATATATTCATTAAAAGTATTCTTGCTTATGAAATATTATTAATTTATTAATTATATATATATATATATATATATATATATATATATATATATATATATATAATACATTTTCAATCGTTATAAAATGCATTTTTATTCATCCAATCACGTCAAGTACATTTTATAACGTGTAGTGGACGACAAATGATGTCATCACAGTTTACCAAATATTTATTCAATAGTTGAATTATAAAAATTTGAGGGTTCTAGGTCAGATTCGGACTAAGTATCTCCATCTTCAAAGTCTAGCGCTTTTTGCTCCAATCTTGTTGTCGTCAAAACCACCATTGTACAACCTTAAATTGTTGCCATGGTTACCACACAATATCATAAATAATGCTTAAGAATTAAAAATTAATGAAAGCATAAAATAAACGAACGGACTGAATTAACGGTACCGAACCTTGCTTTACACACGGAAAATGCGAAAGGTAAGCGAAATGAAACTACAACACAATGCAAGCGACAAAAAAGAAAGCGTATAAATAGTAACAAACAAAAATAATAGTCCAACACAATACATAAAAATAGAAATGGAATATCGGAAGGAATAAAATTTTTTTTGTTGATTCAATAGAAATTGACATTAATTTTTTTTTTTATATATTACTAGATTTAATAATAGACCTATAATAGTCCAATGAACCAATAGGTCTCACGTTGTTGTAGTAGTCGTCTCTCAGGGTCATGACCTCAAGATTCTGGCGCTGCTTTACTGGAACATTTTCTACTAATTCATGACCAAAGTTTCAGGATAACTTATCATATATTAATTCACAAACGTGCACGCACACTCACTCGTACACCAAATAGCATGAATCTATTGAACAAATCTATTATTGCTTTGAGATCTATTTCTAGTCTATGTCCAAAGCTTTAAGCGTCTAGGGCGTCAAAAGGTTGAACTAATTATTTTGTAAAATCGGTAGCTTCCGAGATAGTGAGTAAACCATAAAGCAAAATAACCCAATATTATTGCATTGCCATCTAATTGTAAGCTATTTTCAAAGTTTTATAGAACATTAGGTTTTAATTCTATTACGAAATTTGTAGTCTAATATACAAGAAAGTGAGTGTATATTAAACATTTAAAGTGAGTGTATATAATTTTATTGCATTACAATCTATTCCTAAACTATTTTCAAAATTGCAGATCTATAGGACATTGGAAGGTGAGTTGTTTTACAATTGCAAAATTTGTACTATACAAGAAAGCGAGTTTATATAAAACCACAATCATGTAAAAATATTGAATTACCATCTATTCCTAAACTATCTTCAAAATTGCAGATCTATAGGACATTGGAAGGTGAGTTGTTTTACAATTGCAAAATTTGACTATACAAGAAAGCGAGTTTATATAAAACCACAATCATGTAAAAATATTGAATTACCATCTATTCCTAAACTATCTTCAAAATTGCAGATCTATAGGACATTGGAAGGTGAGTTGTTTTACAATTGCAAAATTTGACTATACAAGAAAGCGAGTTTATATAAAACCACAATCATGTAAAAATATTGAATTACCATCTGTTCCTAACCTATCTTTAAAATTCCAAGACCTTTAAAATTTCGGAAGTTTACCTTTAATTCGATTACAAATTTTGTAGCCAACTACACACGAAAGCGAGTTTATATTAAACCTCAACAATCAAATATTATTGCATTATCATCTATTCCTAAGCTGTATTCAAATTTTCAGGTCTCTAGGTCATCAGAAAGTTAGTTTTAATTAGACTGAAAAATTTGAAGTATACAAGAAAGAGGGTTTATATAAAACCACAATCATGTAAAAATATTGAATTACCATCTATACCTAACCTATCTTTAAAATTCCAAGACCTTTAAAATTTCGGAAGTTTACCTTTAATTCGATTACAAATTTTGTAGCCAACTACACACGAAAGCGAGTTTATATTAAACCTCAACAATCAAATATTATTGCATTATCATCTATTCCTAAGCTGTATTCAAATTTTCAGGTCTCTAGGTCATCAGAAAGTTAGTTTTAATTAGACTGAAAAATTTGAAGTATACAAGAAAGAGGGTTTATATTTAAGCCCAATAACACAATAATATTGAATTGTCATCTAATATTAGCCTATCTCCACAGTTTTAAGATACTAGGACATCATAAGTTTAGTTCGAATTCGATTGCAAAGTTTGTAATATACAAGAAAGCGAGTTTCTATATTAAACACCAACAAGCAAATGTTATTGCATTATTATCTATTCGTAAGATATCTTCAGAGTTTCAGGTCTCTAGGACACTGAAAGGTTAGGTTTAACTCGATTGAAAAATTTGTATTAATATTGAATTGCCATCTATTATTAGCCTGTGTTCACAGTTTCACAGTTTCCGATAACACTATGACATCGGAAGGTTAGTTTTTATTGAATTGAAAAATTGGTTCTATACAAGAAATTTAGTTGATAATTTTTTTTAAACTGACAGAAATCGAATGAAGAAACGAGTATCGTCTTAGTTGTCACAATCGTACTTAAGAACTAATTTCTAAGCACAATTTGTGGTACATTTTTACAGCAATTTGTGTACAAATTATTGCAATAAAATGGCAATTAAATATACCTTTCTTTATTTTGATTTTCTTTCACTTTTAAAAATAATAAAAAAAAGCTTGAAATCGCTTTTTGTTCCATTCCGTCTTTAGTCTATTAATCATGTAACTTAATTTTCTTCTTCAACTTATATTTATCATTTTCTACTCAATTCAGATAATAGGTTTTTCAATTTAATTTATTTTCACTTTCTTTTATAGAGTATTTTTTTTATTTCGGACGTTATATTTTATCTTTTTTTCTATTATTTGCCCATTTTTGTTATTAGAAAGAATGTAATTTAGATGGTTATTTCCACTACTTTTTACTGTCTACGCGTTTTTTGATGATGAAAAATAAAGTAATGAAAAAAGTCTACTTGAATAAAACGTTCAAGAAAATGTTTAAAAAAATGTTCATTAGCGAAATGCAAATGATCAGAAATATTTAGAATGTAAAGCTCCAAACGCTAAATCCATTACAAAAATAGTAATAAAAAAACCGCAGTTTTATTCCTTATACTCGGCTTCTTCATTCATTTGCGTTCAAGGAACAATAATTAAATTCAACTAACATTAATTTAGACGCTAAAAAGTAACGGTTCCCAATCCTTAACCCGAAGTATAACAGGATTCTGAATTTGCGTTGCGTCACCTACTCTTGCCGCACACCTCACAGAGCAAAGATGCTAAGTTGCTCACGAATGCACGATAGCTTAATGCTCTCTTTATTCAACAATGAATATGGTTACCATGGTAACGAGAATAAATTCAAATTATTTCACTCACTATTTGGAGAAGTTTAAGTTGGTGGTTAAAAAGTTATTTAAACTGGCAGTTTTGTAACAAACTTCATATTAATTTCGAAATATAATAGGGAAATTGAAATAAAATTAAAAGAAGTCCGTAAAAGACTTAAAATTGCATAAATTAGTTTTATTAGAATAATAAAGCCTCCAAATGGGATAATGGATTATCAATGACAGACAGGAAATGCACTAAAAAGAATCCCCGTTTTAAGAGAATCGCTATAACCGAGAAATGAGGTTAAACTTTTTCGGTTAAACAGAAATTAAACTTTTAATTTAGTCTCCCATACTAAACACGCTTATTTTTGATTGGCGATGATGACCTGAATTGGTTGACCAGAAAAAAATATACTAAATACAGTATTTCTCTGTAGAATTTCAGTTTGTGAAAATGACAATTTTGTTTTCTCAACTAAGACTTTGTTATTACTACATTTCAACCATATTCTTTAACAAAACATTCAATAAATCTGTCGCTACAAAGGTCTAAAAGACTATTTAAGACTTTTACAATGTTATGTACTGTTCTGATTGACGTCTTTATGGCTTCATATTTTAACCTTATGTTTTAGTTTAAGAAGTTTACTTTACAATAGAGCATGGCAGGGAGATCTTTTTTTTACTAGATATTTTAATGCGAGGAATACAGAAAATCCTTCTCGTAGTAGGGATGTAAGGGGATTTGTAAATGTAAGGTAGATCTAGCAACTCTACACATCTCTGTGGCTGAAAGTGGGTCAGCTAGTAATGCGAGGAATACAGAAAATCCTTCTCGTAGTAGGGATGTAAGGGGATTTGTAAATGTAAGGTAGATCTAGCAACTCTACACATCTCTGTGGCTGAAAGTGGGTCAGCTAGTAATGCGAGGAATACAGAAAATCCTTCTCGTAGTAGGGATGTAAGGGGATTTGTAAATGTAAGGTAGATCTAGCAACTCTACACATCTCTGTGGCTGAAAGTGGGTCAGCTAGTAATGCGAGGAATACAGAAAATCCTTCTCGTAGTAGGGATGTAAGGGGATTTGTAAATGTAAGGTAGATCTAGCAACTCTACACATCTCTGTGGCTGAAAGTGGGTCAGCTAGTAATGCGAGGAATACAGAAAATCCTTCTCGTAGTAGGGATGTAAGGGGATTTGTAAATGTAAGGTAGATCTAGCAACTCTACACATCTCTGTGGCTGAAAGTGGGTCAGCTAGTAATGCGAGGAATACAGAAAATCCTTCTCGTAGTAGGGATGTAAGGGGATTTGTAAATGTAAGGTAGATCTAGCAACTCTACACATCTCTGTGGCTGAAAGTGGGTCAGCTAGTAATGCGAGGAATACAGAAAATCCTTCTCGTAGTAGGGATGTAAGGGGATTTGTAAATGTAAGGTAGATCTAGCAACTCTACACATCTCTGTGGCTGAAAGTGGGTCAGCTACTAATGCGAGGAATACAGAAAATCCTTCTCGTAGTAGGGATGTAAGGGGATTTGTAAATGTAAGGTAGATCTAGCAACTCTACACACCTCTGTGGCTGAAAGTGGGTCAGCTAGTAATGCGAGGAATACAGAAAATCCTTCTCGTAGTAGGGATGTAAGGGGATTTGTAAATGTAAGGTAGATCTAGCAACTCTACACACCTCTGTGGCTGAAAGTGGGTCAGCTAGTAATGCGAGGAATACAGAAAATCCTTCTCGTAGTAGGGATGTAAGGGGATTTGTAAATGTAAGGTAGATCTAGCAACTCTACACATCTCTGTGGCTCAAAGTGGGTCAGCTAGTAACTCGCCACGTATTATTGCTCTTATGTTCAATCAAAAGTCTAATTTATAGATGCTTTTTATCGGCATTGAGGAAAAGTGGTAGATCCTGAGAACTTTTAATTTGAAATCATACAGCATTTGATTATTAAAGCAAAAATGTCAATAGGTCTATTATTTGGTAAGTAAAATATGTTGTTAAGTAATAAGGAGGATTAAGGTAGAGGCTATAAAACTCCATAGGGCTGGAATCTAGGACTCATAGGCCTAGAACATATCATAACTAACGTATTGCTAAACTAGGCCTCTTTTATCATCTGATTATACAGTGGGAAGTCTATCAAATACGTTCGAAATGAAAGAAGAGGCAAATGGCAGGATCGTTGGAATGGAGATGAATCTCGTGTGGTAGAGGCTCCCAAAGTTTACACGGGACGTACTTGAAGCATCATGGATCATTGTCAGAAGCAGTCACCATGTTTACGTCCTTCGGAATTGAACATTTAAATTATAAATATCATGAAATAACGCACGATTTGTAATAGTACACAATTTTGTAGTTAGTAGTAAAATTCTAAAACTAGGTTTTTAAGAAGAAAAAGAGCTGCTTCGCTATATACTATTGTTCTGTTATTCTTGGTTACCCGGTGAATATATTTCTTAATAAGGTAAATTCTCATGTTAGTAGTGTCCACTTCCTAGATCAGGCCTAAACCATACGAATATTTGGTATTTTTGTACTTCTATAAAATGTTCAAGAAAATATACCTATACAAGGACACTTGTACTATACAGTAGCAGGCCCTATAATAAAATTAATTCATTAAGATTTACTTAAGACTTTGCTACAAATAAAACAATGGCTAATTTCTCTTTATAATTTCCAACAGCTCAGGATCGCTTCCCTAAAATAAATCTGCTCTCTGCGGATGTCCGAATCAAGTTGTGTTCTAGATAACTTGTGTAGGAAGTATACAGAAAAGTTGGTTGATTGTTTTGGAAAATCGAACAATATTACTTTCGCCAATATCGAAACTAAGTAGACTAAAAACTAAGACTGAATAACTAACGTTAAAAATTTAAAAGAGTAAACAAGAAAAAAACATTTGCGACAGTAAAAAGGAATAAGCAAAAATAAAAGAGAAAAGAGAAATTAAGTTCATCTGGTATTATAGGTTGAATAATCATCGCCTACGACTTATCACTGAAGTAGACCTGCTTTCTATCGGGATAGGCCTATATCCATTAAACTTTATTGAAGGTGTAAAGTGCTAATAATTTTTTGGTTATAATTCAGTATGTTGCATAAATATTTGTTATTTAATTAAAATAAAATCGACCTTGTTTAAAAGAAATTTGTGTTTCTAAAAATGTTTTATAACTACGCTAGTCAAAATGACGTCATGTTAAAAAACTACGTGAATTAATGAAACGTTTTTCTGAATATACAAGGATAGGGATATTTCGAATCTTGTGCCTAGGTTTCGTCCCACTTTTGGAGGACACAGGATAGAGGGAAGGTCGCATGGGCTTGCAGTTGTTAAAATATGTGTTGAAGTTTTAATAATTTAATGTTTATAATTTATTAACAACGGGAAAATGTTTTATTAGTGGCTTTGTACGTTTAGTTTATTATTTTCTATTTAGTTTGAGTATTAATTAAAGTTTTTTCTTAAATAAATTAAATCACACTATTACGATTTGCAAGATACCGAGGGGGTTACAAAGAAAGAGGGGTTTGAATGTAAAATTGGAAACAAAAGGCAGAACTTAGGCAGTGATATAAAGCTTCTTTGGGCAGTGATACATACCTGAAGTAGTAAACGTGGTTTGATTAAAGATACATACTCTGCAAGCTTATAGTGCTGATACTGTAATAGTCGGTAATATAAAGAAAATAGACAAAGCCAACATCGAAAATACAAAACATCTTTTATGACAAAAGTATAAGTAAATAGTAAAAAAATGTGAAATATGACAATTTGATGATTTTGTAGTTTTACCTCGATCGGTCGTTATGAGTAATGTCGCCTATTAAGGATAAGAAGTATTAGATATATAGATAGAATTAAGGAAAGATAATAAAAGTCTGAGGTAGATAATATAGGCTACGGGGATCTATAGAAGAGAATATATGAGAGCATAATGTGTGCAGGATTGCATATCTGAAGTAAGATATACTTCTTTACACCCTCTTATAAGGAGAAGGATTAAGAAAGGTATATGAAATTTAGTAAAACTCAAGAAAGGATAGAATGATTCCCTGGTAGAGGGAATAGTGGGAAAATTATGGCATCGCGTGGGAAATATTGGTTAGCTGAAATAGATTTTCCTCAACCGGGGTGAAGAGAGGAGCTACCTGGAATCTAAAAACATTGGATTAAATTGAAAAAAAAAACGCAAAGAAAGATATTTTAAAAAACCTAACCTGACCTAACTTAATCTATATTCTCGGATGAATCGACCTCGTCCTCACGTGAGTTGAGACACTAAAACAGGCAGCGTGCAATGTGCGTTGAATACAACTGATTCGAACTTTGCTCGCAACATGTGCGTTGTGAGAGAACCACTGCTCACTAGATCTTCATCAAACCGCGTTCTCGTTACATTAAATGCACAAGTTACGGAATGCGGCCAGAATACATCTTGCATTTTGTGTCACAGCGACTGCTGAAACATGTTATTCAACACCGTATTAATGAATACAGTACGAACGCAACATAAATAGGTACGTAGCGCTCATAACAATCAAGTACATCAAATAAATAACAATAACTGTGGCATCGTCTCTTCTCAGAACTGATTGCGGCTTTAACAAGTGGACCCACTTCTGAAAGCTGCTTTATACCACTGATGGAGTGACTTTGCGCAGCACTACACTTGACAACAGAGTTCAATACTCAAGAAGAGTAGTTCGCTAAAGAACTGGATGTGCCAGAGGCTGTTGTCAGATGTAGGAGCTTGTCAGTATTGTATTTTGGTTCTGTCAGTCCCGAGCAGTTCTGGGAAAACGGTCAAAACCGTACGTTACGGTGATAGATCACTCATCTCGTTCCAGAGGGGAACCGAGTCTGACCTTACATTAATGCTTTCGGGCTTTTACATAGCCTACCAGTATCACGAGTTGGGACCAGCTTCCTAGCTGGTCACTTGTGGTGAATGCCAAGAGATTCGGTTCGCTCCGTATGGACAGTGTTTGACATTCTGAATTAATAGACGTCCCATGATATCACCTTTGTGCTTTCTGTCCCTCACTCTGCAATTTCACTCTGTTTGTTTAAAAATTTTTACTGACATATTGTTATTGACTATTTTGAGTCTCCTGGTGTGGAGTTGAGTATCCGTATCCAAGTTTCTCTCTAAACTCTACGAACTGTCTCTATCTATCACAGATTGGTGTGGAGTTCACAGAATAAATAAACGTATTATTCCCTCTATGTTATAGTCTTAAATCAAGATCACAGTATTACTTTGTTCCAGAAACAAGAAATCCTTTTGTTACGCATTGCTTTTCCGAAACATTTCTTCCGAAACACTTTGGGGTTGAAATCCTCAAAATACATAAACAAAAACTAATAAAGAAGTTATAATTCGTAAATAAAAAATTTATTGAAAATAAGAAGTTTATTTTTTAGTTTCGTTAATTTTATTATTTTGTTTTTTATTTTTAAATAAGATGAGTACTATCGGCTTGCTTTATGAGAGCGGTTGAAAAATGAAAGGAATTCTATTACTATGATACTGATGATCTACAGTTAATGATGCTTTGGAACCAGATCTAAAGGTTTAGTGCGTTCTGGTACCCTGTGAGCTAGCCGTAGAGCTCTAGGGTTCTTGTGATTCTGAAACTGCTCAAAGTAATTCACTACTGCAGCACTGGCCTACTCTCTCACACTCTTCATCTTGAGGTATCTATGTATTGCAGAGTTTCCGAAGCACCATGGAGCCCTCACTATGACTCTCAAGACTTTATGTTGTTAGCGCTCGGTACCTTGCAGATTGCTGCTCTTAGTATGTCTAATCGGGGCTGAGCTCTTGCTTGTACACCACCAGTTTATTGTAAGGGGTCAACTCAGAATACCGACCAATGAGCCACTCTATCCTTCTGTACTAGTTCCCCAATTCACCTTTTTTTCCTTCTTCTCTTCGTTCATCTCCTTCATGTGGAATTTCTCGTTCAGTATAACATCCAACGTTAGACCTAGATATTGCATCTCTGCTATAAGGGACTAGTTGACCATCTCTGCTATAAGGGACTAGTTGACCATCTCTGCTATAAGGGACTAGTTGACCATCTCTGCTATAAGGGACTAGTTGGCCATTTATAATCAGGTCAGGCTTGTTCTCTGTCTTATTGGTAAATACGAGTATAACATGACCTGACATGTTTTATTAGGCTTTGTGCGCCACTGTCTTGTCCATTCACTGGTGCTGTCTAGGCTATTTAGCTGTTGAGTCTACTTCATTTTGTACTACGGACAAGATAGCAGTGTCGTCTGCGAAGGTCGCCATAATGGCAATCCCGTTGGCTGGTATATCTCTTGCATAGAAAATGTACAGTACCGGGCTAAGGACACTATCCTGAGGCATCCCTTCGACCAGACCCTTTAAACGGAGTTCTCTCTACCTTCCTTAACGCGGAAAATTCTGTCCGCAGGGTAGGAGTTGAGTATTTGCCAAAATTCAACGAACTTTCAACAGGATGTTACTGTGCCAGTCACCGCCAAATGTCTGAAAGACATCGAGGAATGCCCTCTTCGTCTCCAAGGACTCCTCAATATTCCCCGCACTTCTGTGCACCAGGTCTATAGTAAAAAGCTACCGGAAGCCGTATTGGTAGTTCGGAACCAAACCCCACTCTTTAATTATTTGTTTGGGTCGCTCCAACAGCAATCTCAAATCACTCGAAGCAACGACATCGGACGATATAGTTTTGTCATTTGTTGGTTTTCCTGGCTTTGCAATGATTAGTATTTCGGCTAACTTCCATGCCCTCAGAACGACTTTTAGCCGGAAGCACACATTAATCAGATTGAGAAGTTTCATCACAGCGTTGCATCCCATCTCCTTCATGCTTTCTTGGTTGGAACCTTTGCAATTAGGCCTGAAGATATTTGAAGGTGACGCGTCGGAACATCAGGGCATCAGCCCCCCTCACATATGTGGTACTTTTACTGTCAGTTTGTCTTGGCAAACCTTTTTAGTTAACAACTTATTGTCACATAGACAAATCAATACCAAATTAACTTATTACAATACATTCCTTTGGTTAATAATTTCGAAAATCTGCAGTTTTATTTCCACCTTTAAGTGTTTTTTTAAGCGTAAGTTTCTAGAGGATGGGCCCTTCTAATACGTCGCACTTGATTAACATAATCAATTTACTAATTAGCGTCCAACGCGTGTAAGAAGGGTACGGAATTCAAAACTTCGTTCTTGTTATTACATACAGAGAGAACGTCATTTCTTCATTCAGGGACGTAGCTAGGAGTGTAGGGGAGGGGGGTTGAACCCACTCTCAGAACGTTATAAAGTTTATTTTTAATCTTTCATCGTCACAAACCTTTGTAACGCTTATATTCTTCCATCATCATAAACTTTTACTATAGCCTACTGTAAAATTTCCATCTTTTCTGTCTCTGTGCATTAAGTATAGTCATTTTTAATTAACCTATTTTAAAACATGTTTAAATACGTATTAAAGATCGTTTCCACCGAGTCGGACGCAGTAGAAAATTGTTATATGTACTATTTTTTTTATTCGTCTTATTAAAAATGTATTTTCAGATATTGTTATAGTAATTTTTAATTAATTTCTTTAACAGTTATTTTAAATATTATATAATTACTATAAAACACTTTTACAAGTGGGTTTGGATTTTTATCCATCTCAGTTCAGTGTAATATGGTTATAAATTCAAAGAACCACCAATGTAGAAACATTAGCACTAGTAGCCGGCAAAACAGAAACTATTCGATATATGGTAAATAAACACAGTACACGTATTTATAAAACACAAGTAAATTGAGTTACAAATATTTTTTGGAAAATCAAAATATGAAGAGGAGTTGCTTGGGTACCGAGATCTGTGCAGAGCTGCCCAAAGTTTATGGGCAGCTCTGCATAAACGACAGCGTCTGTCGACGAATACAGTCCAACATATGTCTGTACTTCAATGAAAATTGTACGCTTTTGGTGTGGATGGATTTTGAACTACTGGAATTTTAAACATGGAGTGAATTATGTACGAGTTGAAAGAATTATTGAATATATGAAGCTAGACGTGAATTGTAAAACCCAATAAAATTATTTACTTGTCTTCTGTGTTCAAACTGATTCACAAAATAAATAGAATTGGACCTAATCCAACTATTTAATTCAACTATTAAATATGTAATTATATTTTTTGAGAATGTTTAGCAATGACTAGTCAAACTTCGATTTTTCCTTTTAATATATGTTGAGCTAGTGATTACAACATAAGTACAACATCATAAGAATACAACTCCAAAAGTACATTCTAAATTAGAAAAAAGTTTTTTTTTAAATTTTATATGATTATGATCTTTTAACCACAAAACCTTTTTTGAAGTGTTTTTTGTAATATTTTCCTCTGAAGATTATTGTTTTAAAATCGAAATGTATACAAAGATTTGTAAAAAATAAGATTTTGTGATTAAGATGTTTTATTTATTAAAATAAAAACTCACACAACAGTAGCTCAAGCTGTTGAAAAAAATATATTTTTACTATCGCAAAATAAAAATAGTGTTTAAAACTAAGGTGAATATCGATAAATAAATATAGGCTTATTTTAGAAACAGATTTCTTTATCCAGTAATTTTATTCTTGAAAATTCTATTAACAAAACTCTTCTTAACCAAATAATTCGTTACCAGATTCGAAAATAGGTATATTCATAGTTAAATGTAGAATGAAAATCGTGTTCTGTTTTTTAATCACAAATTGAGTTTTACAGTTTCAGGATTGAGCATTGAGTTATGTTTGAAATTTTTCAAATTTCAACTTCTATTTTAGATTTGCGACATTTAAAATCACTTTTTGTGTAGTTTGTTATGCTACGAAAAATCGAAAAAATCGAAGATGATTCAATGACTGTAACAATTTCGAGAATAAGTACTACGAAATCTACCTCTGTTTGGCGATGTTATGCGCGATTTCGAGTTGTTTTGCTATGTTCAAGGTTGTTATTTCAGCGCAGAGCTAAGATATGCACTTAGTGTGGGTCCAGATAAGTGTAGTCGTACTGGCTGATAGCCTTGAAAATAAAATTCACATTATGATACCCATAGAAATGTTACAAATAACTGCGGTCTTTTTGCAGTTTGAAGAATTAAACTCAATTCGTTGCGAATTTCGCCGTAGTACCTCTTGAATACTTGAAATATCAGTGAACATTTTCCTGACAGAAATAAAACGTAAATGAAATCATGTCCTTAAAATTAAAAGTTCACTTGATTGCTTTTCATTGTTGTATGTACTCAACAGGTGCCTTCTCGATCCACTGCAAACAGGCTCACGGTATGGTAATTAAACAGTCGTCCTTCTTAGCAACGTAACAGCTATCAATGCTCAGATCTCGTGTACAGAAATACTGCACCAAATTAGCCGTCCAGGACCGTGTTCTTTCAATGTCATCGGCCACGATTAAACTTATCTGGCTCGGTAGCGCCGGCACGCTAAGGGTTCCTGGAACTGGCCTAACTTTCCTCTAAACACTATGATTAAAGTTTAATTTCGTGGAACCGACAACGGAACAATTATTATTGATTACCAACTGAGACGTAACAGTTGATTGGCACCGTAGTTACAAAACGGAACTCTAGATTTCATTATTACTAGAACAATTTCTTAACAATAGGCTACAAGCTTGACCTGCAATGGAAACAAGAACAAAACAAATGGCTAATCGTTTGCTCAAGGTTTTGAAGGGGACACAGATATCTCTTCGCCCCAATTACCTAAATGTTACTTTACCGAAAGTTCAGCAATATCTCTCTTGCATTCCTTCTACCCTTATCCATCTCTGCTACTGTCTTAGAACCCCTTAGTTCAAGTCCTTGTGTTTTATATCCAACTCCAGAGATCTTCGGTGACAGTTCAGCATATCTTCTACTCTCTATATTTGATCTTTAGCTAATGTTAGAAAAGTATTTAAGAGTGGGTATCGTGAGAGGACGACTGAGCCACTCCTCCAGGATGTTACTGTCAGTATCATACATTTCTTACGGGACAAAATAAATAAGAGGAGAACAATTGACAACGAAGTCACAAACGTCAAACATTGCAGCTTGATACCTATAGTAGGTCAAGAATCAATAGCAGTGCAATAACACGCTCCCTATCAGTATTTTGTCATTAGCTTGCAAAATACTTTTCTAATTTTAAAATTACTAAAATAATTTTGTTCGGGTAAACTGCACCAAACAACTTTATCGCAGTGTCCTTATAAAATCAATTTCATTACAGAGCTATCTCATATTTCTGACCCTCCAATGTTTCCTATTTTAATATTTCTTAGGAAAATCGAAAACAAAAAATATAAATATTATATACTATACATATGCTATTACACATAGCTGTTTTTATAAACTCCAGTCACTTTCATTTTTAATGTCCAATTAGAACTGCATGACGTGACGCCTGCAGTACATTCCTACATCCAGAAAAAATTACTTGCAACTAATATAAATTTCAACGGATTTTAATTTAAAATCTACCCAATATTCCAGCATACAGGAAAGCAATTTTAATGTGATGTGAGTCTAGTGAGCGAAGCGTTTCTTTTCACCTGTCGAAGCGTGGCTACGTGCTGTGTTTACATAAACCGGCGATTGAGGCTCGCAATTTTGTATCGCGGCAGGGGTCCGCCAAGCTGTCGTGTATGCAGATGCCTGTATTCAATTTAGTAGTTCGGACGATCTGTCTGAAATAATTAATTTCAGAAAACTGCGTGTACCGGTCATGACCCTTCTGTACAACATTTGGTTCAGTGAAAGCCTCTTTGCATCGTGAGCTCCCGCGGGATATCCAAGTAAATTGATGCTGTTCTTTGGCGTCAAGTGACTAGGTCTTCGCACGATACGAAAACATTTGCATGCTTAGATCTGCGGGACCAAGCCAGTGACCTCCGTGGAGGCGAAGTATTAGCGGGCTTCATTTTACCAATGCAAGCACTGTAATGTCACTTGTTGAGTCGACCTGAGGGCTGAAGAACAGGTATTTTTAGCACTTCCGGTGATCAAACACAGGTCGTTTAAGTAAGTAGTCAGGTTCTTTGCTCACTCAGGCGCTGTTTATAGATAATTATAAATGGTTAAATATCAAGAATTTTAACTGTTCATAATATTTTGTAAAGCTTTTGAAATAGCTTTTGTATAAAATTATACGTTATCGCAGAAAGTGATAACAGGGTACCAAGAAATTACTCACGCGGATGCGTAGAGGGTATTGTTTCATATCCACTACCTAAAACAGGCCTAAGATAACTGTCTATTGGCCATTTTAACAATTAAAACAAGTAACATTAACAAATTTTTAAAGAAAATTACTACTTAGGTCAACAAAGAAAAGTTTTATTTCTGTTACTTTTTATTAAATATTTATAATTAATATCAATAAAGTAACACAATCTATGCGTTGAAACAGCTGTTCTACCACAAAACCTATAAGATAAAATCACCTGTTTTATGAAATAACTGTATTGCATACCTTGCTCCTTTTGTGCAAAGTTTTTCTCCTATATAAAGCTAAAATTAATCCATCAAATTTAATTAATAAATTCATATTTGAAAAGACTGTATTATCATCAAGTGTCCACTATAAATTTAAAAAAAATGTATTAGAACTTCAGTGGATGAATAAAAAGTATTTTATTATCGATTGAAAATTTGAACATGGTATACGCACACACACACGCGCGCGCACACACACACACACACACACACACACACACACACACACACACACACACACACACACACACACACATATATATATATATATATATATATATATATATATATATATATATATATATATATATATATATATATATATATATATATATATGGAGAATAACAGAAGGAATTGAATAATTTTAACTGATATACCGTTATGCGCTTGTACTGAATTAAGTACACTAGTAATAAAGAAATATTAGTAAGCATTTAATTTAAACTTTTTTACCAAAAAAGTAATAGCTAGTTATTGGTAAGGGCGCCGCCAGAAAATATTTTATTTCAAGGAAGCCATGAGTTAAAACAGTTCCGCAACCTCTGGACCAGCGAAAAACATGTGTTATTAAAAATGTAGCATAGTTGTGGATAAACCTTAGTTGAAAGTTTACCAGTGTTGCAGGTTTGATTCGTTCAAGGTTTTACTCTTCAACGAAAGAGCGCCTGGGTAAGGAGTACACACTTAAAAAGAAGAATTGTACTTCAGCTCACTGATCAGGCTAGCTTAACTCGTGCACCGGGCGTATTTTGCGTGCGACGTAAATTATCACCACCACTTTCACTGACTCCCAGGTCGGCTAGAAGTAGGACGATGCCTAATTGTCGAACGTAATACAAACGTAATTAATTAAACTTTGCGGGCAAACCGATAACCGTGATTAGATTAATGTTAGCATACAATGGCCGTGTCAGGCGGGCACCATCTCACTGCAGATTGATCAATTTTCCATTTAGCGCTCCAGCTATTTTGTTCTACTATAATCGGTCGGACATTCCCTCATTATCCTGCCCGTAAGATCGCCGTGGCTGACAATTACCTGCAGATATTCTCCCATGCTGCTAATAAAGACCCGGCCCAAGCAAGTAGTTAGCTATCCGGGTAGAGACAGTCGTGTCAAGTAATTGTGTGGAAAACGTTTCGACGGTGCATTTACCTGTAGCAACATATCGTGTGTAACTGCTCTGTTTCACTGCTTTTAGTACAGTTACTCATTTCGTGGATAAAATATCGTGTAAAAGTATTTTAGTACACAATAACTGTGTTAAGATTGACCAAACAAGATTCAGCATATTTTGTTTTCTTTTCATACATATATTCTAAACAAGGTAGAAGTAGTTTTAAATATCGAAAACATCAATACTAGTTAAAATATTCAAGACATGGATCATATCCTTAGTGTACCAACATACAAAGCTAAAAATAATATGAAGTTCTTTTCATCTAAATAAATAAAAACGCACCAACCACAAATCGGAAATTTTATTTTACTAAAATTTACTTCAAGTACATTTCGATTACATAGTAGATCTAATCATCTTCAGAATAGTACTTCTGAAGATGATTACCATGTAATCGAAATGTACATAAAGTAATTTTTAGTAGATTAAAAAATTTTTATATGTGGTTAGTGGGTTTTTATCTAGTTAGTTGAAATTAGTCCACAGTGCTCAAGACATTTATTAAGCTTTACTTTCGAAGATGATTACCATGTAATCGAAATGCACATAAAGTAATTTCTAGTAGATTATAAAAGATTTTTATATTTGGTTAGTGGGTTTTTATCTAGTTAGTTAAAATTAGTCCACAGTGCTCAAGAAATTTATGAAATTTTACTTTTGAAGATGATTACCGTGTAATAGAAATGTGCATAAAGTAATTTTAAGTAAAATAAAGATTTTTATATTGTGGCTAAAGGGTTTTTATTTATTTTGTTAAAATTAGCCCACATTTCTCAAAAAAAAACAAATTAATAAGTTTTTTGATGTTTAGGGTAAAGAACTAGTTGGCGAAACGTCGTAGCCTATTATTAAAATAAATATTTTTGACCCGATTATCAGCGTATTCTCTTTTTATTCAATATTGAAGGTTTTAATAAAACAGAGCACCATACTTTACTGCGTTTCTATTCAGCTGTGTTACATTATAACTACGAAGTATCCTGTTGGAAGAGATATAATTATAAATTATAACTTCACTAACTGTAATATTGCAATCGGCAAAACAATCATTGCGGACAATTTAATTCAACTTAATGAACTAAGATGTAATAAAACCGCTCTAGCTTTATTCCTTGTGGATACAGAATTTCGTAAAACATTTTTTGTAACGTTATTTTATAACGCTTTGTGGCATAAAAAAAAAACAAGGCAAAGGTAGGTGAATTTTCCCCGACAAAAACGGTTATAAGGTTTAACGTATACGTAAAAAGTTTAAATGTAACATTAAAATCTAGTTCTTACAGAAATTGTTGCGCCTTGCATAAGAAAATATTAAAATAAAACATGGTTGTATGGAATTTCGTCACCACTATCTCGACCTTACGACAGTTAATAAATTCGATGTTTATTCGTATACAGATGGCAATGAACACTAATGGTTTTACTTTAAAAATTCTTTATTTTATGTTCTAAGTGTGTGTCTTATTTCTTATAATCAAATCTATCCTAACTGATTGTTTTAATCTATAATGTAATTAAACTATGCGACTGGTACAACATAGTGTCATTATTGCTAAAAACGTGATTGATGAAGGACTATGTTTTTAAGTAAAATTATGTTGCCAAGACGATATTTTATGAAAGTTTAACCAGTAAATTTTTGTTTTCAACGCTTGAAATTACTTGTTTATAATTTATATTTGAATAACCTTATGAAAAGAAAAAAATTTAAAATAAAAAATTAGGCCGAGTATTCTAAAAATAAAGTAAACACAAAATGTATTACGTTCTCTGCTAAGTAAATTCAACTAACCAAAAAAATACTTTCCACATGAAACTTTAATATATTTTGTTATTATGGCAAGCATAACACTTTTTCGCAAAATGTGAGCCATTACTGAGCCACACGTTGGAAATGTAAGTTACTTATAGTGAAAAATAAGATTATATTAAATGAAATTTTTTAAATCTTTAAAAAATATTTCTTTTATAATTTTATTGTAAACACTATATTTTTATTCTATACTTGAACTTAAGTTTGACAATAAAAAAAACATTACTTATTTATTATTACAACTTTAAATATTTAAATTTCAAAATTTATATGTTAAAATTTTGATTAAAATTTAAGTATTCAAACTTTAAAATTTATAATTGCTTTCATTAAAATAGTTCTAGATTGAAAATAAGTAGGCTATATTCTGTACAATGTCTGTAGCTTAGCTAAACATGTAAAAATAGATGTGGTGTTTATATAAATTTCATCTCAAAAGTTGTGTATAGTAAATGTTAAATTACAGTTACCCCACCCCCTGAAATACTTAATTAAAATCACAAATCAAGACATATAACGCTTACAAAAATCCTTACAGCGTTTCGTAATAAGAGACTAGAGCGAGTTCTAGTAAGTTGACTCGTGCTATAAATTCAATATCGGTATCATTCGGATTACAAATTAACTGAGAACATTAATTCATTCCAACTGAAACGATATTTATATTGGACAATATATTAACTGATTGTAGGGCTACACCTGTATGCCGGAGCGAGTGGAACGGCAAGGTTGCGTAAGGCCGCGGATACTACAGGTTGCCAGGGGTGTGGTTTTATCTAGGTGGAATATTTGCCATTCTTTGCATGGCTACTACGTGAACGGAAAACAGTTGAACTGAATTCAATTAACGGTAGCTTAAACAAGTGGGAATATACAATATGTATGTAATATAAAGTAACATATGAGATTAGCGTTTGTCTAATATAATAATATCGCCATACAATATACAATGACTTATGCTCAGTTAATTAATTCGCCATTATTTTAAATAACCTGTTAATTTAAAGACATTTAAACGATAGTTTGTATTCCGTTATAAAGTCGACGGATTGCTAACGAGAAGAAATAAGCACTCTGAAATCGAAGATAACATTATTATTATACACACACGCGCACGCGCGCGCACACACAGACACACAAACACACACATACACACACACGCGCGCGCGCGCACATGCTCACTAACACAAACACACACACGCGCACGCGCGCACACATGCTCACAAACACAAACACACACACACACACACAAGCACGCACATGCACATGCACTCAAACACAAACACACGCACACAAAGACACACACACACACACACACACACACACACACACACACACACACACACACACACACACACACACACACACACACACACACACACACACACACACATACAGACTCACACACATACAGACTCACACACTCATTCACACACACCAAATAAATCAAAGAAGCATATTAGTCAAAGTTAGGTTAGGAAAAATCTTATTTTAAAAAGACCACTCAGGAGTTCATGCAGCACTGACACACATACAAGAACAGAGAAAGAAAATAACACACCAAGAGTTGTTTTTAAATTAATAAACTCGCAATAAATGATAGAAATGTAAAGATTAAAAATATATTTGCACGTTTAGTTCATAATTCTCTGAACATCCTAATATTTTATTTCTCATAAAATAGTTGACTCTTTTCGAAATAAACTTAATTGGTCAGAACGTATCCAGCATTGGAGCCCAAAATGAGATTCTTGATTCACTTATATACTCCATGTTAGCTATTTGGAGTTTCCGGCTTAACTGGAGTTTGTAGTGCACAACGTGTTTAGTGTTTGATGGAGGATTAAATCTTAGTGTTGGGCGATATTAAAGGTACTCTTTATCTTAAAGGACATCCATCTTGTTATCAACACAAACATTATAATAATTTAGAAGTAATTACGTTTACTAAACTCAAAGGCAATATAGTTTATTCCTTAAGTGAACTACGCCCACTTATTGTAGCTGGCTAGAAACACCAGCGAAGTTTTTCTGCGAAATTTGTTATAATGAAATTATCGCATTAGTGGAAACATGACCCTTAGCGTTTAAAAAAATTCATAAATAAAAGAGTCGCTTACAGAATTACGATAAACTAGAGCCGTAAGAGCCCGCCTCGACACGTAGCCTTATGCAATCCAATTGTGTAAACGTTGTCACTTGCAAAAAGCGGATTCCGCCGCAAACACCGTTGCCTGTAACAAGTAAAATTACGCGCATACAAGACCATTACACCTCAGTAACGATATTTAGACTGAGTGTCGACTACTTTAACATCCAGTGGAGATCTCTTTATAGGCAAAGTTATTCCTTGTTGCATTTCGCGGCGTAGTACGAAGGTCTTCAGCATCCGACACTCTTGCCATAAACCGGACGACTGAATCAACATTTTTCTTGGAATACATTTCTACATGCTCTTGAAATCCAACCTCGTCCATGCACTGAGCGGTACACACTACAAACGGACTCAATTCTCACAACTACGTTGTTTTATCAAACAGGTTTCGGCAGCTACAATTTCAACGTCAACGAAAACATACTCTTTAAAGATCTTAAAACACAATGTTTCAGTTTATTTATTTTTTTAAAATTTAAACTGTCTTAGTATTTACCTTCTTGATAACAAAACGTACGTATTTATTAATCATAAGAAAGAAATATGTAAACTATATATCAGTTGCGTCTGGTGCCTAAATCCTACGGAGGTTCCAGCTTAGTGTGTTAGTTTTTTAAGACAAAGAAATCGTACTTAGAAAAATTTTAAAGGCTATTATAGGGAGAATAAACAGGTACTACTGAATACTTTGTGATTTATTCTGTTGAAGGAATTATATTGGCATTTTTCACTTTATTTTTGCGTAGTTAAGACACCGTATCTCAAGTCATGAGTTTAACTAATAACAAACCAATCTCAACTTCTTAACAGTGAATGTCAACAAACTCGGAGCGGAGCGGAGATGCTTCTCCTCGGACGGAGCCGATCTCAACCCAACTCTCCCAGTATACAGCCCGTCTGCAAACTAAGGAGCCTTACGGCTCTGGCTAGCTGTTTTAGTCTGTCTGGACCTTGCATCGCTTTTTTTCACTAGAAGTGACGTCACTGGGTGTTGCAGGTTTCCCTGCAACCAGGCCGAAAGGGACTGTCTCCACTTGAGCAAATGGTCACACGGTCCCAGCGGTTCTGACGTTTTTATTATTACTTGTAATGGTGGATTATGTTATATGATGAATGTACATTATATATATATATATATATATATATATATATATATATATATATATATATATATGATGATGATGATGATGAATAGTTACTATCTGGAGTACATCCGTTCATTCTGCAGTCCATAAATTCGTAGTTCTGACGTTTCACTAGAATCTCATCCAGCATTGACGAGGTGAACCCAACAACAATAGAAGAGCGAGTGAATGTTGTTGTGAATGTTGTCTCGCTCTTCTTTTGTTGTTGGTTTCACCTCGTCAATGCTGGATGAGATTCTGCGAATTTATGGACTGCAGAATGAACGGATGTACTCCAGATAATAACTGGATAGTAACATCATATTTTTCCGTCCGTGAAGGAATACGTATCAGCATATATATATATATATATATATATATATATATATATATATATATATATATATATATTAGATGATTTAATTTTGTAAAAATATTTTATTAGATAATTATTTTCCTGAAGATGATGGTACTATTTTATCGGCGAAAAGCTTTGAATAAATATATTCATTAAAAGTATTCTTGTTTTTGAAATATTCTAAATTTATTAATTATATATATATATATATATATATATATATATATATATATATATATATATATATATATTACCATAAAAAGAATATTAAAAAATATATATTTGTGTGTGTGTGCGTGTAAGGTTAGTAGTAGTAAAAACTGAATCATAACCAACGACACCTTCAGAACGTTCAGACGTCTTATGGTTCCACTCCTCTTCTAAGAACTTGCTGTAAATACTAATCTCTATAATATAATTGGACATTTGTTTCTTTTTAATGTTCGAATCATATTAGAAGAGCAGCGCCATTTTATTTGTAATTTGTGCTCTGCATAACTATTTCTACTTTAGAAGAGTCTGCGAACTTAGTTTTGACACCCCCATTATTAATAAAGTATAGCATGCACGCTTATGTATGTGTGCGCCCGCGTGTATGTTTATATTAAAAAAGTTATTGTTAGATTAGATACAAGAACTTGGTAAAGAAATGCGGAAGGTGAAATCCCTTAGGAACCGTGGGTTAATAAAAACACTTTCAACTGAAGCACCAAAGGAGAAACAAGGGGAAGGACAAATACATCACTGGAGTGAAATTTGCCAAAGGGAGCCTAAGATGCAAAAACATGGGAATTGTAGGACAAAAGGAAGTTAAAATCTAATGAATGTGAATTACATTGTAAAGATCATAATTGCCAGTTTTTAATTACTTAACTTTTTTCTTTAATTATTCAACAGTTGACTTTATCGTATATTTAATGTCCAATTTCCAAATTTGTTTTTCCTATGTTGCAAAACATTTTTCATGTCATACTTTTAAATTATTTTACTTACAGTATGTAATTAAATTATTAAATCAATTTTTAGATATTTAGAATGTAATTAGGGGTTTAAATAGAATAGGAAGTGAAGTTTATTACATAACTTTGTATAAAGTTGAATTTTGTGCGGTTATGTTTGAATCATTGTGAAACATAGATCTACCTCTTGTGGACTGAGTAAAGAGTGAGTCACATTTTTATTACAAAGGATCAAACAACGGGTCTATTAAACAGAGCGATGAAG
>JBAIZL010000003.1:128578533-128653533 GCA_036971475.1 Prosapia bicincta | reverse complement strand
CACACATGAGCGCGCGCGTACGTATATATACTTGCATATTTGACTATAAGTATAGTTTATATATATATATTACTTGAACTTAATTTCCAGTAATTCCAAGATGTCCAGGTTCTCATTCAGTTTCCACGTCACCGTCGTTCAAGCCTGTGGGAACGAGGGTCAAGCCTAAATAAAGAACGGATGAAGCGTACTGTTTTCATATTACCTTTGTTGAATATGACAAAAGTAAGGCGCCATAAGAGAAGTATTAGGATCTAAAGATGTGTTTAAGGTTCATATATATCATTTATTACCTATATTTCAAAGCCGAAGAGTAACATGAGTTTCTTGTTCTGCGAAAGAAGGGGGAAAATTGTACGGTACACGATGTACATTTCCCCCATCTTCCCTTCTTAAACCCATGGGGATAGACCAAGGGAAAGATGAATTGCTAAGGGACACGAAGCTGATGTATCACTTGGGAACTAAACAAATACTAATGAAGACGTGTTCTCTTTATGGGTGTTATATTATAGCAAATAACATATGTTTAATCATTTGGTTCTGAGATCGATTTGTGAGTTTCATATACCTTAATATACAAGTACGAATATAAACAATAAGAGACAAAATTATTAACCAAAAATTACATAAAACTGTAATTTAGATATTCATGTATAATTATGTTGCTATCACCAATGACTAATGCAGTAAATTATAATAATGCAATAAAATTTAGAATAATTTATTGAATTCATTGCCTTAGGTAAAGTACAACCTAAAGTAATACGGCAACCTAATGATGGCAACATGTATGAAGGGATTAAACATTCTGTTGTGAAAATTGAGTGTTAGCTGTTATATTTATGCTAGATGTGATTTCTGTTATACATTTTGCATCTAGCTTTCAAATTGCTTATATAAATATGTGTCATTATAGAGATAGGATATCTCCCGGCATGACGTCACGACAGCAAGACGTATGCGTGTGTAAGTACAGAACTGAAGAAGTGTCAGTTAATTGATAATTGATGGCAATCTGTAGCAGTACGCAGCGCTCTGTAAAGCTTCGCTAAAAGTTCCCATAGGTGTGAATAAGGCATTGAACCGGTTTCTCTTCGTCTCAACAACTGATCCTGAAAATGTGCAAGCAAGCGTGAATTGATCTTCAAATAATCAACAGCAGTGAATGCCATTAATTAGCGAATGCAAATAGCCACGAGTAGCAGAGTGCATTCTCACAACTGAGGAATCCTAATGTACGACGCTGAAATACGTACGACCTCGTTTACATTTAATTTCAGAGCCTGACTATAAGATAGGTCAAGTTAAGTAATGCAAAACCTAACAATATTAAATGGTCAATATATGGGACCTAAATAAGTACGAGCTCTTTTACAACATTTAGCTATGGAACCTGACTATAAGATAGGTCAAGTGAGATAAAGCAAACCTAACAAAGTGAATGGTTAATATATGACACCGGACTAGGTACTAGCTCGTTTACAACATTTAGGTATAGAAACAGCCTATGAGAGAGGTCAAGCTAGACTGCAAATGTAACAGTAGTGAATGGTCAATATATGACACCGAACTAGGTACGCGCTCGTTTACAACATTTAGCTATGAACCTGTCTATAAGAGAGGTCAAGCTATACTGCAAATCTAACAGTAGTGAATAGTCAATATATGACACCGAAATAGGTACGAGCTCGTTTACAATATTTAGCTATGGAACCTGCCTATAAGAGAAGTCAAGTTAGACTGCAAACACAACAATAGTGAATGTTCAATATCTGACACCGAACTAGGTACGAGCTCGATTACAATATTTAGCTATAGAACCTGCCTATAAGAGAGGTCAAGCTAGACTGCAAATCTAACAGTAGTGAATGGTAAATATATGACACCGAACGAGGTACGAGCTCGTTTACAATATTTAGCTATGGAACCTGCCTATAAGAGAAGTCAAGTTAGACTGCAAACACAACAATAATGAATGTTCAATATATGACACCGAACTAGGTACGAGCTCGATTACAATATTTAGCTATAGAACCTGCCTATAAGAGAGGTCAAGCTAGACTGCAAATCTAACAGTAGTAAATGGTAAATATATGACACCGAACTAGGTACAAGCTCGTTTACAATATTTAGCTATGGAACCTACCTATAAGAGAAGTCAAGTTAGACTGCAAACACAACAATAGTGAATGGTCAATATCTGACACCGAACTAGGTACGAGCTCGATTACAATATTTAGCTATGGAACCTACCTATAAGAGAGGTCAAGTTAGACTCCAAATCTAACAGTAGTGAATGGTCAATATATGACAACGAACTAGGTACGAGCTCGATTACAACATTTAGCTATGAACCTGCCTATGAGAGAGGTTAAGCTAGACTGCAAATGTAACAGTAGTGAATGGTCAATATATGACACCGAACTAGGTACGCGCTCGTTTACAACATTTAGCTATGAACCTGCCTATAAGATAGGTCAAGTGAGATAAAGCAAACCTAACAAAGTGAATGGTTAATATATGACACCGGACTAGGTACTAGCTCAATTACAACATTTAGTTATAGAACCTACCTATGAGAGAGGTCAAGCTAGATTGCAAATGTAACAGTAGTGAATGGTCAATATATGACACCGAAATAGGTACGAGCTCGTTTACAACATTTAGCTATGAACCTGCCTATAAGAGAGGTCAAGCTAGACTGCAAATCTAACAGTAGTGAATGGTAAATATATGACACC
Organism: Prosapia bicincta; assembly: GCA_036971475.1. Taxonomy (NCBI): domain Eukaryota; kingdom Metazoa; phylum Arthropoda; class Insecta; order Hemiptera; family Cercopidae; genus Prosapia; species Prosapia bicincta. The sequence goes on along the minus strand of JBAIZL010000003.1, from coordinate 128,650,789 downwards.
GAACTAGGTACGAGCTCGTTTACAATATTTAGCTATGGAACCTGCCTATAAGAGAGGTCAAGCTAGACTGCAAATCTAACAGTAGTGAATGGTCAATATATGACACCGAACTAGGTATGAGCTCGTTTACAACATTTAGCTATGAACCTGCCTATAAGAGAGGTCAAGCTAGACTGCAAATGTAACAGTAGTGAATGGTCAATATATGACAACGAACTAGGTACGAGCTCGTTTACAACATTTAGCTATGAACCTGCCTATGAGGGAAGTCAAGCTAGACTGCAAATGTAACAGTAGTGAATGGTCAATATATGACACCGAACTAGGTACGAGCTCGATTACAATATTTAGCTATGAACCTGCCTATAAGAGAGGTCAAGCTAGACTACAAATCTAACAGTAGTGAATGGTCAATATATGACACCGAAATAGGTACGAGCTCGATTACAATATTTAGCTATAGAACCTGCCTATAAGAGAGGTCAAGCAAGACTGCAAATCTAACAGTAGTGAATGGTAAATATATGACACCGAACTAGGTACGAACTCGTTTACAATATTTAGCTATGGAACCTACCTATAAGAGAAGTCAAGTTAGACTGCAAACACAACAATAGTGAATGGTCAATATCTGACACCGAACTAGGTACGAGCTTGATTACAATATTTAGCTACGGAACCTACCTATAAGAGAGGTCAAGTTAGACTCCAAATCTAACAGTAGTGAATGGTCAATATATGACACCGACCTAGGTACGAACTCGATTACAACATTTAGCTATGAACCTGCCTATGAGAGAGGTCAAGCTAGACTGCAAATCTAACAGTAGTGAATGGTCAATATCTGACACCGAACCAGGTACGAGCTCGATTACAATATTTAGCTACGGAACCTACCTATAAGAGAGGTCAAGTTAGACTCCAAATCTAACAGTAGTGAATGGTCAATATATGACACCGACCTAGGTACGAACTCGATTACAACATTTAGCTATGAACCTGCCTATGAGAGAGGTCAAGCTAGACTGCAAATGTAACAGTAGGGAATGGTCAATATGTGACACCGAACTAGGTACGAGCTCGTTTACAACATTTAGCTATGAACCTGCCTACAAGAGATGTCAAGTTAGACTGCAAACACAACAATAGTGAATGGTCAATATCTGACACCGAACTAGGTACGAGCTCGATTACAATATTTAGCTACGGAACCTACCTATAAGAGAGGTCAAGTTAGACTCCAAATCTAACAGTAGTGAATAGTCAATATATGACACCGACCTAGGTACGAGCTCGATTACAACATTTAGCTATGAACCTGCCTATGAGAGAGGTTAAGCTAGACTGCAAATGTAACAGTAGGGAATTGTCAATATGTGACACCGAACTAGGTACGCGCTCGTTTACAACATTTAGCTATGAACCTGCCTATAAGAGAGGTCAAGCTAGACTGCAAATCTAACAGTTGTGAATGGTAAATATATGACCCCCGAACTAGGTACGAGCTCGTTTACAATATTTAGCTATGGAACCTGCCTATAAGAGAGGTCAAGCTAGACTGCAAATCTAACAGTAGTGAATGGTAAATATATGACACCGAACTAGGTACGAGCTCGATTACAATTTTTAGCTATATTACCTGCCTATAAGAGAGGTCAAGCAAGACTGCAAATCTAACAGTAGTGAATGGTAAAAATATGACACCGAACTAGGTACGAACTCGTTTACAATATTTAGCTATGGAACCTGCCTATAAGAGAAGTCAAGTTAGACTGCAAACACAACAATAGTGAATGGTCAATATCTGACACCGAACTGGGTACGAGCTCGATTACAATATTTAGCTAAGAACCTGCCTATAAGAGAGGTCAAGCTAGACTGCAAATCTAACAGTAGTGAATGGTCAATATATGACACCGAACTAGGTACGAGCTCGTTTACAACATTTAGCTATGAACCTGCCTATAAGATAGGTCAAGTGAGATAAAGCAAACCTAACAAAGTGAATGGTCAATATATGACACCGAACTAGGTACGAGCTCGTTTACAATATTTAGCTATGGAACCTGCCTATAAGAGAGGTCAAGCTAGACTGCAAATCTAACAGTAGTGAATGGTCAATATATGACACCGAACTAGGTACGAGCTCGTTTACAACATTTAGCTATGAACCTGCCTCTGAGAGAGGTCAAGCTAGACTACAAATCTAACAGTAGTGAATGGTCAATATATGACACCGAACTAAGTACGAGCTCGTTTACAACATTTAGCTATGAACCTGCCTATAAGAGAGGTCAAGCTAGACTGCAAATGTAACAGTAGTGAATGGTCAATATATGACACCGAACTAGGTACGCGCTCGTTTACAACATTTAGCTATTTGCCTGCCTATAAGAGAGGTCAAGCCAGACTGTAAATCTAACCGTAGTGAATGGTCAATATATGACACCGAACTAGGTACGAGCTCGATTACAATATTTAGCTATGGAACCTGCCTATAAGAGAAGTCAAGTTAGCCTGCAAACACAACAATAGTGAATGTTCAATATATGACACCGAACTAGGTACGAGCTCGATTACAATATTTAGCTATAGAACCTGCCTATAAGAGAAGTCAAGTTAGCCTGCAAACACAACAATAGTGAATGTTCAATATATGACACCGAACTAGGTACGAGCTCGATTACAATATTTAGCTATAGAACCTGCCTATAAGAGAGGTCAAGCTAGACTGTAAATCTAACCGTAGTGAATGGTCAATATATGACACCAAAGTAGGTACGAGCTCGATTACAATATTTAGCTATGGAACCTGCCTATAAGAGAAGTCAAGTTAGCCTGCAAACACAACAATAGTGAATGTTCAATATATGACACCGAACTAGGTACGAGCTCGATTACAATATTTAGCTATAGAACCTGCCTATAAGAGAAGTCAAGTTAGCCTGCAAACACAACAATAGTGAATGTTCAATATATGACACCGAACTAGGTACGAGCTCGATTACAATATTTAGCTATGGAACCTGCCTATAAGAGAAGTCAAGTTAGCCTGCAAACACAACAATAGTGAATGTTCAATATATGACACCGAACTAGGTACGAGCTCGATTACAATATTTAGCTATAGAACCTGCCTATAAGAGAAGTCAAGTTAGCCTGCAAACACAACAATAGTGAATGTTCAATATATGACACCGAACTAGGTACGAGCTCGATTACAATATTTAGCTATGAAACCTGCCTATAAGAGAAGTCAAGTTAGCCTGCAAACACAACAATAGTGAATGTTCAATATATGACACCGAACTAGGTACGAGCTCGTATACAATATTTAGCTATAGAACCTGCCTATAAGAGAAGTCAAGTTAGCCTGCAAACACAACAATAGTGAATGTTCAATATATGACACCGAACTAGGTACGAGCTCGATTACAATATTTAGCTATGGAAAATGCCTATAAGAGAAGTCAAGTTAGCCTGCAAACACAACAATAGTGAATGTTCAATATATGACACCGAACTAGGTACGAGCTCGATTACAATATTTAGCTATAGAACCTGCCTATAAGAGAAGTCAAGTTAGCCTGCAAACACAACAATAGTGAATGTTCAATATATGACACCGAACTAGGTACGAGCTCGATTATAATATTTAGCTATAGAACCTGCCAATAAGAGAGGTCAAGCTAGACTGCAAATGTAACAGTAGTGCATGGTCAATATATGACACCGAACGAGGTACGAGCTCGATTACAATATTTAGCTATGGAACCTGCCTATAAGAGAAGTCAAGTTAGCCTGCAAACACAACAATAGTGAATGTTCAATATATGACACCGAACTAGGTACGAGCTCGATTACAATATTTAGCTACGGAACCTACCTATAAGAGAGGTCAAGTTAGACTCCAAATCTAAGAGTAGTGAATGGGCAATATAAGACACCGACCTAGGTACGAGTTCGATTACACCATTTAGCTATGAACCTGTCTATAAGAGAGGTCAAGCTATACTGCAAATCTAACAGTAGTGAATAGTCAATATATGACATCGAACTAGGTACGAGCTCGATTACAATATTTAGCTATAGAACCTGCCTATAAGAGAGGTCAAGCTAGACTGCAAATCTAACAGTAGTGAATGGTAAATATATGACACCGAACTAGGTACGAGCTCGTTTACAATATTTAGCTATATAACCTGCCTATAAGAGAAGTCAAGTTAGACTGCAAACACAACAATTGTGAATGGTCAATATCTGACACCGAACTAGGTACGAGCTCGATTACAATATTTAGCTATGGAACCTACCTATAAGAGAGGTCAAGTTAGACTCCAAATCTAACAGTAGTGAATGGTCAATATATGACACCGAACTAGGTACGAGCTCGATTACAACATTTAGCTATGAACCTGCCTATGAGAGAGGTTAAGCTAGACTGCAAATGTAACAGTAGGGAATGGTCAATATGTGACACCGAACTAGGTACGCGCTCGTTTACAACATTTAGCTATGAACCTGCCTATAAGATAGGTCAAGTGAGATAAAGCAAACCTAACAAAGTGAATGGTTAATATATGACACCGGACTAGGTACTAGCTCAATTACAACATTTAGTTATAGAACCTACCTATGAGAGAGGTCAAGCTAGATTGCAAATGTAACAGTAGTGAAAGGTCAATATATGACACCGAACTAGGTACGCGCTCGTTTACAACATTTAGCTATTAACCTGCCTATAAGAGAGGTCAAGCTAGACTGCAAATCTAACAGTAGTGAATGGTCAATATATGACATCGAACTAGGTACGAGCTCGATTACAATATTTAGCTATAGAACCTGCCTATAAGAGAGGTCAAGCAAGACTGCAAATCTAACAGTAGTGAATGGTAATTATATGACACCGAACTAGGTACGAACTCGTTTACAATATTTAGCTATGGAACCTACCTATAAGAGAAGTCAAGTTAGACTGCAAACACAACAATAGTGAATGGTCAATATCTGACACCGAAATAGGTACGAGCTTGATTACAATATTTAGCTCCGGAACCTACCTATAAGAGAGGTCAAGTTAGACTCCAAATCTAACAGTAGTGAATGGTCAATATATGACACCGACCTAGGTACGAACTCAATTACAACATTTAGCTATGAACCTGCCTATGAGAGAGGTCAAGCTAGACTGCAAATCTAACAGTAGTGAATGGTCAATATCTGACACCGAACTAGGTACGAGCTCGATTACAATATTTAGCTACGGAATCTACCTAAAGGAGAGGTCAAGTTAGACTCCAAATCTAACAGTAGTGAATGGTCAATATATGACACCGACCTAGGTACGAACTCGATTACAACATTTAGCTATGAACCTGCCTATGAGAGAGGTCAAGCTAGACTGCAAATGTAACAGTAGGGAATGGTCAATATGTGACACCGAACTAGGTACGAGCTCGTTTACAACATTTAGCTATGAACCTGCCTATAAGAGAGGTCAAGCTGAACTGCAAATCTAACAGTAGTGAATGGTCAATATATGACACCGAACTAGGTACGAGCTCGTTTACAACATTTAGCTATGAACCTGCCTATAAGAGAAGTCAAGTTAGACTGCAAACACAACAATAGTGAATGGTCAATATCTGACACCGAACTAGGTACGAGCTCGATTACAATATTTAGCTACGGAACGTACCTATAAGAGAGGTCAAGTTAGACTCCAAATCTAACAGTAGTGAATGGTTAATATATGACACCGACCTAGGTACGAGCTCGATTACAACATTTAGCTATGAACCTGCCTATGAGAGAGGTTAAGCTAGACTGCAAATGTAACAGTAGGGAATGGTCAATATGTGACACCGAACTAGGTACGCGCTCGTTTACAACATTTAGCTATGAACCTGCCTATAAGAGAGGTCAAGTGAGATAAAGCAAACCTAACAAAGTGAATGGTCAATATATAACACCGAACTAGGTATGAGCTCGTTTACAACATTTAGCTATGAACCTGCCTATAAGAGAGGTCAAGCTAGACTGCAAATCTAACAGTAGTGAATAGTAAATATATGACACCGAACTAGGTACGAGCTCGTTTACAATATTTAGCTATAGAACCTGCCTATAAGAGAGGTCAAGCTAGACTGCAAATCTAACAGTAGTAAATGGTAAATATATGACACCGAACTAGGTACGAGCTCGTTTACAATATTTAGCTATGGAACCTGCCTATAAGAGAGGTCAAGTTAGACTGCAAATCTAACAGTAGTGAATGGTAAATATATGACACCGAACTAGGTACGAGCTCGTTTACAATATTTAGCTATGGAACCTGCCTATAAGAGAAGTCAAGTTAGACTGCAAACACAACAATAGTGAATGTTCAATATATGACACCGAACTAGGTACGAGCTCGATTACAATATTTAGCTATATTACCTGCCTATAAGAGAGGTCAAGCAAGACTGCAAATCTAACAGTAGTGAATGGTAAATATATGGCACCGAACTAGGTACGAACTCGTTTACAATATTTAGCTATGGAACCTGCCTATAAGAGAAGTCAAGTTAGACTGCAAACACAACAATAGTGAATGGTCAATATCTGACACCGAACTAGGTACGAGCTCGATTACAATATTTAGCTACGGAACCTACCTATAAGAGAGGTCAAGTTAGACTCCAAATCTAACAGTAGTGAATGGTCAATATATGACAACGACCTAGGTACGAGCTCGATTACAACATTTAGCTATGAACCTGCCTATGAGAGAGGTTAAGCTAGACTGCAAATGTAACAGTAGGGAATGGTCAATATGTGACACCGAACTAGGTACGCGCTCGTTTACAACATTTAGCTATTAACCTGCCTATAAGAGAGGTCAAGCTAGACTGCAAATCTAACCGTAGTGAATGGTCAATATATGACACCGAACTAGGTACGAGCTCGTTTACAACATTTAGCTATGAACCTGCCTATAAGATAGGTCAAGTGAGATAAAGCAAACCTAACAAAGTGAATGGTCAATATATGACACCGAACTAGGTACGAGCTCGTTTACAATATTTAGCTATGGAACCTGCTTATAAGAGAGGTCAAGCTAGACTGCAAATCTAACAGTAGTGAATGGTCAATATATGACACCGAACTAGGTATGAGCTCGTTTACAATATTTAGCTATGAACCTGCCTATAAGAGAGGTCTAGCTAAACTGCAAATGTAACAGTAGTGAATGGTCAATATATGACACCGAACTAGGTACGAGCTCGTTTACAACATTTAGCTATGAACCTGCCTATGAGAGAGGTCAAGCTAGACTACAAATCTAACAGTAGTGAATGGTCAATATATGACACCGAACTAGGTACGAGCTCGTTTACAACATTTAGCTATGAACCTGCCTATAAGAGAGGTCAAGCTAGACTGCAAATGTAACAGTAGTGAATGGTCAATATATGACACCGGAATAGGTACTAGCTCAATTACAACATTTAGTTATAGAACCTACCTATGAGAGAGGTCAAGCTAGATTGCAAATGTAACAGTAGTGAATGGTCAATATATGACACCGAACTAGTTACGCGCTCGTTTACAACATTTAGCTATAGAACCTGCCTATAAGAGAGGTCAAGCTAGACTGCAAATCTAACAGTAGTGAATGGTCAATATATGACACCGAACTAGGTACGAGCTCGTTTACAACATTTAGCTATGAACCTGCCTATAAGAGAGGTCAAGCTAGACTGCAAATCTAACAGTAGTGAATGGTAAATATATGACACCGAACTAGGTACGAGCTCGTTTACAATATTTAGCTATGGAACCTGCCTATAAGAGAGGTCAAGCTAGACTGCAAATCTAACAGTAGTGAATGGTCAATATATGACACCGAACTAGGTATGAGCTCGTTTACAACATTTAGCTATGAACCTGCCTATAAGAGAGGTCAAGCTAGACTGCAAATGTAACAGTAGTGAATGGTCAATATATGACACCGAACTAGGTACGAGCTCGTTTACAACATTTAGCTATGAACCTGCCTATGAGAGAAGTCAAGCTAGACTACAAATGTAACAGTAGTGAATGGTCAATATATGACACCGAACTAGGTACGCTCTCGTTTACAACATTTAGCTATGAACCTGCCTATAAGAGAGGTCAAGCTAGACTGCAAATGTAACAGTAGTGAATGGTCAATATATGACACCGAACTAGGTACGCGCTCGTTTACAACATTTAGCTATTAACCTGCCTATAAGAGAGGTCAAGCTAGACTGCAAATCTAACCGTAGTGAATGGTCAATATATGACACCGAACTAGGTACGAGCTCGTTTACAACATTTAGCTATGAAACCTGCCTATAAGAGAAGTCAAGTTAGCCTGCAAACACAACAATAGTGAATGTTCAATATATGACACCGAACTAGGTACGAGCTCGATTACTATATTTAGCTATGAAACCTGCCTATAAGAGAAGTCAAGTTAGCCTGCAAACACAACAATAGTGAATGTTCAATATATGAGACCGAACTAGGTACGAGCTCGATTACTATATTTAGCTATGAAACCTGCCTATAAGAGAAGTCAAGTTAGCCTGCAAACACAACAATAGTGAATGTTCAATATATGACACCGAACTAGGTACGAGCTCGATTACAATATTTAGCTATAGAACCTGCCTATAAGAGAGGTCAAGCTAGACTGCAAATCAAACAGTAGTGAATGGTAAATATATGACACCGAACTAGGTACGAGCTCGTTTACAATATTTAGCTATGGAACCTGCCTATAAGAGAAGTCAAGTTAGACTGCAAACACAACAATAGTGAATGGTCAATATCTGACACCGAACTAGGTACGAGCTCGATTACAATATTTAGCTATGGAACCTGCCTATAAGAGAGGTCAAGTTAGACTGCAAATCTAACAGTAGTGAATGGTAAATATATGACTCCGAACTAGGTACGAGCTCGTTTACAATATTTAGCTATGGAACCTGCCTATAAGAGAAGTCAAGTTAAACTGCAAACACAACAATAGCGAATGGTCAATATCTGACACCGAACTAGGTACGAGCTCGATTACAATATTTAGCTATGGAACCTGCCTATAAGAGAGGTCAAGTTAGACTCCAAATCTAACAGTAGTGAATGGTCAATATATGACACTGAACTAGGTACGAGCTCGATTACAATATTTAGCTATGGAACCTGCCTATAACAGAGGTCAAGTTAGAATGCAAATCTAACAGTAGTGAATGGTCAATATATGACACCGAACTAGATACGAGCTCTATTACAATATTTAGCTATGGAACCTGCCAATAAGAGAGGTCAAGTTAGACTCCAAATCTAACAGTAGTGAATGGTCAATATATGACACTGAACTAGGTACGAGCTCGATTACAATATTTAGCTATGGAACCTGCCTATAAGAGAGGTCAAGTTAGACTCCAAATCTAACAGTAGTGAATGGTCAATATATGACACTGAACTAGGTACGAGCTCGATTACAATATTTAGCTATGGAACCTGCCTATAAGAGAGGTCAAGTTAGACTCCAAATGTAACAGTAGTGAATGGTCAATATATGACACCGAACTAGGTACGAGCTCGATTACAATATTTAGCTATGGAACCTGCCTATAAGAGAGGTCAAGTTAGAATGCAAATCTAACAGTAGTGAATGGTCAATATATGATACCGAAGTAGGTACGAGCTCGATTACAATATTTAGCTATGGAACCTGCCTATAAGAGAGGTCAAGTTAGACTCCAAATCTAACAGTAGTGAATGGTCAATATATGACACTGAAGTAGGTACGAGCTCGATTACAATATCTAGCTATGGAACCTGCCTATAAGAGAGGTCAAGTTAGACTCCAAATGTAACAGTAGTGAATGGTCTATATATGACACCGAACTAGGTACGAGCTTGATTACAATATTTAGCTACGGAACCTACCTATAAGAGAGGTCAAGTTAGACTCCAAATCTAACAGTAGTGAATGGTCAATATATGACACCGACCTAGGTACGAACTCAATTACAACAATTAGCTATGAACCTGCCTATGAGAGAGGTCAAGCTAGACTGCAAATCTAACAGTAGTGAATGGTCAATATCTGACACCGAACTAGGTACGAGCTCGATTACAATATTTAGCTACGGAATCTACCTAAAGGAGAGGTCAAGTTAGACTCCAAATCTAACAGTAGTGAATGGTCAATATATGACACCGACCTAGGTACGAACTCGATTACAACATTTAGCTATGAACCTGCCTATGAGAGAGGTCAAGCTAGACTGCAAATGTAACAGTAGGGAATGGTCAATATGTGACACCGAACTAGGTACGAGCTCGTTTACAACATTTAGCTATGAACCTGCCTATAAGAGAGGTCAAGCTGAACTGCAAATCTAACAGTAGTGAATGGTCAATATATGACACCGAACTAGGTACGAGCTCGTTTACAACATTTAGCTATGAACCTGCCTATAAGAGAAGTCAAGTTAGACTGCAAACACAACAATAGTGAATGGTCAATATCTGACACCGAACTAGGTACGAGCTCGATTACAATATTTAGCTACGGAACCTACCTATAAGAGAGGTCAAGTTAGACTCCAAATCTAACAGTAGTGAATGGTTAATATATGACACCGACCTAGGTACGAGCTCGATTACAACATTTAGCTATGAACCTGCCTATGAGAGAGGTTAAGCTAGACTGCAAATGTAACAGTAGGGAATGGTCAATATGTGACACCGAACTAGGTACGCGCTCGTTTACAACATTTAGCTATGAACCTGCCTATAAGAGAGGTCAAGTGAGATAAAGCAAACCTAACAAAGTGAATGGTCAATATATAACACCGAACTAGGTATGAGCTCGTTTACAACATTTAGCTATGAACCTGCCTATAAGAGAGGTCAAGCTAGACTGCAAATCTAACAGTAGTGAATAGTAAATATATGACACCGAACTAGGTACGAGCTCGTTTACAATATTTAGCTATAGAACCTGCCTATAAGAGAGGTCAAGCTAGACTGCAAATCTAACAGTAGTAAATGGTAAATATATGACACCGAACTAGGTACGAGCTCGTTTACAATATTTAGCTATGGAACCTGCCTATAAGAGAGGTCAAGTTAGACTGCAAATCTAACAGTAGTGAATGGTAAATATATGACACCGAACTAGGTACGAGCTCGTTTACAATATTTAGCTATGGAACCTGCCTATAAGAGAAGTCAAGTTAGACTGCAAACACAACAATAGTGAATGTTCAATATATGACACCGAACTAGGTACGAGCTCGATTACAATATTTAGCTATATTACCTGCCTATAAGAGAGGTCAAGCAAGACTGCAAATCTAACAGTAGTGAATGGTAAATATATGACACCGAACTAGGTACGAACTCGTTTACAATATTTAGCTATGGAACCTGCCTATAAGAGAAGTCAAGTTAGACTGCAAACACAACAATAGTGAATGGTCAATATCTGACACCGAACTAGGTACGAGCTCGATTACAATATTTAGCTACGGAACCTACCTATAAGAGAGGTCAAGTTAGACTCCAAATCTAAAAGTAGTGAATGGTCAATATATGACAACGACCTAGGTACGAGCTCGATTACAACATTTAGCTATGAACCTGCCTATGAGAGAGGTTAAGCTAGACTGCAAATGTAACAGTAGGGAATGGTCAATATGTGACACCGAACTAGGTACGCGCTCGTTTACAACATTTAGCTATGAATCTGCCTATAAGAGAGGTCAAGCTAGACTGCAAATCTAACAGTAGTGAATGGTCAATATATGACACCGAACTAGGTACGAGCTCGTTTACAACATTTAGCTATGAACCTGCCTATAAGATAGGTCAAGTGAGATAAAGCAAACCTAACAAAGTGAATGGTCAATATATGACACCGAACTAGGTACGAGCTCGTTTACAATATTTAGCTATGGAACCTGCCTATAAGAGAGGTCAAGCTAGACTGCAAATCTAACAGTAGTGAATGGTCAATATATGACACCGAACTAGGTATGAGCTCGTTTACAATATCTAGCTATGAACCTGCCTATAAGAGAGGTCTAGCTAAACTGCAAATGTAACAGTAGTGAATGGTCAATATATGACACCGAACTAGGTACGAGCTCGTTTACAACATTTAGCTATGAACCTGCCTATGAGAGAGGTCAAGCTAGACTACAAATCTAACAGTAGTGAATGGTCAATATATGACACCGAACTAGGTACGAGCTCGTTTACAACATTTAGCTATGAACCTGCCTATAAGAGAGGTCAAGCTAGACTGCAAATGTAACAGTAGTGAATGGTCAATATATGACACCGGACTAGGTACTAGCTCAATTACAACATTTAGTTATAGAACCAACCTATGAGAGAGGTCAAGCTAGATTGCAAATGTAACAGTAGTGAATGGTCAATATATGACACCGAACTAGTTACGCGCTCGTTTACAACATTTAGCTATAGAACCTGCCTATAAGAGAGGTCAAGCTAGACTGCAAATCTAACAGTAGTGAATGGTCAATATATGACACCGAACTAGGTACGAGCTCGTTTACAACATTTAGCTATGAACCTGCCTATAAGAGAGGTCAAGCTAGACTGCAAATGTAACAGTAGTGAATGGTCAATATATGACACCGAACTAGGTACGAGCTCGTTTACAACATTTAGCTATGAACCTGCCTATGAGAGAAGTCAAGCTAGACTACAAATGTAACAGTAGTGAATGGTCAATATATGACACCGAACTAGGTACGCTCTCGTTTACAACATTTAGCTATGAACCTGCCTATAAGAGAGGTCAAGCTAGACTGCAAATGTAACAGTAGTGAATGGTCAATATATGACACCGAACTAGGTACGCGCTCGTTTACAACATTTAGCTATTAACCTGCCTATAAGAGAGGTCAAGCTAGACTACAAATCTAACAGTAGTGAATGGTCAATATATGACACCGAACTAGGTACGCGCTCGTTTACAACATTTAGCTATGAACCTGCCTATAAGAGAGGTCAAGCTAGACTACAAATCTAACAGTAGTGAATGGTCAATATATGACACCGAACTAGGTACGCGCTCGTTTACAACATTTAGCTATGAACCTGCCTATAAGAGAGGTCAAGCTAGACTACAAATCTAACAGTAGTGAATGGTCAATATATGACACCGAACTAGGTACGCGCTCGTTTACAACATTTAGCTATTAACCTGCCTATAAGAGAGGTCAAGCTAGACTGCAAATCTAACCGTAGTGAATGGTCAATATATGACACCGAACTAGGTACGCGCTCGTTTACAACATTTAGCTATTAACCTGCCTATAAGAGAGGTCAAGCTAGACTGCAAATCTAACCGTAGTGAATGGTCAATATATGACACCGAACTAGGTACGAGCTCGTTTACAACATTTAGCTATGAAACCTGCCTATAAGAGAAGTCAAGTTAGCCTGCAAACACAACAATAGTGAATGTTCAATATATGACACCGAACTAGGTACGAGCTCGATTACTATATTTAGCTATGAAACCTGCCTATAAGAGAAGTCAAGTTAGCCTGCAAACACAACAATAGTGAATGTTCAATATATGACACCGAACTAGGTACGAGCTCGATTACTATATTTAGCTATGAAACCTGCCTATAAGAGAAGTCAAGTTAGCCTGCAAACACAACAATAGTGAATGTTCAATATATGACACCGAACTAGGTATGAGCTCGTTTACAACATTTAGCTATGAACCTGCCTATAAGAGAGGTCAAGCTAGACTGCAAATGTAACAGTAGTGAATGGTCAATATATGACACCGAACTAGGTACGAGCTCGTTTACAACATTTAGCTATGAACCTGCCTATGAGAGAAGTCAAGCTAGACTACAAATGTAACAGTAGTGAATGGTCAATATATGACACCGAACTAGGTACGCTCTCGTTTACAACATTTAGCTATGAACCTGCCTATAAGAGAGGTCAAGCTAGACTGCAAATGTAACAGTAGTGAATGGTCAATATATGACACCGAACTAGGTACGCGCTCGTTTACAACATTTAGCTATTAACCTGCCTATAAGAGAGGTCAAGCTAGACTACAAATCTAACAGTAGTGAATGGTCAATATATGACACCGAACTAGGTACGCGCTCGTTTACAACATTTAGCTATGAACCTGCCTATAAGAGAGGTCAAGCTAGACTACAAATCTAACAGTAGTGAATGGTCAATATATGACACCGAACTAGGTACGCGCTCGTTTACAACATTTAGCTATGAACCTGCCTATAAGAGAGGTCAAGCTAGACTACAAATCTAACAGTAGTGAATGGTCAATATATGACACCGAACTAGGTACGCGCTCGTTTACAACATTTAGCTATTAACCTGCCTATAAGAGAGGTCAAGCTAGACTGCAAATCTAACCGTAGTGAATGGTCAATATATGACACCGAACTAGGTACGCGCTCGTTTACAACATTTAGCTATTAACCTGCCTATAAGAGAGGTCAAGCTAGACTGCAAATCTAACCGTAGTGAATGGTCAATATATGACACCGAACTAGGTACGAGCTCGTTTACAACATTTAGCTATGAAACCTGCCTATAAGAGAAGTCAAGTTAGCCTGCAAACACAACAATAGTGAATGTTCAATATATGACACCGAACTAGGTACGAGCTCGATTACTATATTTAGCTATGAAACCTGCCTATAAGAGAAGTCAAGTTAGCCTGCAAACACAACAATAGTGAATGTTCAATATATGACACCGAACTAGGTACGAGCTCGATTACTATATTTAGCTATGAAACCTGCCTATAAGAGAAGTCAAGTTAGCCTGCAAACACAACAATAGTGAATGTTCAATATATGACACCGAACTAGGTACGAGCTCGATTACAATATTTAGCTATAGAACCTGCCTATAAGAGAGGTCAAGCTAGACTGCAAATCAAACAGTAGTGAATGGTAAATATATGACACCGTACTAGGTACGAGCTCGTTTACAATATTTAGCTATGGAACCTGCCTATAAGAGAAGTCAAGTTAGACTGCAAACACAACAATAGTGAATGGTCAATATCTGACACCGAACTAGGTACGAGCTCGATTACAATATTTAGCTATGGAACCTGCCTATAAGAGAAGTCAAGTTAAACTGCAAACACAACAATAGTGAATGTTCAATATATGACACCGAACTAGGTACGAGCTCGATTGCAATATTTAGCTATAGAACCTGCCTATAATAGAGGTCAAGCTAGACTGCAAATCTAACAGTAGTGAATGGTAAATATATGACTCCGAACTAGGTACGAGCTCGTTTACAATATTTAGCTATGGAACCTGCCTATAAGAGAAGTCAAGTTAAACTGCAAACACAACAATAGCGAATGGTCAATATCTGACACCGAACTAGGTACGAGCTCGATTACAATATTTAGCTATGGAACCTGCCTATAAGAGAGGTCAAGTTAGACTCCAAATCTAACAGAAGTGAATGGTCAATATATGACACTGAACTAGGTACGAGCTCGATTACAATATTTAGCTATGGAACCTGCCTATAACAGAGGTCAAGTTAGAATGCAAATCTAACAGTAGTGAATGGTCAATATATGACACCGAACTAGATACGAGCTCTATTACAATATTTAGCTATGGAACCTGCCTATAAGAGAGGTCAAGTTAGACTCCAAATCTAACAGTAGTGAATGGTCAATATATGACACTGAACTAGGTACGAGCTCGATTACAATATTTAGCTATGGAACCTGCCTATAAGAGAGGTCAAGTTAGACTCCAAATGTAACAGTAGTGAATGGTCAATATATGACACCGAACTAGGTACGAGCTCGATTACAATATTTAGCTATGGAACCTGCCTATAAGAGAGGTCAAGTTAGAACGCAAATCTAACAGTAGTGAATGGTCAATATATGATACCGAAGTAGGTACGAGCTCGATTACAATATTTAGCTATGGAACCTGCCTATAAGAGAGGTCAAGTTAGACTCCAAATCTAACAGTAGTGAATGGTCAATATATGACACTGAAGTAGGTACGAGCTCGATTACAATATCTAGCTATGGAACCTGCCTATAAGAGAGGTCAAGTTAGACTCCAAATGTAACAGTAGTGAATGGTCTATATATGACACCGAACTAGGTACGAGCTCGATTACAATATTTAGCTATGGAACCTGCCTATAAGAGAGGTCAAGTTAGAATGCAAATCTAACAGTAGTGAATGGTCAATATATGACACCGAAGTAGGTACGAGCTCGATTACAATATTTAGCTATGGAACCTGCCTATAAGAGAGGTCAAGTTAGACTCCAAATCTAACAGTAGTGAATGGTCAATATATGACACTGAACTAGGTACGAGCTCGATTACAATATTTAGCTATGGAACCTGCCTATAAGAGAGGTCAAGTTAGACTCCAAATGTAACAGTAGTGAATGGTCAATATATGACACCGAACTAGATACGAGTTCGATTACAATATTTAGCTATGGAACCTGCCTATAAGAGAGGTCAAGTTAGACTCCAAATGTAACAGTAGTGAATGGTCAATATCTGACACAGAACTAGATACGAGCTCGATTACAATATTTAACTATGGAACCTGCCAATAAGAGAGGTCAAGTTAGACTCCAAATCTAACAGTAGTGAATGGTCAATATATGATACTGAACTAGGTACGAGCTCGATTACAATATTTAGCTATGGAACCTGCCTATAATAGAGGTCAAGTTAGACTCCAAATGTAACTGTAGTGAATGGTCAATATATGACAGAGAACTAGGTACGAACTCGATTACAATATTTAGCTATGGAACCTGCCTATAAGAGAGGTCAAGTTAGAATGCAAATCTAACAGTAGAGAATGGTCAATATATGACACCGAACTAGATACGAGCTCGATTACAATATTTAGCTATGGAACCTGCCTATAAGAGAGGTTAAGTTAGACTCCAAATGTAACAGTAGTGAATGGTCAATATCTGACACAGAACTAGGTACGAGCTCGATTACAATATTTAGCTATGGAACCTGCCTATAAGAGAGGTCAAGTTAGACTTC
Source organism: Prosapia bicincta (assembly GCA_036971475.1). Classification (NCBI taxonomy): domain Eukaryota; kingdom Metazoa; phylum Arthropoda; class Insecta; order Hemiptera; family Cercopidae; genus Prosapia; species Prosapia bicincta. The sequence continues at coordinate 128,633,655 of JBAIZL010000003.1, read as the reverse complement.
AAATGTAACAGTAGTGAATGGTCAATATCTGACACAGAACTAGTTACGAGCTCGAATACAATATTTAGCTATGGAACCTGCCTATAAGAGAGGTCAAGTTAGACTCCAAATCTAACAGTAGTGAATGGTCAATATATGACACTGAACTAGGTACGAGCTCGATTACAATATTTAGCTATGGAACCTGACTATAAGAGAGGTCAAGTTAGACTTCAAATGTAACAGTAGTGAATGGTCAATATATGACACCGAACTAGGTACGAACTCGATTACAATATTTAGCTATGGAACCTGCCTATAAGAGAGGTCAAGTTAGAATGCAAATCTAACAGTAGTGAATGTTCAATATATGACACCCAACTAGATTCGAGCTCGATTATAATATTTAGCTATGGAACCTGCCTATAAGAGAGGTCAAGTTAGACTCCACATGTAACAGTAGTGAATGGTCAATATCTGACACCGAACTAGATACGAGCTCGATTACAATATTTAGCTATGGAACCTGCCTATAAGAGAGGTCAAGTTAGACTCCAAATCTAACAGTAGTGAATGGTCAATATATGACACTGAAGTAGGTACGAGCTGGATTACAATATCTGGCTATGGAACCTGCCTATAAGAGAGGTCAAGATAGACTCCAAATGTAACAGTAGTGAATGGTCAATATATGACACCGAACTAGGTACGAGCTCGATTACAATATTTAGCTATGGAACCTGCCTATAAGAGAGGTCAAGTTATGCTCCAAATCTAACAATAGTGAATGGTCATTATATGACACTGAAGTAGGTACGAGCTCGATTACAATATCTAGCTATGGAACCTGCCTATAAGAGAGGTCAAGTTAGACTCCAAATGTAACAGTAGTGAATGGTCAATATATGACACCGAACTAGGTACGAGCTCGATTACAATATTTAGCTATGGAACCTGCCTATAAGAGAGGTCAAGTTAGAATGCAAATCTAACAGTAGTGAATGGTCAATATATGACACCCAAGTAGATTCGAGCTCGATTACAATATTTAGCTATGGAACCTGCCTATAAGAGAGGTCAAGTTAGACTCCAAATGTAACAGTAGTGAATGGTCAATATCTGACACCGAACTAGATACGAGCTCGATTACAATATTTAGCTATGGAACCTGCCTATAAGAGAGGTCAAGTTAGACTCCAAATCTAACAGTAGTGAATGGTCAATATATGACACTGAAGTAGGTACGAGCTCGATTACAATATCTAGCTATGGAACCTGCCTATAAGAGAGGTCAAGTTAGACTCCAAATGTAACAGTAGTGAATGGTCAATATATGACACCGAACTAGGTACGAGCTCGATTACAATATTTAGCTATGGAACCTGCCTATAAGAGAGGTCAAGTTAGAACGCAAATCTAACAGTAGTGAATGGTCAATATCTGACACCAAACTAGATACGAGCTCTATTACAATATTTAGCTATGGAACCTGCCTATAAGAGAGGTCAAGTTAGACTCCAAATCTAACAGTAGTGAATGGTCAATATATGACACTGAACTAGGTACGAGCTCGATTACAATATTTAGCTATGGAACCTGCCTATAAGAGAGGTCAAGTTAGACTCCAAATGTAACAGTAGTGAATGGTCAATATATGACAAAGAGCTAGGTACGAGCTCGATTACAATATTTAGCTATGGAACCTGCCTATAAGATCGGTCAAGTTAGAATGCAAATCTAACAGTAGTGAATGGTCAATATCTGACACCGAACTAGATACGAGCTCGATTACAATATTTAGCTATGGAACCTGCCTATACGAGAGGTCAAGTTAGACTCCAAATCTAAAAGTAGTGAATGGTCAATATATGACACTGAACTAGGTACGAGCACGATTACAATATTTAGCTATGGAAACTGCCTATAAGAGAGGTCAAGTTAGACTCCAAATGTAACAGTAGTGAATGGTCAATATATGACACCGAACTAGATACGAGCTCGATTACAATATTTAGCTATGGTACCTGCCTATAAGAGAGGTCAAGTTAGACTCCAAATGTAACAGTAGTGAATGGTCAATATCTGACACAGAACTAGATACGAGCTCGATTACAATATTTAGCTATGGAACCTGCCTGTAAGAGAGGTAGAGTTAGACTCTAAATGTAACAGTAGTGAATGGTCAATATATGACACCGAACTAGATACGAGCTCGATTACAATATTTAGCTATGGAACCTGCCTATAAGATAGGTCAAGTTAGAATGCAAATCTAACAGTAGTGAATGGTCAATATCTGACACCGAACTAGATACGAGCTCGATTACAATATTTAGCTATGGAACCTGCCTATAAGAGAGGTCAAGTTAGACTCCAAATCTAACAGTAGTGAATGGTCAATATATGACACTGAACTAGGTACGAGCACGATTACAATATTTAGCTATGGAACCTGCCTATAAGAGAGGTCAAGTTAGACTCCAAATGTAACAGTAGTGAATGGTCAATATATGACACCGAACTAGATACGAGCTCGATTACAATATTTAGCTATGAAACCTGCCTATAAGAGAAGTCAAGTTAGACTGCAAACACAACAATAGTGAATGGTCAATATCTGACACAGAACTAGATACGAGCTCGATTACAATATTTACCTATGGAACCTGCCTGTAAGAGAGGTCAAGTTAGACTCTAAATGTAACAGTAGTGAACGGTCAATATATGACACCGAACTAGATAAGAGCTCGATTACAATATTTAGCTATGGAACCTGCCTATAAGAGAGGTCAAGTTAGACTCCAAATGTAACAGTAGTGAATGGTCAATATATGACACCGAACTAGGTACGAACTCGATTACAATATTTAGCTATGGAACCTGCCTATAAGAGAGGTCAAGTTAGAATGCAAATCTAACAGTAGTGAATGGTCAATATATGACATCCAACTAGATTCGAGCTCGATTACAATATTTAGCTTTGGAACCTGCCTATAAGAGAGGTCAAGTTAGACTCCAAATGTATCAGTAGTGAATGGTCAATATCTGACACCGAACTAGATACGAGCTCGATTACAATATTTAGCTATGGAACCTGCCTATAAGAGAGGTCAAGTTAGACTCCAAATCTAACAGTAGTGAATGGTCATTATATGACACTGAAGTAGGTACGAGCTCGATTACAATATCTAGCTATGGAACCTGCCTATAAGAGAGGTAAAGTTAGACTCCAAATGTAACAGTAGTGAATGGTCAATATATGACACCGAACTAGGTACGAGCTCGATTGCAATATTTAGCTATGGAACCTGCCTATAAGATCGGTCAAGTTAGAATGCAAATCTAACAGTAGTGAATGGTCAATATCTGACAACGAACTAGATACGAGCTCGATTACAATATTTAGCTATGGAACCTGCCTATACGAGAGGTCAAGTTAGACTCCAAATCTAAAAGTAGTGAATGGTCAATATATGACACTGAACTAGGTACGAGCACGATTACAATATTTAGCTATGGAAACTGCCTATAAGAGAGGTCAAGTTAGACTCCAAATGTAACAGTAGTGAATGGTCAATATATGACACCGAACTAGATACGAGCTCGATTACAATATTTAGCTATGGTACCTGCCTATAAGAGAGGTCAAGTTAGACTCCAAATGTAACAGTAGTGAATGGTCAATATCTGACACAGAACTAGATACGAGCTCGATTACAATATTTAGCTATGGAACCTGCCTGTAAGAGAGCTCAAGTTAGACTCTAAATGTAACAGTAGTGAATGGTCAATATATGACACCGAACTAGATACGAGCTCGATTACAATATTTAGCTATGGAACCTGCCTATAAGAGAGGTCAAGTTAGACTCCAAATCTAACAGTAGTGAATGGTCAATATATGACACTGAACTAGGTACGAGCACGATTACAATATTTAGCTATGGAACCTGCCTATAAGAGAGGTCAAGTTAGACTCCAAATGTAACAGTAGTGAATGGTCAATATATGACACTGAAGTAGGTACGAGCTCGATTACAATATCTAGCTATGGAACCTGCCTATAAGAGAGGTCAAGTTAGACTCCAAATGTAACAGTAGTGAATGGTCAATATATGACACCGAACTAGGTACGAGCTCGATTGCAATATTTAGCTATGGAACCTGCCTATAAGAGAGGTCAAGTTAGAATGCAAATCTAACAGTAGTGAATGGTCAATATCTGACACCGAACTAGATACGAGCTCGATTACAATATTTAGCTATGGAACCTGCCTATACGAGAGGTCAAGTTAGACTCCAAATCTAAAAGTAGTGAATGGTCAATATATGACACTGAACTAGGTACGAGCACGATTACAATATTTAGCTATGGAAACTGCCTATAAGAGAGGTCAAGTTAGACTCCAAATGTAACAGTAGTGAATGGTCAATATATGACACCGAACTAGATACGATCTCGATTACAATATTTAGCTATGGTACCTGCCTATAAGAGAGGTCAAGTTAGACTCCAAATGTAACAGTAGTGAATGGTCAATATCTGACACAGAACTAGATACGAGCTCGATTACAATATTTAGATATGGAACCTGCCTGTAAGAGAGGTCAAGTTAGACTCTAAATGTAACAGTAGTGAATGGTCAATATATGACACCGAACTAGATACGAGCTCGATTACAATATTTAGCTATGGAACCTGCCTATAAGAGAGGTCACGTTAGACTCCAAATGTAACAGTAGTGAATGGTCAATATCTGACACAGAACTAGGTACGAGCTCGATTACAATATTTAGCTATGGAACCTGCCTATAAGAGAGGTCAAGTTAGACTCCAAATGTAACAGTAGTGAATGTTCAATATCTGACACAGAACTAGTTACGAGCTCGAATACAATATTTAGCTATGGAACCTGCCTATAAGAGAGGTCAAGTTAGACTCCAAATCTAACAGTAGTGAATGGTCAATATATGACACTGAACTAGGTACGAGCTCGATTACAATATTTAGCTATGGAACCTGCCTATAAGAGAGGTCAAGTTAGATTCCAAATGTAACAGTAGTGAATGGTCAATATATGACACCGAACTAGGTACGAGCTCGATTACAATATTTAGGTATGGAACCTGCCTATAAGATAGGTCAAGTTAGAATGCAAATCTAACAGTAGTGAATGGTCAATATCTGACACCGAACTAGATACGAGCTCGATTACAATATTTATTTATGGAACCTGCCTATAAGAGAGGTCAAGTTAGACTCCAAATCTAAACGTAGTGAATGGTCAATAAATGACACTGAACTAGGTACGAGCACGATTACAATATTTAGCTATGGAACCTGCCTATAAGAGAGGTCAAGTTAGACTCCAAATGTAACAGTAGTGAATGGTCAATATATGACACCGAACTAGATACGAGCTCGATTACAATATTTAGCTATGGAACCTGCCTATAAGAGAAGTCAAGTTAGACTGCAAACACAACAATAGTGAATGGTCAATATCTGACACAGAACTAGATACGAGCTCGATTACAATATTTACCTATGGAACCTGCCTGTAAGAGAGGTCAAGTTAGACTCTAAATGTAACAGTAGTGAATGGTCAATATATGAAACCGAACTAGATAAGAGCTCGATTACAATATTTAGCTATGGAACCTGCCTATAAGAGAGGTCAAGTTAGACTCCAAATGTAACAGTAGTGAATGGTCAATATATGACACCGAACTAGGTACGAACTCGATTACAATATTTAGCTATGGAACCTGCCTATAAGAGAGGTCAAGTTAGAATGCAAATCTAACAGTAGTGAATGGTCAATATATGACATCCAACTAGATTCGAGCTCGATTACAATATTTAGCTTTGGAACCTGCCTATAAGAGAGGTCAAGTTAGACTCCAAATGTAACAGTAGTGAATGGTCAATATCTGACACCGAACTAGATACGAGCTCGATTACAATATTTAGCTACGGAACCTGCCTATAAGAGAGGTCAAGTTAGACTCCAAATCTAACAGTAGTGAATGGTCATTATATGACACTGAAGTAGGTACGAGCTCGATTACAATATCTAGCTATGGAACCTGCCTATAAGAGAGGTCAAGTTAGACTCCAAATGTAACAGTAGTGAATGGTCAATATATGACACCGAACTAGGTACGAGCTCGATTACAATATTTAGCTATGGAACCTGCCTATAAGAGAGGTCAAGTTAGAATGCAAATCTAACAGTAGTGAATGGTCAATATATGACACCGAAGTAGGTACGAGCTCGATTACAATATTTAGCTATGGAACCTGCCTATAAGAGAGGTCAAGTTAGACTCCAAATCTAACAGTAGTGAATGATCAATATATGACACTGAACTAGGTACGAACTCGATTACAATATTTAGCTATGGAACCTGCCTATAATAGAGGTCAAGTTAGACTCCAAATGTAACAGTAGTGAATGGTCAATATATGACACAGAACTAGGTACGAGCTCGATTACAATATTTAGCTATGGAACCTGCCTATAAGAGAGGTCAAGTTAGAATGCAAATCTAACAGTAGTGAATGGTCAATATATGACACCGAAGTAGGTACGAGCTCGATTACAATATTTAGCTATGGAACCTGCCTATAAGAGAGGTCAAGTTAGAATGCAAATCTAACAGTAGTGAATGGTCAATATATGACACCGAACTAGGTACGAGCTCGATTACAATATTTAGCTATGGAACCTGCCTATAAGAGAGGTCAAGTTAGACTCCAAATGTAACAGTAGTGAATGGTCAATATATGACACCGAACTAGGTACGAGCTCGATTACAATATTTAGCTATGAAACCTGCCTATAAGAGAGGTCAAGTTAGACTGCAAATCTAACAGTAGTGAATGGTCAATATATGACACCGAACTAGGTACGAGCTCGATTACAATATTTAGCTATGGAACCTGCCTATATGAGAGGTCAAGTTAGACTCCAAATCTAACAGTAGTGAATGGTCAATATATGACACCGAAGTAGGTACGAGCTCGATTACAATATTTAGCTATGGAACCTGCCTATAAGAGAGGTAAAGTTAGACTCCAAATGTAACAGTAGTGAATGGTCAATATATGACACCGAACTAGGTACGAGCTCGATTACAATATTTAGCTATGGAACCTGCCTATAAGAGAGGTCAAGTTAGAATGCAAATCTAACAGTAGTGAATGGTTAATATCTGACACCGAACTAGGTACGAGCTCGATTACAATATTTAGCTATGGAACCTTCCTATAAGAGAAGTCAAGCTAGACTGCAAATCTAACAGTAGTGAATGGTTAATATATGACACTAGTATAGTTGATTACTGGAGGAATGGACTCTTTAGTATAGTTGATTACTGCAGGAATGAGCTCTCTAGTATAGTTGCTGACTGATAGAATGGGGTCACTAGTTTAGCTGCTTACTGGAGGAATGGTCTCACTAGTATAGTTTATTACTGGAGGAATAGACTCACTAGTATAGTTGATTACTGGAGGAATAGACTCACTAGTATAGTTGATTACTGGAGGAATGGTCTCACTAGGTTAGTTGATTACTGGAGGAATGGACTCACTATTATAGTTGATTACTGGAGGAATGAACTCTCTAGTATAGTTGATTACTGGAGGAATGGACTCACTAGTATAGTTGATTACTGGAGGAATGGACTCACTAGTATAGTTGATTACTGGAGGAATGGTCTCACTAGTATAGTTGATTACTGGAGGAATGAACTCACTAGTATAGTAGATTACTGGAGAAATTTACCCACTAGTATAGTTGATTACTGGAGGAATGGACTCACTAGTATAGTTGATTACTGGAGGAATGGACTCACTAGTATAGTTGATTACTGGAGGCATGGACTCACTATTATAGGTGATTACTGGAGGAATGAACTCACTAGTATAGTTGATTACTGGAGGAATGGACTTACTAGTATAGTTGATTACTGGAGGAATGGACTCACTAGCATAGTGGATTACTGGAGGAATGGACTCACTAGTATAGTTGAATACTGGAGGAATGGACTCACTATTATAGGTGATTACTTGAGGAATGGACTCACTAGTATAGTTGATTACTGGAGGAATGGACTCACTAGTATAGTTGATTACTGGAGGCATGGACTCACTATTATAGGTGATTACTGGAGGAATGAACTCACTAGTATAGTAGATTACTGGAGAAATGAACTCACTAGTATAGTAGATTACTGGAGGAATGGACCCACTAGTATAGTTGATTACTGGAGGAATGGACTCACTAGTATAGTTGATTACTGGAGGAATGGACTCACTATTATAGTTGATTACTGGAGGATAGGACTCACTAGTATAGTTGATTACTGGAGGAATGGACTCACTAGTATAGTTGATTACTGGAGGAATGGACTTACTAGTATAGTTGATTACTGGAGGAATGGACTCACTAGCATAGTGGATTACTGGAGGAATGGACTCACTAGTATAGTTGAATACTGGAGGAATGGACTCACTATTATAGGTGATTACTTGAGGAATGGACTCACTAGTATAGTTGATTACTGGAGGAATGGACTCACTAGTATAGTTGATTACTGGAGGAATGGAGTGACTAATGAAATATTTTTTGTGCTCTCAGGAACATTTACCACATGGTAATTCCTGTAGCATCTAAAAATATTCCAAAATTTCAGAACTAATATAAATCTTTGACCAAAAATATGGTAAATGGTTATGTAAGAGCTGCATAGACTAACGGAACCTAAATAGGGTAATTGGATCAATTATTTGGAGCAGATTTTCCCAGGTAAATGAAGAAGTATAAAGATGATTAGATGAAATCAGGATGGACTAAGTAAATGAAATAAATAATCCTTTGGTACTAAGAATAAGGGAAAATTAATGTACGGCGTGGGTGAATCTTTCACCTCATTTAGACCTATTCTGAATTGTAATTGAGAAGCATCGACCGGCTTAACCAAGCATGTCTATCGTACTGAGAAGGGCAACAGCACTGGAGTCTAATGTACTATAGATTTTCACAACAACAAGGCCTGAAATCGTAACTGGTGTCACATTTTAAGGACTCATCCTCGGAAATACTAAACGGCATTTTAAGTTAAACATAATTTAAGCTGGGGTACAATAAAAATATAAATATCACCCCAGTAATAATATGCTACGTAACATCTTAGATCTGCTTGTACATTTTTCTCGTTTTAAAATTTGTCTTCTTGTTCCTTATTAAAAATTTTGTACGAGAAAAATTTTTATAAAATTCATAGATACATATTATAATTTATGATCGTATGTTGCTATTATTACGGTGTAATTATTTTATTATTCATATTATATAAGAACTATTTTAATTTCAATACTAAACATTTACCCAGTGAAAACTACTTATCAGTGAAAACTACTTCATATCTGGGTCGATATGAATCAAATTTCGTTAAATTTATCCGCTCTCATAAAACAACTTTTTTTTAATAATACAAAATGCCTGTCAAACGAGGTAAAATAAAGTGTTTTAGAGCCTACGTGTGTAGGGAATTTTTCCTCCAGTCTTATAAGTTTGGCAATGCTCCAAATTTTTTAAACGCCTCTATAATCTATAAAATGTGTTTTCATAAGTATCAACTTTAGTAAAACATTCTGCAAGAAAACATAAAAAATTCATATCCCCATTAAAAATTCTTTGAAGGAGTTGTTCATAGGATATACCGGCTGTCAACTGTCTCCTTTAAATGTTTCATCCAATCCGTAATTTGTCATCTACTGAACTATAATTTAAGTAAACCGTAAATGGAGTCTTTGTGGAATTTGCTGACAACTCTCTTACGGCAGTCAACCTTCACCATATTGGGAAACTTTGTCTTAAAGCACGGTTCCACAGAAACCTATGGCCTTGTTCACTTCTAAATGGACCTCAAGGGGTACCACAGCTTATTTGGGGATTTCGTAGAAAATGTATGTTGAAAAAACCAAAAGTTTAAAGTAACAAAAGAAATTTCGCTCACAAGAAAAAGTCTTTCTGAAATAAATCTGAAATAATATGACGTGAGGTAAATGTTGAGGCTATTTGAATCAATTCAATGCTATTTTAACCAATTTAAAAAAATTTGTAATTGAGAGTTTTATATAATATTTTACGTAACACGTTATAAAAAAATAATAATAATTTATATTTGTACTTTCAATAAATAATTGAAACAATAAATAATGTGTATAAAGGGTTCTTTTACGTAACTGTTTAAAACAAATGTGGTGTAATGTTTAATTTAAATAAATGAAATTCTTAAGTGGATCTTAAATCTCTCCCTTAGGTAGTGGCAGTTGCACGATGTGATTCAACCACACAATATTCTCTTGTAATTAAATTCAAAGGACAAATGCACCAATAAGAAGCACAGCAAGTAATAGAACTTTTAAATAATTGCAACCTTTACACCACAAATTACTTTTTCTTTTATTTAAAACCTTATGTACATTTCAATTGCATAGCAATCATCCTCAGAGGTAATTTAAAATCAAAATCTTTTTTGAACAAATTGTATTGTAACAATTTCTATTGTAAATTACCTCTGAAGATGATTGCTATGCAATTGAAATGTACATAAGGTTTTAAATAAAAGAAAAAGTCATTTGTGGTGTAAAGGTTTCAATTATTTAAAGGTTCTTTTACTTGCTGTGCTTCTTATTGGTGCATTTGACCGTTGAATTTAATTCTAAGAGAATGTTGTGTGGTTGAATCACATCGTGCAACTGCCACTATCTTAGGGATAGATTTAAGATCCACTTAAGAGGTAACTCCTTCCAGAGAATGAGTATAGAATAGGAAATAGCAACTGTTAACTCCTTGCTGAGTCGTCGGGTCACAGAGAAAAAGAGCAGTGACGCTCGTTTGCCACGTCACCTCACCATACCTCCTGATCTCTAGCGATCACAGATCAAATTGTGTAAATTTAAAAATAATCAGTTTACGTTTACAATAGACTTATCCCAAAGATAAATTTGCCAGTGCCTACTTTACCTTCCATATTAATTTCTTAAAGAATGGATTTTCACTAAAAATATTAATTGTTTTCAATAATAGTTAAAAGATGTTAGTCAATAATACACAAAATAATTTATATTTGTCAAAGACAGTAAATTATTAAATTGCTGTTTGAAGTTTAAATATAAATAAAACCTCTATAGTAGAAATACCTTTTCATATATTTAGGTGTTAAATAAAGTATTAATAAGGTGTTACATTAATGAAAAGGTTATTTGAGGTATAGAGGTGTTATTAACAATACGTCACAGTTGATTTATATAGTTACCGTTTATAATGTGTATTTCATTAAACATTATTATTAATCATTATGTTAAATACTGTTATTGAATATTGTATGAATAAAAATGGGTTGACAACGGAGTCGACAATATTTATTTTAAACCAGCAACGTTTTGGCAACTAGTTCGTTGCCCTTGTCATGCCTGTTGTGCTATAATAGACAAAGTCTTTACATTTTGCAGTCATTGTGAAATGTGAGGCGGTAAAATATACTTACTTACTAGCCAACGCCCACCCTTGGCAGTTGAGCCATTTGGCGACGCGCTGACCAGTAGAGATGCGCCTCCCTAAAGATGGGACTGCAGTAATCCTGGGCCCGGTCCAGGGCTCTGCAATCGTTCGTTATTCATAAGTTCTCCACCACACAGCAGACACTCCGGGGTCGGTAGCACATGAATGCGGTGGAGGTGCGCAGCAAGGTAATCATGACCGGCCTTCAATCTGAAAGCTGCAACGCTAACAGATCGGGACAAGTTTTGGTCAATTGGTCTACCCGTCACAACACTTTCCAACCGTTTTCCTACTGAGAGCTCCCTCAATCGACCGTGATTCCATTTTTAGTGGACGTCTTTGTTAGGGACCTAGAGGAATGTAGTGAACTCAGATGCTCACGCTGGGGGAGGCTTGTTCCCTGCTTGGCTAGTTGATCAGCCTTTTCATTGCCAGTGATGTTTAGACTCGGGATCCACTGGCGGTAAAATATCAAACCTCCTAAACTTCATAAAACGTTTTTTGAGGTATTTTAGTGAGGTGAAGGAGATTTGACATTTTGTCTCCTAACAATATACATTTGACTGTGAAATGTAAGGATTTTGTTTTTGATAGGACAACGGGTTTGATACAAACTAGTTACCGAAACTTTGCTGGTTGACAATAAATATTAATGACTTGATTATTTTCGTTAATATAATACATCATACGAGTGCCTAAATATACACGAATTATCAAATATTATTATTAAAAAAGAGGGAGTGGGGAACTACTAAAAATAGTTAGCTCCTATCTGGGAGGGAGTTATCCCGATTTGTCCTTTCTAGTACAGGATGGAGTGGGTTCGTAGATGATTTAATGACATGCAGAGTGTTCATAGATTCCGCCGGATTGGGAACAGCTAGCTTAAAGCTTAAAGTAAATTCTTTTAAATGAGGCCTGTAGAAAGATGAACGTCAGAACGGAAAACTAAACAGAACACAGAGTCGATTTACTTGAGTCTGCACGCAAGGTTTGCCACTGTTAGCAAGGTTCACTGACTGCAGAAAGCTCGTTGCTAGGCACAAACTTAAAGTAAATGCTTTTAAATGAGGCCTGTAGAAAGATGAACGTCAGAACGGAAAACTAAACAGAACACAGAGTCGATTTACTTGAGTCTGCACGCAAGGTTTGCCACTGTTAGCAAGGTTCACTGATTGCAGAAAGCTCGTTGCTAGGCACAAACTTAAAGTAAATGCTTTGAAATGAGGCCTGTAGAAAGATGAACGTCAGAACGGAAAACTAAACAGAACACAGAGTCGATTTACTTGAGTCTGCACGCAAGGTTTGCCACTGTTAGCAAGGTTCACTGACTGCAGAAAGCTCGTTGCTAGGCACAAACTTAAAGTAAATGCTTTGAAATGAGGCCTGTAGAAAGATGAACGTCAGAACGGAAAACTAAACAGAACACAGAGTCGATTTACTTGAGTCTGCACGCAAGGTTTTCCACTGTTAGCAAGGTTCACTGATTGCAGAAAGCTCGTTGCTAGGCAGAAACTTAAAGTAAATGCTTTGAAATGAGGCCTGTAGAAAGATGAACGTCAGAACGGAAAACTAAACAGAACACAGAGTCGATTTACTTGAGTCTGCACGCAAGGTTTGCCACTGTTAGCAAGGTTCACTGACTGCAGAAAGCTCGTTGCTAGGCACAAACTTAAAGTAAATGCTTTGAAATGAGGCCTGTAGAAAGATGAACGTCAGAACGGAAAACTAAACAGAACACAGAGTCGATTTACTTGAGTCTGCACGCAAGGTTTTCCACTGTTAGCAAGGTTCACTGATTGCAGAAAGCTCGTTGCTAGGCAGAAACTTAAAGTAAATGCTTTGAAATGAGGCCTGTAGAAAGATGAACGTCAGAACGGAAAACTAAACAGAACACAGAGTCGATTTACTTGAGTCTGCACGCAAGGTTTTCCACTGTTAGCAAGGTTCACTGACTGCAGAAAGCTCGTTGCTAGGCAGAAACTTAAAGTAAATGCTTTTAAATGAGGCCTGTAGAAAGATGAACGTCAGAACGGAAAACTAAACAGAACACAGAGTCGATTTACTTGAGTCTGCACGCAAGGTTTGCCACTGTTAGCAAGGTTCACTGATTGCAGAAAGCTCGTTGCTAGGCACAAACTTAAAGTAAATGCTTTTAAATGAAGCATGTAGAAAGATGAACGTCAGAACAGACAACTAAACAGAACACAGAGTCGATTTACTTGGGTCTGCACGCAAGGTTTGCCACTGTTAGCAAGGTTCACTGACTGCAGAAAGCTCGTTGCTAGGCAGAAACTTAAAGTAAATGCTTTTAAATGAAGCATGTAGAAAGATGAACGTCAGAACAGACAACTAAACAGAACACAGAGTCGATTTACTTGAGTCTGCACGCAAGGTTTGCCACTGTTAGCAAGGTTCACTGACTGCAGAAAGCTCGTTGCTAGGCACAAACTTAAAGTAAATGCTTTGAAATGAGGCCTGTAGAAAGATGAACGTCAGAACAGACAACTAAACAGAACACAGAGTCGATTTACTTGAGTCTGCACGCAAGGTTTGCCACTGTTAGCAAGGTTCACTGACTGCAGAAAGCTCGTTGCTAGGCACAAACTTAAAGTAAATGCTTTTAAATGAAGCATGTAGAAAGATGAACGTCAGAACAGACAACTAAACAGAACACAGAGTCGATTTACTTGAGTCTGCACGCAAGGTTTGCCACTGTTAGCAAGGTTCACTGATTGCAGAAAGCTCGTTGCTAGGCAGAAACTTAAAGTAAATGCTTTTAAATGAGGCCTGTAGAAAGATGAACGTCAGAACGGAAAACTAAACAGAACACAGAGTCGATTTACTTGAGTCTGCACGCAAGGTTTGCCACTGTTGGCAAGGTTCACTGACTGCAGAAAGCTCGTTGCTAGGCAGAAACTTAAAGTAAATGCTTTTAAATGAGGCCTGTAGAAAGATGAACGTCAGAACGGAAAACTAAACAGAACACAGAGTCGATTTACTTGAGTCTGCACGCAAGGTTTGCCACTGTTAGCAAGGTTCACTGATTGCAGAAAGCTCGTTGCTAGGCACAAACTTAAAGTAAATGCTTTTAAATGAGGCCTGTAGAAAGATGAACGTCAGAACAGACAACTAATCAGAACACAGAGTCGATTTACTTGAGTCTGCACGCAAGGTTTGCCACTGTTAGCAAGGTTCACTGATTGCAGAAAGCTCGTTGCTAGGCACAAACTTAAAGTAAATGCTTTTAAATGAGGCCTGTAGAAAGATGAACGTCAGAACAGACAACTAATCAGAACACAGAGTCGATTTACTTGAGTCTGCACGCAAGGTTTGCCACTGTTAGCAAGGTTCACTGATTGCAGAAAGCTCGTTGCTAGGCACAAACTTAAAGTAAATGCTTTTAAATGAGGCCTGTAGAAAGATGAACGTCAGAACGGAAAACTAAACAGAACACAGAGTCGATTTACTTGAGTCTGCACGCAAGGTTTGCCACTGTTAGCAAGGTTCACTGATTGCAGAAAGCTCGTTGCTAGGCACAAACTTAAAGTAAATGCTTTTAAATGAGGCCTGTAGAAAGATGAACGTCAGAACAGACAACTAATCAGAACACAGAGTCGATTTACTTGAGTCTGCACGCAAGGTTTGCCACTGTTAGCAAGGTTCACTGATTGCAGAAAGCTCGTTGCTAGGCACAAACTTAAAGTAAATGCTTTTAAATGAGGCCTGTAGAAAGATGAACGTCAGAACGGACAACTAAACAGAACACAGAGTCGATTTACTTGGGTCTGCACGCAAGGTTTGCCACTGTTAGCAAGGTTCACTGATTGCAGAAAGCTCGTTGCTAGGCACAAACTTAAAGTAAATGCTTTTAAATGAGGCCTGTAGAAAGATGAACGTCAGAACGGAAAACTAAACAGAACACAGAGTCGATTTACTTGAGTCTGCACGCAAGGTTTGCCACTGTTAGCAAGGTTCACTGACTGCAGAAAGCTCGTTGCTAGGCAGAAACTTAAAATAAATATCGAGCGCTTAATAAGCATAAACGCGGACATTAGAAAACTAAAGCAAGCTCTAACGGCGTGATATTTACTATCTAACGACAATAGTCACATTCAGAGAACTGCTCCTGGCGTCGAAGCATGTAATTAGTTTTATTTCGCTTAAACCGATAAACTCGTTCGCTTAATTAATCGATCCCGAGTGCTTTAACGAATTCTAAACACGTTGTTCGCATTCATTTCATCAGTTATTGGAAGGTTAGTTGATCGTTAAAGAAAATTAGGCTTTGTTTATTTTTAATAGGTCCAGAACTCACTCGAAACTATAATAAGTTTTAGCCGTTAATTACGCAACTGAACAGGAATCTGTTCATTAGCAGTTTTATAGTTTTATAAAAACTGAATAAATTCCGGACGGGCCTAATTTAGTTGTCCGTAAATAAATTTCGTTTTCAATCCGATTAAGTTCTGAAAAATGGATTAATTAATTTCAATATGTTAATTTCTATTGACTAGGTAGACTAGACTATATGTCAAACAGAACCGCCAACGAGAGGAAGTCAGAGGCCTATGGTCCGCAGAAATTTTGCAACAAAACTAAATGTTTATATAACTTTAAATAAATAACAAAATAGAGATCATGAAGTTCAGGTGGGTAAATTTTAAAGTCTGTTTACGGCTTTGGCAATGAAATGTTTACCAGACGAATAATTGAATATTTTAATTTTCTTAATATAAACAAACCGTAATTAATTATTAAATTTATTTATGGTTTTCATATATCTGGCGTAATTATACCTAAATAATTACAATAAATAAATATAGATATATTAATATCATATAAATATATATATATATATATATATATATATATATATATATATATATATATATATATATATATATATACTATTTAATAATTACATATAGGCTTAAAGAAACAAATTTACAAATTACATATAAAACTGATAATAAAATTAAAAATTTAATAAACAATAACAAAAATCAAAATAATATGCACGAAAGAAATGGAGTATATAATATAAAATGTCAAACTTGTAATAAATTATATGTAGGACAAACAAAAAAGAAATTAAAAGAAAGATACAAAGAACATTTAAACGCTTATATCAACGCAAACATATATAAATCAAATTTAGCTACACGTTGTATTAATAATGGACACGAGTTTCCGGAAATAGAAAATATGAAATTAATAAAAGAATTAAATAAAGGATTAAAAATTAATATATATTTGAAACATTGGAAATTTATAAGCATAAAGTTAAAGACAAATTAATTGATGAACAAATTCAAGTGAGATCAAGGCACCAAACTATTTATAAGGTCATTGATGTTATAGAAAAAATTACATAAAGTGCAATACTTATAAACATATGGTCGTTTGTAGCACATATGATTTAATTTTGTAAACATATTTTATTAGATAATTATTTTCCTGAAGATGCTGGTACTATTTTATCGGCGAAAAGCTTTGAATAAATATATTCATTAAAAGTATTCTTGTTTTTGAAATATTTTTAATTTATTAACTATATTACAAGAAAACATATCACCATATTTAATATATTAATATATATATATATATATATATATATATATATATATATGAAATTATAAGTGAAAGGTTCCTTGTAATAATGAAGCAATATAAGAAGAGATGGATGAAATGAGAAATTATAGATCACTACAGCTTCATAAGATATAAATGAAAAAAAAATAGTTCGTGAATGTCAGAACGGAAAAAAATAGGATAGTAAATTTTACCCACAGAAATCACACATTGCTCGGATCTGTTCTTCATTATTTTCACTAAAAATTTAATTATTAATTTTTTCAAAATTTAAAAGACGAATATTTGTGTTGTAAATTTAGTATTTTCAGAATACTTTAGTAATGCTTTCAGTAATATATTCAGATATTACTTTATACATGTAAAAATTTGATATATAGTCGAATCAATTTGTGAAAAATCGGGATATTAGATGCGCACTGCCAAGAGGCGCCAGTGCGCATGCGCGTCAGGGCGAGAGTTCTGAGCGACACTTCAGTTGGTCGTGAAAGTTGCCGGTGGTGGATATATACGTACCTTTCCAAAAATATTTTCTGCTGTTATGTTTTGATTTAGGTTTTATGTTATCTTTTGTGTTTTATAGTGCACGTGTTTTTAGTTTCTTTAAGAAATGGCACAACCGGTTTCTTTCTCTTGACGTGCATAAATGATTGAACTCAGCTGAAAGTATGTAGTCAGGCTAGTAGCATTTCGACTTACAACTTTCTCTTCCTCCTCCCCTCGTACACGGCCAAGCCCCCCCCCCTCATCCCCACATGCCTACGCGAGGCGATTTTTGTCAAAGCGATTCAACTGTAACTTAAAACTTTATACCAGAATTTTTATTCTACATTTAATATCGACTTGAAAAATACTGGGCGATACCTTGAGTTTCTAAAATGTAACCTCAAATTTCTGGTTACAACAAAAAAGACCCCTTCGGAGATTTGCTGAGACTTCGCATTTCGAATGCAACTTCTGATCAGAGGGCTAAGCCATCGGAGATATGTCAATGCGCACGGGAATAAAGCTACCATCTTTAGCTTTTACTTATAATCGGATCATTTGTTCACATGTTTTATATTTTATAAATAGAAAGTCCTTTGAGAGAGTTGGTTGATTAAATGAAGTTCAAATAGTGATTACCGCAAGCTGCACGGCAGCCATGTTGGACTCGCCATGACAAGGTCCGCAAATCCGGCCCGGTAGACCAAAATGCGCCGAGTCACTGTTGCTACACGCACCGACCTGTCCAGATGGATTGTTTTTGTTTTTTAATTCGACGTCAGGTCTTTGTACGTTTGACGCTCTGGCTTTATTTATGCCTAGTTTGTAGGCACAACTTGCTTCGAAGCCTGTTACAGTCAGACCATAACGTTCCGAAACCGAAGCTTTGTGACGTTAGAAAATTAGTTATAACATTTTTTCTTTTATTTTTAGCTTTAAAAACGAGCGTTATTATTTTTATTTATGTTCAAAGATTAAATCCAATACGTTTGTCCAAGTAAATGAATTATTTGCTCTTAAAAAATAACTGGAAAAGGAGTTGAAAAATATTTTTTTAACAAATTTTTTTGGAGTATTCTTGTAAGAGCAACACAATTTAAAAAATATATATATTAAGAACAATATAAGAAATATAAAGTAATTTCGGCAAGTTAAACCACATTTTATCACGACCCGGCACCTTTTTCGAAAAACTTGACTTAACCATTTCAAAAAAGTGAAAAATTGTAATAACTTGAGCTTAAATAAGATGTCAAGTAATTTTAGGTTTAACATATTAATCGACCGAGTAGAGGCTAGTCTCCCTCTTAATCCTGCCTACAGGTCTCCTTCAGGTACCCAACCCTCCTTACGCTCTGATTTATGCTTCACCTATTCGTTTACAGAAAGGATTATAATGTAATTTCCTTCTTTTAACTTCTACCTAAAGTTATTCGAAAGATTTTTTTTGTAATAATTAATTTACAATTATACAAATTATTAAACTGACATTTTTCCCGTTATATTGAATAATTAGTTTTTGGTATTAGGTTATACTAAAACCTTTTATTAACGTAATATATAAAAATAATTTACTTAAATTTTTACAAACTACTATGAACGAAATGACGAATTACAGAGCAGGTCTACATCAAGTAAACGACAATGCTACGCAAAGCAAAACGTTATGTACAAGACTTTTTTTTAATTATTTTTTTTATAACTATACAAATTATCAAACAGTCAATTATTTTTCTTTGTATAATTATTTGGTAGTATTAAGCTAAAACTTACTTTACTATGGGAGCAGGTGTACTTCAAGTAAACGACAATGCTACGCGATGGAAAAAGTTAGATAGGCCTACATAAATCCATTTTTTTAGAAGGGAGTGAAAATTGTAGACACCTCTTTAATACCCTATATTCTTTGAATATACGATATTCTTGCTATCGATACTACCCATAGGTCCCGATATAGAGCCTACTGATCACCTTCAAGGACGTAACGCCTATGGCCGCAACCCTTTACATATCGCTTAGGCTACCTAAGCCATACATAAATAGCTAATCGTCCTAAAACTATAAAGAATGTGTTTTGATGGCCGTTTCTGGAAGTGTTATTTTCGTGAGTACCGCTAGCTCATTAAGTAAGGAGCTTAATCTTCACTGCTCAATCTTCATACATATTATAAACTTCAAAACCTGTTTAAAAATAAATATTTCAAAATCGACCAAAGTATCTCGTTGGAATTAGCCAAAATACTTTCAAATTGTTGCATAAAGGTTTAATATTGAAAATAATACGCATAATATTAACAGCTTACTCCTTTAGATACCGCAAGTTCTTTTGTAAAAATGTTTCTGAAAGTGAACAAAACCTAGTGTAACATAAATCATACCTTCTTACAACTTTCCTGAGCTAAAATTGTTTGATCAAGCCATATTCGGTCGAATATAATGTTTAGCTTAACTCTTGTGTCTCCATAGAGACGTCACAATACAAAATGAAACAAAAGTCTATTGAACTGTCTATCCATTACAGTAATAACCCTCGACCTTACTTCAATGGAAAATAGTTCACGTGTTGTTAGTTTATACTTATTATAAATGAGTTTAGTTTGATGGTAACTTCCTTAAAATTCTTTATTTTTTTAATGAATATTTTATTCGTAATCGTAACGTAGACCATGGTTTAAAATGACCCCCCCCCCCCCAACTACTAGTACTGGAGGAGGTTCCCTCCCCTAGATACTTCTCTCTGAGTCCAACATAACTTCTCTCTCTCTCTCTCCCTCCCACATCCTCCTGTTCACTCCCCTAGATACTCCTCTCGAGTCCAACATAACTTCTCTCTCTCTCTCTCTCTCCCTCCCACATCCTCCTGTTCACTCCCCTAGAAACTCCTCTCTAGAGTCCAACATAACTCTCTCTCTCTCTCTCTCTCCCTCCCACATCCTCCTGTTCACTCCCCTAGATACTCCTCTCTAGAGTCCAACATAACTTCTCTCTCTCTCTCTCTCCCTCCCACATCCTCCTGTTCACTCCCCTAGATACTCCTCTCTAGAGTCCAACATAACTTCTCTCTCTCTCTCTCCCTCCCACATCCTCCTGTTCACTCCCCTAGATACTCCTCTCTAGAGTCCAACATAACTCTCTCTCTCTCTCCCACATCCTCCTCATCCCGTTATAAAAAGAACAAGTACATCACTGAGGATCTGTTATGAAGTTCTATAACGTACATACTCCTCCCTAAAGTTAATCATTCATCTCTTTCTTCCCCCTTCTTCCTCTCTCTCTCTCCCTCTCTCTCTCTCTCTCTCTCTCTCTCTCTCTCTCTCTCTCTCTCTCCACCCGCTATGAAAAATCAAATGGCACCCTGATGGATCTGTCATTACGTTCTATGAAGTAACGCGTAGACAGGCAGATAGAAAATTTTTAATTGAATTAATTTAATATAATACTAACTAGATTTTTCCTTATGAAATAGATTACGTTATAAGCGTCAAACGGCTGTTCACTCCTTCTATCAAATTAGAACGACCCCTAAAACATTATTATTTTCATTCAGCACAGTGTCTCCATAATGTTGCGTTTTTTAATATTTCTGTAAAAAAACAGAATTGATAAACCACCTGGAAGTATTTTATTTTCCATCTAAAATATTTATTTAAAAATTATTTCCATTCAGGTACAAAATTTGTATTTTATAATTCTTTGGCGATCATCTCACCACAACTGTGGCTCGAAACCATAAATATATACAGGGTTTTGAACTCAGATTGTAGTAATAATAATTGAAAATGAGAGTTTAGAGATTGTTATGTCCTATTAAGCAAAATCCTTTGAGTTGTGCCTTCTTATAAGAGCAATACACTTTTGACATAAATGACGTTGCACCTTATTAAAGTAGAATTAAAATCATACAGGTATTGTCTCAGCCAAATAAATCTGAAAACCGATCAAAGTTGAAAAGCACAGGAAAAATTTCAAATAAACTTCAAAAGCCCAGGGAACTTGACATTTTCACACAGTTTTCAGTTTCTCCGAACACTTGTCATAGCTGTAAAATCTTCCATCTTTGGCCATTGTCACCCGAGAGCTGTGAACAAGGCGAAAGCAGGGAAGTACTGACAAAAAGGCACATTTGTGCTTAACGTTCTCCCGCGTTTTCGACCTCTAAATTTTACAACTTCAAAATAATTTTATTCAGACTATAGTGAAAGAAACCTATGGGAAAAATTAAAACCTAAACTTTCAACATTAATTTATAACATGATTTTAAAAAAGTACTTATTTGAAAATACTAATTAGAACATTTATGAAGATAAAACTATAAATTACAAGTGTAATTACTCAAATTAATACTTGAATAATATCCATTGGTTTTGGTACGATATATATTTAAAGTTTATTAGGAGAAAACCTGTATTTATTAAAGAAACATAGCAGTACACGTGACTAAACATGTATATATGCACTGCAGACCCAAACAATCAAAACACGGCACTGTGTATGCAATTGAACGTTTGTAGTAATCGTGAAGAGGTAGAGAAAGTAAGATAGATAAGGAAATAAATAAAGAAACGGAAAGAGTTTTTGAATATTTCGGAAACGCCAATCCTAAATTAAATTGCAAAACAAAATCTGTGAAAGAATTTTCCGATCGACAGAACCCACGCGTTTCGACTTGTGGCAAGACATTGTAACGTTCCAAGAAAATAAAGAGGTTACCTTTCCTGGCGCGAAAGCTAGTCTGAGTGTTTACACGTGGAGATAAATCGCCGAGTTAAGGTAGCAACTTGCACTTCGCGTGATCTTTGGCATTTCCTATCAGATTCTAATCATTAACACAATCCTACATCTTTATACGTGTTCAAGCCTTTATTACACAATACCTTATATCATAAAGCTGAACGCACGATGTACTCGGACGTTTATAGACAGTTTTTTATTGCTAGATAAAGTTTTAATTGTTTTATTGTCGGTGGCGTGATGATTGAGACTGCTTTTAACGTTCGTTTGGATTCTTTCCTGTTATGATAAGGCTAGTCCACTTGTATCTGGTGATTGCATCTCATTCTTAACGGAAGAAATAGATATTCTTGGAAAGTTGTGGCGCCTTTAATGTTCAACGTTCTACTGATTCATAATCAACTTAGCTCGCTTCGTCAAAGCGGAAAGACGTAAACGACATATTAATTATAATTAAAGCGCAATAGTTCTAAAAACTCAATATAAATATTAGTTTATTTTACGCATGCGCAAGTCAGCATACCATGAACATTAGTTAAAAGTAGAATACGATCAAGTAACTAACTCGCACTGATCACGGTATATATATATATATATATATATATATATATATATATATATATATATATATATATATATATATATATAACATTTATTTTAAAATAAAACTTTAGTTAGGCGATGATAACCTTGATAGGTTTTTCGCCTGGAAAAAAATATACTGTATATATATATATATATATTACCATTAACTATCAGAACACTTATACTAATTAGAGAATTTATATCTGTTTTTTCCTTTTCTGCATATTTGCATTTAGAAAGCAAAAATAATGATCTGAATATTTTATATAAAATGAAGATTGACGTAATAGGTCCTCCATCCCTCGTCGGAGTTAGGTCCATATAACCTAAAACTAAGAATAGAGCATAAACTACCAAGGTATCATTCAAGATGTACGTATTCGCGCATGCGTGGGCGTGTTTATATATATATATATATATATATATATATATATATATATATATATATATATATATTACCATTAACTATCAGAACACTTATACTAGTTAGAGAATTTATATCTGTTTTTTTTCCTTTTCTGCATATTTCATTTAAAAAAGCAAAAATAATGATCTGAATATTTTATATAAAATGAAAATTGGCGTAATAGGTCCTCCACCCTTCGTCGGAGTTAGGTTTTTCATATAACCTAAAACTAAGCATAGAGCATAAACTACCAACGTATCATTCAAGATGTACGTATTCGCGCGTGCGTGGGCGTGTTTATATATATATATATATATATATATATATATATATATATATATATATATATATATATGTGTGTGTGTGTGTGTGTGTGTGTGTGTGTGTATGTGTTGGTTGGGTGTGTGTATGTGTATGGGTGTGCGTGTGTATGTGTGGCGTGTGTGTGTGTGTGTGTTTTTCTTCGAAATACTTAGGCCGTATGGTGTTTATTACTCTATTATTTTATTGATTTATAATGTTTTTTACATAGATTAATACATAATTAGTTATCATTTGATAATATAGATCGATGATTTAGAAATCGATTTTGTAAATTTTTTAATCCGAAACGATATTTTGTTTTGTTGTTGTACGTATTTTTTTTATTTCTTCTTTACAGTATCTCTTTCTACTTTTAACTCACCAAGCTTCCTCCGCCACGAAACTATTACGTAATTAAAATAGCTGTTTTTTTCCATCATTAATTTAAATGTAAGGTAATAAATCTTGTATTTTTAATTTACCTACAATTATAAGAATATGGTGTAAATTTTTCGCAAAACTACCTTATAAACCATATTAGCTGTGCTTCCATCTGGTGTTAAAATAAATAAACTTGGAGGGTAAACTAACTCTAGAGTATGGGCGAGGATGCTAAAAGTTTTTGTATCGAGGGCCATTACATGGAGTGAGACACTAGTATATATTTTTTTATATCATTATTAATATTAATATTTATTATTATTATTTTTTTCCCTGGCAAAATACCAAATAAGACCCCATCATTACCTCCCCTTTACGTCATGCATTGTTCCATAAACAATAATTATTGGTGTTATTCTTAACAGCAGTAAGTTTAGAGCAAAATAAAGTAGTGAGAGACTGTTTCTATCTGTTAAAAACGTTAATATATATTAAACTATTGAGTTACTACAAATGTGTAAGTTATTTATTTTCTTTTTTTAACATTTAAACACTGAACACTTAGGAGGGCCATTTAAAACTCTTAATCGGGCCGGATATGGCCCGTGGGCAGTAGTTTGGCCATCGCGGGTTTAGGGCACTTTTCATGAAACTGACCGAGCAGAACAGTTTTCTCATAAATATTAACTATATTTACGATTTATTACTTGTCATAGCAAAGGGTACGAATATAGAATCAACACGAGTTTATATTAAAAGGACGAACTGAAGCTTTTATTGCTTTGCTAGAGATTAGAGGCGATTCCCCTTCCCCCACTATCAGTGATGTTTTATATTACACAATGTACTATTATGTAATTCAAGCGGCTAAGAAATTCTTAATAATATAATTGATGCTCCTACTTTCAACTGACGCCAATGAGGTGGAAATCCTGGAGGATCTGGTGTATTTGAGTACACAATACTTTTACAGGATTTTGCACTTCATTGTCTAATTGTAACACTGGCCTGACCTATATTCCACTGCTCGTGCTTGGAATGAGTGTACCCGAGTGTCATCTGGACAACAATGTCATATTTAGAGGTTAATTGCAATGGCAAGAAAGAAGTCACAGTGGGCTAGAGTGGGCCAACCTTATATCTTAAGAAATTTAATATAGATCTGAAATAGTTGTGGCAAGATGAATTTTTACTGGCAGATGGATCTGGTTATAGTTATGCTACTTTTTGATGGATAGCAGCACTGAAAATTACTGAGCCAAAAGAAAAAAAATCAATCTTTTTTTTATCAAGCTCGGCAACAACGATGAGTATCAATAATATTGAACGCTTCACCCGTCTGGGGTCATACAGGAAATTCAAGTACACTCTGACTCCAATTATTGCAAAACATGGTTTCTTAAATAATCACTAAAGCCCTTAGATTAACACAGAATCTCATTATAAAACACCCCCGATACTTAGCAACAAGTTTCTACAAACATTCCCACACACACACTATTTCATATTAATATCCACTCTGGGACACAACACAAGACAAGCACACACGGCCGCTGTCCCCTCCTGGTCCTCTAGTTCTATCCCTAAAGCTGCAAATAAAACATGAAATTATTCTGCTTCACATTCTGTTTCAGGGACGCAGGGTCACATCCCGAGAGACCCAGCATAACCCCAACGGTGGTACCTATTTTGCTTTGCACGCCATTTCAGTAGGCAGAGGAAGAAGTGCATGTCATTCCTGCCATAGCTTCACAAATAAATGACTGAACTACATTGCTTATCCCTTAGCATAAGGATATCCTAGCTACCAGAGTTCCTGCATTATATACGCAGGTTTTTCCTGGCAGGGCTTCTTTCTTGCCAGGTTTTTTCATTTCGCTTTTAGCGCGACACTTACCGAACTATATTATTTCACTATCTCCTGATTTTCCACGTAAATAGCTTATCAGGTTGCTATATAGCCAATCTATGCCATTTGCTCCAAGCGCAGTAATGATACTAATCGCATGCGCATGTGAGATGGAGGCGGCTCGCTATAGGAAAGCTAGGTTAGTTCCGTATAAAATATATGTACTAATCTACTAATAACGCATTTTGTTTCTCTTTAGCACCCATTATGTTACATTAGACCACCTTCTTTTAACTCAAATCGCCTCAATTAAATATTATTTATAGGATGCCCTAATCTACTTACTAGGGTATATGACCTTAGTATCGTAAATAATATATTTATATTAGTATATAGATTTATTTTATTATATTACAAAACAACGTAAATGATAATTTTTTTTTTTAAATACAACACACATAAATGTTAAATGAAACCGTTTTCAAATGTCGTATACTGAAAACATTAAGAGCAATCATCACATTAAGCCACCTGTGGCATCAATTACCTGCTTAAAATGTGTGTATTATTGTATTTCTAACATTCTTTTCTTTCTGTTAGTTTCATACCAGGTTCTCAGTTCTCATTGCGTCAAATTGCCTACACAATCCCAGTAACTGTTTGATTCTGCAATGTTTCTATAAATGTGCTATCACGCTTATCACTATTGATTGAAATTATTTGTAAGACTGGGAAGTAGAACCGCAATCTTCTCTTGCTCAAAAATGATTGCATTATAATAAAGCTTTCGAAAGTGGATTCCCAAATCAATCAAGTAAAATTCTTGTTCAAGTACATTGTACTATAAGAGATCATTACACGTCCTATCTAATCGTAACAACTGGAAATTAATCATGTGTTTTTCTTGTGCAAATATTCTAGTTTTTTTTTAAATAGATAAGCACGTTTTAAAAACAATATTTTAAAAAAATTATGTGTTTTTATTTATGTATTTTGTAAAATAACTTGTAATCCTTGTTTTAAAATAAATAGCTTTATTTCACTTGGTTCAACCTCGTTACTTTCAAGAACTTGTTTGAAATCAATAGCAAATAAGGTCTTAATGCATTTCTACGTCATTAATATTATTTAAAAACTTCAGTACGTTCTACTTTTGCTGACATGTTATTTGAAAGCAAGTTCTAATTAGCAGCTGAGCGGTTGTATTCCAGCAATTACCGCAATTGGTTAAATAGAGCGTTTAATTAGTTGCGTTAATACAATTTAAAGGATTAACGGTAATTTATGAGCCCCAGTGTAATTGGATTTCTTAGCGTTATAACTATTATGTCTACATATAACTCATGGCTGTAGAGCATGTTGCTCCGACGTACCCCAGATTCTTTAATTTACCGGAGCAACGCGATTGGGTCTGGTAGCTGTATACAAATGCAATGAATAAAATAATTAACCCATTCAACGCTTTTAACTCCACAGTGGAGTGAAGAATCTTCCAAAAAGACGTAACGTATATTAACCTTTTACAAGTAGAAATGTCGTAAAACTGTTCAACTAGGCTCTTTCAACTTAGTTAGCCATTAGCTTTCCTACAGATTTATTTATTTCTTGGTAAGTGCTGTTACTCAAACGATATCGTGGGAACAGCGACAACCTTACACTCCTCTCAATGTACAATTTTATTTTTCTCTTTAAAATTAGTTTTTAAAAAAGATGTATTATATAAATTATATTCTAATACATATACAAGTTATTACAATTTAAAAGTAAGATCATGTTTAATAATTATGTAAATTTTTGAGCCCTTCTCACGCCCCAAGTGTTAGAAACTGTCTCTGCCATTATTTTTTAAAGAAATTTATAACGACACTAATTCAACGACTTTGAGGCCTTAACTTTAAAAAATGAAAGTCCAGCACTTTTCAAATTGACTTGTTACTTTTCTCTCTTATGTTTAATGCTTTTTTTAAAACTCTAGTTTGCTTTGAGTCTTTTCAGGTTGCTCTGATTTCATAAGTAGGATGTAATAATTAGGAACTGTTTGCATTCCCAATTGTTAGCGTTCTATAACCGTTTGTCTCTTCTGAAACTTTTCGTACCTTTTTTCTTCCCCTCGTTCCATGATTTTCGATATCTTCCTATAACTCATTCTAAAAGGCAGTATTCACCTGAACCTAATGAATCATTTTACGGACCCACCTTAACCCTACCTATATTCATAGCTCTTTTCTTTACTTTACAAAACATAATAGACATCCCGATCGATAGCTTTAAAAGTACACAAAAATAATAATAACAATTATCTATTGACTGTCTCGAAGTAGAATAATGAAGAGGTAAGTAAGACCAAAAAAAGTAGGTTTAAAACAAAAAGAGATAAAGAAAGAAATATGAATCTATGAACATCATAAAACAGCCCTTTTCTAAATATACAAACATATAAACATGAAATTACGTACAAGAATGTTCTCCTTAGAAAATAATAAAGAAATGCAAAAAGTAAAGTATAATCACAAATAATTAATAAAAAAGAAATGTGTGACCGTGTAGATCAAACTCCGTAAAAATGAAATTGGAAGATTTTCTCCGCGATTTTGTTGATGAAGAATTAAAATAAAGGAGATTTGTAACCCAATCAGAATGCCTATAAAGGTTTATACTACATTTCATTATCAGAACTATTATTCGACCCCAATTCCCTCTTATTGACCTGTGTAATTAAAATCCTTTTTAGGGTGCATCAAATATACCCCTTTAAGCCCACGACCTTACACACTTGATACCATTATTTGGCATCACTATACTCCCTACTTAACCTATTTATGTCTCTACCAATATTGACAATTCTTTCCTACCCTTTCTGGTAAAAATAGTGACCTCAATGAAACTAGAAAAAAATATGAATTGAGTTTGCAAGTCATTAAAACTTTTTTTAAATAAATCGTAAGTGTATTACTGAAGAGTCACTACATAGATACACATGCTACACTACATAACTACATCGATACCTACCTTTGTTATACTACATAGATACTCATACCTACCTTTGTTATACTACATAGATACTCATCTTACACTACACAGACATGGTTCACAGTTACTAATGTTACACTATATATGTTACCATTACTTGTTACCGTTACTTAGACATATGTATATATGTTACCGCTACTTAGATTCTTGTTTAAGTACATAAGTGAAAGTGATATATATATATATGTTGCACAGATTTCTATGTACCTTCCAATCATCGACAGTACGTCTTTCTTTTCTTAAAGAAAAAATTATCCTAAATACATAGATTTCAGGGATTGGAATTAACTACTCCAAACGAACGATAACATATAGGCGACTATCTTCTTGTTCACCGGCTTCCTTTAACCAGCGCAACAAGCATTTACATCGTCCTCAAATCTGAGACTAATCTAATTATTCCGATCCTTTCTTCGAAGATACGCTGCACTTTGAAAGGCTTCTTCACGGTTTTGGATTTTCCTACTCCCAGAGTCTTAGTAGGCCTCAGCTGCGTTTTCACCGCTCCATTCACCAAGTAAGACCTACCCCGATAGTGTTTAGGTTTACTCGAGGGACTTACGTACGAATTCTTATAATTTTCCTCTTATAACAATGTCATGAGATCTCTACGTTTTTTCCTTAACACTACAGGCTTTTAACCCTTCACCTTTCAAAGGAGTGTAATGTGAAGGACTCTTTAGGCCACCGATAGTCTTTTTCAAATAAGCGACCATGTTCTCTCGATGACATATATTTTCTTCATTTATGAACCATGGAACCATAATGCTCCATCCTTAGTTCTACTTAATACAATGCTCTTCCTTATTCTTTGCTTTTCAACAAATGTAAGGGATAAACCACTCTTCACAACCCCCGAAAAAAGCAAGTCTTTTTCAGATTCCAGACCTTACACACGTGATGAAATAATCCCCACTGCATCCCCTATGTTCACGCAGGGGGTTTTATGGCCCTACATATCCCTAATAAAGTCCCAGGCTTTTCCTTATTTTGTAGGTGATAATATTGTCTATTACAAAACAAAAATTCACCAGTCCTGATACTTCTTCCATGTCACACAAACTTATAAATATTTTGTAGGTACAATAACTGAGTACTGTTTATATAGCATAGAGAGGACATTTACAGGAGATTTACTTTACACTCGGTAAGTTTTTTTTTTGAGATAATTAAATAATAACTTTTCATGATTTAACTTATTATATGTTTTTTTTGTTACGTTTTTTGTGAAATTAAATCTCGTATTGAAAAACGGTGTATTGTATTCACCTCTCGTGATAACCCAGCCTTATAAAAAGTAAGATTACATTCACATTTATACATAACTTGTAATCGTTTGACCTGTGTTTTACTTTCTTCCTGCATTTTACTACACAGTGCTTTTTACTCTAACCAATAAAGACGTCTATATTTGTACGCTTCCGTGCGCGCGCGTTCTTGCACGTAGTTATGAAGTTTCTGATTTCAGGTAGGCCTACACTACTAACGTACGATTTGTGTGTGCCTAATAAAAACTAACACGTCGTTAAGGTTAATTTACTTTGTACCTAAAGGTTAGTTACTTCAAATATTAATGATGGTTCAATAATAAAACAAGTAATATAAAAAAAAATTCAAGTAAATTCCTAATAAGAAAAACAAAGAAAAAATTATTTTTAGTTACTTTTTGTTTTATAATTATAATTAATATTAATATGTACCTACATATGACAGAATCACAAAATCAAGTGAAAAAGTAGATACTGAATTTCCTTGCAAGATTCCATTTCCCTCTCTTTACAGTATATGGTGTTGGACTATTTTGTTTGTTACTATTTAAGCGCTTTCTTTTTTTCATTTCCAATGTATGAAGCTGATGGTGGTCTATAATTTCTCATTCTATCCATCTCTTCTAATGTTTCATTATTACAAGGAACCTTTCTCTTATAATTTCTTATACATCTTTAAGCAGTAAACCTCTATTTATGGGAATCTTGGCTCAGTGCCAAAGTGCTGGATTTCAAACATTCAATTCGAATCGGACCGAAGCATCAGCTTTTTAAAATTTTAATTAATGCATAAATATTTCAAAAAAAACGTATTAACATCTATTGTCATCCACTACAAGTTAATAAAAATATATTTGAACTTAATTGGGTGAATAAAAACGTATTTTATTATCGATTGAATATTTCTATACGATATATATATAAGGAGATTGTGCGGTAATAGAAGGAATTGAAAACCCTTCGTGAAAAAATTCAAATAATAAATTTTCTGTATAAGTATGACACTACGTATTAAAACACAGTCAGACAATCTGACGGGAACCGAGAGAGATATTAAGCAGCAATTAGCATGTAAATTTTAATTTGCACGGGTATGTAATCAAGTATAATAATTATGAAGAAGAAGAAGAAGCTTTATTGGCGGCGATGATATATTGAGTAGGCTGTGGCAGAGTAATGACGTTTAAAGTAATATTGTAGATGCTTGGCGATTATTTTATAAAGTGGGTGTTTTGATATTAAAAACGACTTACACTTGTAATTCGAGACTTTGATGTGGTTAAATTATCCAATAAGGAAGAACGTTTGAAAGCCGGTGTCAATTGTTGCTTCGGGCTTTGATCGGAATATACAGGTGGCTTTAATCTGCCCACTGTAAACTTGTTCTATATAGTGAAGAAATGTTTCGAAGAAAGGAATGCGGCGCGTGAGGTTTGCTGATGAAGGAAAATGGCATCTGTGTGCACTAAAAAGATAGAAATAATTACAAAATAAGAATACTGAGGGTAATTTAATAAAAAATGAAAGTACATTATATATAAAAAATTAGAGATGACACTATTTAGGGGTCGGCATCTTATACTAGTGTGCAGAATTTTGTCGCTCCCTCTCCCCTAAGATTTTTAGTTGATACGATACTTCAGCTGACTATGTCCGGGACTCGATTGTCACTTCAATCCTTTAATTTCGTCGTAAAGTCCATCTCGATCCCTCATAAGGCCTAACTGCAACGAAATTTCTTTCCTTTACGCAACCTTTTCTCTGGGTTAAGCATTATCCATATATTCAGTATTGCAATAAGTGTAAGTTTTGGTTGTAATTAGTCTGAGAATGAAAATTTGATGATTATAAGTTTAGTCAGAAGGTAATTAAGTAATCTTAAGAGGTTATATACTCTATACTTTGTAAATAAATTTAAAAAATCGACTGCAGGAAATAAGCCATTTTTTAAGTTGACGAAATAAATTTGTTCCACAGCATAAGAATTCATCTCCACCAACCAAAAAATCATTATTTCAAAATACGAAAGAAATGCCTTCTTAATATCAAACCTGATCCCATGATCCTACTTATAGCCATTTTAAACCATGGAAAATCACCAACCTTCCTCCTTCTCTCAATGACTGACGTATTGAGCCGGTTAAGATGCGAAGTGAAATAAAAAGCTGACCATTTATTTTATAAAAAAATGTTTGTAAATTACTAAAACAAATCTATTCAAAGTAAGGGGGTGTAAGTGGTTGAGAGTATTATGATGTACGGATTAAGTGGTTCGTACATCATCGGTTCTAATGTACGGGGCGCAGTATTTGTGTGTGACCCACGTATAGAGTAGGTCTTTCCTCTATCCTCCAGCAGAGGGTTTTAACTTTCCCTACCTTTATTATGACAGACATCATCAGGAATGCGATATTCAGATCCTGTTTGTCCTTATTCTAACTTTTAACTATTGGTGTACAACATAAGAGGGTGTATTTATGGTCGGAAACTAATATATTTACATTTAACAAAATCTTCTTATGACTTTTATTGCGGCAGCCTTTTATCGCTTGTTTAATGAAACCAGTTGTTATAACATTTTTAATTTTCAATCTAACTATTATAAGTATGTACACGGCTTTGGTGATGTCCCAGATTTATATATATAATAAATATTATTTAATTTTACTACATGAAATTATAACATTCGATCAATAGTTTTCGCATTAATTAAAATATGTACATTTTTGCTTTGTAAATGTTTTTATATATAATATTTTTTATTCGTTCGTTGATTTTCAGCTTTTACGATCAATGAACATCATTTGCGACTTGCCAATCTTGTAATAAAATTAGGTTTAAGAAAAACGAAGTAAGAGATAATGTTTTCGAAAGCACTACGCGATTTAATCAGTGTTTAAATTAACCGCTGGGAGTTGAATGAAATTCTGCTTACAATTTTTTTTGTAAAGACGTTTGCCCAAAATATTTTCACCTATTATGTTTTCTTCATTTTTTTATTTGTGTTTAGAAAATGATGTTTTTATCTTGCATTAACTTGTTATTTTGTTTATATCAATCAAAAATACTGCAAAACAATATTACGATACTAAAGAATAATAGGAATCAATCAATAAAACAATGTCGTTACTGAAAAAATAGAGTAAATAATACAAAATTGTTATTATAAACAAGTGATATACACAAAAATAATTTAAAGTCAATTCCTACTTAGATCAATAAAGAAAAATTTCATTTAGTTTACTTTCTATTGAATAATAACAATTATTTTAAATAAATAAACATAAAATATGAGTTAAAACAGCTGTTAAAACATTAAATCAGCAGTTTTACGAATTCATATGTTATCACTTATTGCCAAATGGGACGAAATAGCTATATTACATAGCTTACCCCTTTTGTGAAAAGTTTTTCGCCCGTATAAAACTAAAACATTGCATTATTAAATTTAATGAATGAATTATTAATGAATGAAATGTTAGGGAAAACTGAATTAATAGCAAATATCATCCACTAAAAGTTTAATAAAATATATTTGAACTTGAGTGGATGGATAAAAAGTATTTTATTAATGATTGAAAATTTGAACAAGATATATGTATATTTATATATATATATATATATATATATATATATAAATATCGCAATATGTTTTCTTGTGTATTAATAAAGAACAAAAGTCAAAATACAAATACAAGAATTATATTTGAATTTACAATTCAAAGCTTTTCGTTGGCTAACAGTACCAACATCATCAGGAATATTAAACAATTAAAATTAACATATGTGCAAATTAGATCAAATAAATAGTTATGCCAAATCAATTACAATGTTGTTAAATTTTTTTTTATTTTGCTGCCCTAACATTACAAACACTGAATATATTATCGAATTTAGATTTTACTTGTATTTGTTCATTTATCAACTCATTATTAGTATTATATTTATGTATTTCTAAAGCTTCATAAATATTCATTCTCAGGCCTTTGTTAATTTCTTTTATAAGTATCATATTATCTATATTAGGAAATAAGTGATTATTATTAATACAATGACTAGCAAAATTTGATTTATAAATTTCTGGCTTTTTATATGCATTAAAATGTTCTTTATATCTATCTTTAAGTTTTTTCTTAGTTTGTCCTATATAAACTTTATTACAATAATCACATTCTAATTTATACACACCGTTTTTTTTCATGCATATTAATAATATTATTATTATTCATTATATTTATTAATTTATTATTAGTATTATAAGCGAATTTTATGTTGCTACCTTTAAACAATTTTGTGATATTTTTTACTTCATTACCAAAAAATGTAAATGAAGTCCATATGACATTTTCATCATTATTTTTGTAAATTAGATTATTATTTTGTTTCTTTAAAATATTATAATTAAGTTTATCAACAGTTTTCTTTTTATAACCATTCTCAATTGCAATTTGATAGATAATGTTTTTCTCTCTTATCTTGTTTTCATTATTCATAGGTATTTTATGTAATCTATATAATAAATTGTATAATGCAGCCATTTTTTGATTATACGGATGGTTAGAATTATTAGGTATAATTTGGTTAGTTTGTGTCGGTTTACGATATATGTTAAATTCAAATTCATTAATATGTCTTATAATTGTTATATCTAGAAAGTTGATCTTATTATTTTCCTCCATTTCATAAGTAAAATTAATATTTTTATTTATCATATTTATTTTATCTAAAATAGTTATTAAGTTTAGAAAAAAACGGTGTATATAAATTAGAATGTGATTATTGTAATAAAGTTTATATAGGACAAACTAAGAAAAAACTTAAAGATAGATATAAAGAACATTTTAATGCATATAAAAAGCCAGAAATTTATAAATCAAATTTTGCTAGTCATTGTATTAATAATAATCACTTATTTCCTAATATAGATAATATGATACTTATAAAAGAAATTAACAAAGGCCTGAGAATGAATATTTATGAAGCTTTAGAAATACATAAATATAATACTAATAATGAGTTGATAAATGAACAAATACAAGTAAAATCTAAATTCGATAATATATTCAGTGTTTGTAATGTTAGGGCAGCAAAATAAAAAAATTTTAACAACATTGTAATTGATTTGGCATAACTATTTATTTGATCTAATTTGCACATATGTTAATTTTAATTGTTTAATATTCCTGATGATGTTGGTACTGTTAGCCAACGAAAAGCTTTGAATTGTAAATTCAAATATAATTCTTGTATTTGTATTTTGACTTTTGTTCTTTATATATATATATATATATATATATATATATATATATATGTATATAAGGAGTGTGAATCAATAGAAGAAATTGAAAAATAATTTCTTGAAAAAAAGTTGGTAAATAAAATGAAATCTTTCAGAACAAATATGATTATCCAAAATTAATAATTTTGTATACCTTAACTTTATATTCATTTTTTAAATAAAAATAGCATTCGAAAAAATATACAAGTTATACAAAAAGCTATTATATTGATCTGAAACCATTATGATCTTAGTTGTTCTGCTTTTTACCGGATTTAAGAGTAACTCATTGAGTAATTACATCGCCTTTTATGACCAAGACTTTTTTGTCTTTGCTTATTACGTATTTTATTTATTTCTATTTTATTTTATTTTTATTATGATTGCCATTAAAACAAACTGCTCGAGCCGTATACATCAAATTCAGTTTTTACTAGCAAGTTATTTATAAATGTAAAGTTTCCTCGCGGAAATGCACTGATGTGGAACATCGGGAGTACGACGGCAGAGCGGGGCAGAGTGACCCGTGGGCCAAGGTGAACAGCTTGCCCGCCAGACATTCTCTAACACTGTACTTCTGGTCAAATTAATAACCCAAGTTAGTAAATCATAATAAGTAAAACACAAGTCCTGAGGCTTGTAAACATGGCCAAAACTGAACTGGTAGACGCTACAGGTATATTTGGTGTAAACCCGACTTACTATTAATTCTAATTAATCCGTCACTTCAACTGAAATGACTGCTTTAAAAACATTGAGATCAAAAATATAGAAATATTCCACGGTGGTTTCGACAGTTGAAATGGTTATCTACAATGTGGTTACGAAAATTGTCCGGATAGGAACTCGTTAATACACTTAAATAGCAGAGTACAAAAGTTAAAACATGTTTAATTAGTATTGCATCTAAATCTTGAATTTAGCTTACAATTCTTTTGTTCTTATTCGTCATATCATATGGCCGAGCTATCTAGATGGTTGTTTTCTTCAGGTGTCATTAATTTCCGAATATATTCTTTTCATTGTTCTTTAGATTGTACAGTAGAGTCTCGGAAATCCGAGTCCCAATATTTCGAACTTCCGTTAAATTGGAGCCTATTTATATATGAGCCTATTTTATCTATTTGAAAGGAAATGATAAGTCAGGCTTGTAAGAAATGTTTACAGCCTTACGATATGCAAAGCAAATTAATCGGGATTCATAGTTATTTTTATATCAATACTTTATGCAAAGGAAATGAGTCGGACTTCCAAGAAATATTTACAGTTATATTATTTGCAAAGGAAATGAGTCGGGCTTCCAAGAAATGTTTATATCAATACTTTATGCAAAGGAAATGAGCCGGACTTCCAAGAAATATTTATATCAATACTGTATCCAAAGGAAATGAGTCGGGCTTCCAAGAAATATTTACAGTTATAATATTTGAAAAGGAAATGAGTCGGACTTCCAAGAAATATTTACAGTTATATTATTTGCAAAGGAAATGAGTCGGGCTTCCAAGAAATGTTTGTATGAATAGGGAATGCAAAGCCGTGTTATTATTCAGAACAGGCTCAAATCTAATCGGAATATCCTTACGATTATACAACTTTTAAGCTCTAGGCTACAACACAATGAAACAATAAGTACGTAGACACATCCATAAGGATAGGTAGACAGGATACAAACTGATGTATATTGGCTTGAGTTATGTCAAAGCTTGCCGGCAACGTACGACTGACTGTAACATAACAAATTCAAAGTACTTTGAACGTTTAGTAAGCCTAATTATATTTTCTTTATATACCCTACAGCTATTTCAAACACATTTATACAGTAAGACACATCCATTAAATGGCAGTGTTATTAACACTGACATAAATCACTCGGAGGGAACAACTTTATATCACGGCTAACGAAATAATAAATTTTATTGGGTCTTTCAGAGTCCTGTTTGCTGATTTAAACGGCTGTATTGTTGTTGTAAGGTTACACACAGAAAGTAAACAAGCCATTCAAATCTATATCACTAACATTCATTGCTTTCCTCGGAAATAAGTAAGAACAAAAACATTTAACCAATAATTCGAAATTAGACTATTTCTGTATCACGGTACATTATAAGTTAAACCCATCGTCTTATTGTCAAGTTCCTTTAAATACCTTTTAGGCAATCATGCTGTAGGCATCTATTGCCGCATAAGGAAGAGAAGAAAGGGTTGCAAATATTACGTAGGATTAAGGACGGGACATTAAATTTATAAGCATAAAGGGATCAGGGGCATGGCCATTAAGATGGTTTGAGGTGCACGACCAGGGGCGTCACAGAGATATAACTTCCCCGGAAAATTTTGAACATTTTTATCTCTATAGATCATATTTTATGCTGTTTCGGCACTTGAAATTACACAATTTTTGGATCTTCGGGAAGCTGTTTTATAAAAACCTAGCACTGTTTTATAGGTTATTATTTTTCGCCTACATTAATTAGTTTTGGGGGAGGTACTGCCCCCTGTGCCCCCTGGCTACGCCACTAAATAGGATCATTGGATCAATGTGTGCAGTCACGTACCTGATGTAGACGTACTCTTTATCGGAGTCTGCTCGTGTAACATCCTTTCAAAAGAAGAAGGATAATAAAACTTATATGGAATTACGAAGTAGTAAGGGAATGATATAATATTCTTTTGGCGGTAAAGGTATGGAAAAAATATGGCACTGCATTGGCATGGTGGTTTACCTGAATAAGGCCTGCCCTCAATCAGGATCACAGAAATCTCTATCCACTACACTCCTGGAAAAAAAAAGAAAAAGGAGTAGATGGATTTAGGTACTACTAAGGGAATGATATAATATTCTTTTGGTGTAAAAGGTATGGAATTGTTATGACCCCGCATTGGTATCGTGGTTTACCTGAAGAAGGCATACGTTCAATGAGGATCATAGAAAAGTCTATCCATTACACTCCTGGTAAAGAAGAAAGAACAAAGAGTAGATGAATTTAGATACTACTAAAAGAATGATATAATATTTCTTTCGTGCTAAAAGTATGGACAAGTTATGGCAAGGTATTGGCATGGTGGTTTACCTGAAGAAGGCCTACCTTCAATCTGGGTCAAACTCCTGGTTAGGAAGATAGAACAAACAGTAGACGGAACTAGGTAGTACTAAAAAAATTATATAATATTTCTTTGATGCTACAGGTATGAAAAGGCTATGGCAATGGATTGGCATGGTGGTTCACCAAAAGAAGACCTACTTTTCATCAGGGTCACAGTAGTGTCTATCTATTGAATAGACTTCTCTTCCAGCTATGCGTTTGCTCGTTAGGAATAAAACTTAACGTGAGATATGATGAACATCATCCCATATTCAAACTTAGGAAAATAGGCTGCTAGATCAGTCCCTCCATTAAACATATATTGAGGTCATTAACAAATGTTATTATTTTTTTGTTCTTAATAGAGTTTTGTACAATTAATTCAAAACCGTCTCCATCCATGACTAAAAAAAACAATTTGCTGCTAAAAATCATTTTGAAAAATATTATAAACCTAAGAGATTTTTGTGGGAGGGCAAAATTTGCCTCTGATTTCAGCGAGAGGTCTACTTTAGCAAGCAACGCTTGTGTCACATTTCTCCTCACTTCCGTTTTTAGGTATCTACTTTAGTCGAGCAAGACATAAATTAAGAATTTCTTCTTCATTTCCATATACAGGAGACTTGCATTTGTACTTTAGACACAATAAGACACCACGCTAAGCATGGATCTATAACTCTATGTAGCAGGAGAAATTTAGGTGTCTACTGTAGTCGAGCAAGACACAAAGTTCTTCTCCATTTCCATATACAGGAGAGACTTGTATTTGTCCTTTAGACACAATAAGACACCACGCTAAGCATGAATCTTCAACTCTATGTAGCAGGAGAAATTTAGGTGTCTACTGTAGTCGAGCAAGACACAAAGTTCTTCTCCATTTCCATATACAGGAGAGACTTGTATTTGTACTTTAGACACAATAAGACACCACGCTAAGCATGAATCTTCAACTCTATGTAGCAGGAGAAATTTAGGTGTCTACTGTAGTCGAGCAAGACACAAAGTTCTTCTCCATTTCCATATACAGGAGAGACTTGTATTTGTCCTTTAGACACAATAAGACACCACGCTAAGCATGAATCTTCAACTCTATGTAGCAGGAGAAATTTAGGTGTCTACTGTAGTCGAGCAAGACACAAAGTTCTTCTCCATTTCCATATACAGGAGAGACTTGTATTT
Source organism: Prosapia bicincta (assembly GCA_036971475.1). Taxonomy (NCBI): domain Eukaryota; kingdom Metazoa; phylum Arthropoda; class Insecta; order Hemiptera; family Cercopidae; genus Prosapia; species Prosapia bicincta. Next base: position 128,593,926 of record JBAIZL010000003.1, on the reverse strand, counting down.
GTCCTTTAGACACAATAAGACACCACGCTAAGCATGAATCTTCAACTCTATGTAGCAGGAGAAATTTAGGTGTCTACTGTAGTCGAGCAAGACACAAAGTTCTTCTCCATTTCCATATACAGGAGAGACTTGTATTTGTACTTTAGACACAATAAGACACCACGCTAAGCATGAATCTTCAACTCTATGTAGCAGGAGAAATTTAGGTGTCTACTGTAGTCGAGCAAGACACAAAGTTCTTCTCCATTTCCATATACAGGAGAGACTTGTATTTGTCCTTTAGACACAATAAGACACCACGCTATGCATGAATCTTCAACTCTATGTAGCAGGAGAAATTTAGGTGTCTACTGTAGTCGAGCAAGACACAAAGTTCTTCTCCATTTCCATATACAGGAGAGACTTGTATTTGTCCTTTAGACACAATAAGACACCACGCTAAGCATGAATCTTCAACTCTATGTAGCAGGAGAAATTTAGGTGTCTACTGTAGTCGAGCAAGACACAAAGTTCTTCTCCATTTCCATATACAGGAGAGACTTGTATTTGTCCTTTAGACACAATAAGACACCACGCTAAGCATGAATCTTCAACTCTATGTAGCAGGAGAAATTTAGGTGTCTACTGTAGTCGAGCAAGACACAAAGTTCTTCTCCATTTCCATATACAGGAGACTTGTATTTGTACTTTAGACACAATAAGACACCACGCTAAGCATGGATCTATAACTCTATGTAGCAGGAGAAATTTAGGTGTCTACTGTAGTCGAGCAAGACACAAAGTTCTTCTCCATTTCCATATACAGGAGACTTGTATTTGTAATTTAGACACAATAAGACACCACGCTAAGCATGGATCTATAACTCTATGTAGCAGGAGAAATTTAGGTGTCTACTGTAGTCGAGCAAGACACAAAGTTCTTCTCCATTTCCATATACAGGAGACTTGTATTTGTACTTTAGACACAATAAGACACCACGCTAAGCATGGATCTATAACTCTATGTAGCAGGAGAAATTTAGGTGTCTACTGTAGTCGAGCAAGACACAAAGTTCTTCTCCATTTCCATATACAGGAGACTTGTATTTGTACTTTAGACACAATAAGACACCACGCTAAGCATGGATCTATAACTCTATGTAGCAGGAGAAATTTAGGTGTCTACTGTAGTCGAGCAAGACACAAAGTTCTTCTCCATTTCCATATACAGGAGACTTGTATTTGTACTTTAGACACAATAAGACACCACGCTAAGCATGGATCTATAACTCTATGTAGCAGGAGAAATTTAGGTGTCTACTGTAGTCGAGCAAGACACAAAGTTCTTCTCCATTTCCATATACAGGAGACTTGTATTTGTACTTTAGACACAATAAGACACCACGCTAAGCATGGATCTATAACTCTATGTAGCAGGAGAAATTTAGGTGTCTACTGTAGTCGAGCAAGACACAAAGTTCTTCTCCATTTCCATCTACAGGAGAGACTTGTATTTGTACTTTAGACACAATAAGACACCACGCTAAGCATGGATCTATAACTCTATGTAGCAGGAGAAATTTAGGTGTCTACTGTAGTCGAGCAAGACACAAAGTTCTTCTCCATTTCCATATACAGGAGACTTGTATTTGTACTTTAGACACAATAAGACACCACGCTAAGCATGGATCTATAACTCTATGTAGCAGGAGAAATTTAGGTGTCTACTGTAGTCGAGCAAGACACAAAGTTCTTCTCCATTTCCATATACAGGAGACTTGTATTTGTACTTTAGACACAATAAGACACCACGCTAAGCATGGATCTATAACTCTATGTAGCAGGAGAAATTTAGGTGTCTACTGTAGTCGAGCAAGACACAAAGTTCTTCTCCATTTCCATATACAGGAGACTTGTATTTGTACTTTAGACACAATAAGACACCACGCTAAGCATGGATCTATAACTCTATGTAGCAGGAGAAATTTAGGTGTCTACTGTAGTCGAGCAAGACACAAAGTTCTTCTCCATTTCCATCTACAGGAGAGACTTGTATTTGTACTTTAGACACAATAAGACACCACGCTAAGCATGGATCTATAACTCTATGTAGCAGGAGAAATTTAGGTGTCTACTGTAGTCGAGCAAGACACAAAGTTCTTCTCCATTTCCATATACAGGAGACTTGTATTTGTACTTTAGACACAATAAGACACCACGCTAAGCATGGATCTATAACTCTATGTAGCAGGAGAAATTTAGGTGTCTACTGTAGTCGAGCAAGACACAAAGTTCTTCTCCATTTCCATATACAGGAGACTTGTATTTGTACTTTAGACACAATAAGACACCACGCTAAGCATGGATCTATAACTCTATGTAGCAGGAGAAATTTAGGTGTCTACTGTAGTCGAGCAAGACACAAAGTTCTTCTCCATTTCCATATACAGGAGACTTGTATTTGTACTTTAGACACAATAAGACACCACGCTAAGCATGGATCTATAACTCTATGTAGCAGGAGAAATTTAGGTGTCTACTGTAGTCGAGCAAGACACAAAGTTCTTCTCCATTTCCATCTACAGGAGAGACTTGTATTTGTACTTTAGACACAATAAGACACCACGCTAAGCATGGATCTATAACTCTATGTAGCAGGAGAAATTTAGGTGTCTACTGTAGTCGAGCAAGACACAAAGTTCTTCTCCATTTCCATATACAGGAGACTTGTATTTGTACTTTAGACACAATAAGACACCACGCTAAGCATGGATCTATAACTCTATGTAGCAGGAGAAATTTAGGTGTCTACTGTAGTCGAGCAAGACACAAAGTTCTTCTCCATTTCCATATACAGGAGACTTGTATTTGTACTTTAGACACAATAAGACACCACGCTAAGCATGGATCTATAACTCTATGTAGCAGGAGAAATTTAGGTGTCTACTGTAGTCGAGCAAGACACAAAGTTCTTCTCCATTTCCATATACAGGAGACTTGTATTTGTACTTTAGACACAATAAGACACCACGCTAAGCATGGATCTATAACTCTATGTAGCAGGAGAAATTTAGGTGTCTACTGTAGTCGAGCAAGACACAAAGTTCTTCTCCATTTCCATATACAGGAGATTTGTATTTGTACTTTAGACACAATAAGACACCACGCTAAGCATGGATCTATAACTCTATGTAGCAGGAGAAATTTAGGTGTCTACTGTAGTCGAGCAAGACACAAAGTTCTTCTCCATTTCCATCTACAGGAGAGACTTGTATTTGTACTTTAGACACAATAAGACACCAAGCTAAGCACGGATCTTCAACTCTATGTATCAGGAGAAATTTAGGTAGTCAATCAAGACTAAAGTTTCTTTCCCATGTCTGTGAGCCAGGAGAACTCTATATATCTACATTAGGCTAGAAAGACATGTAACAGTGCAGGTTTTTCTTTAATCATTACTCACGTATTCTCATGAAAAATATAATTTAAATATCAAATATGATTGCAATTTTTGTCTTGTATATCTTGAGGTCTTTTAAATAGGCTCTATTAACCTACGGCTGCTGAAAGACACTGTGAGCACTGGGTCAGGGCTGAAGGAATGAGACACAGTAAGCTAACCCTTAGGAAACCTTCCTTGGGGCTGCAGGAGAGTCTCATCTATCTGTCTAGGCAGGAATTGAGGATAGCCACAAGTCTACTCACGGGACACTGTGGACTAAGGAAACATCTGCATAATACGGGTATCTTCAAAGGTGAACCAGTGTGCAGATTATGCGGGCAAGAACTGGAGACCGCCACACACATCATTTATAGATGTGAAGCACTTGCCGAGAGGCGCTTCAACCTCTTTGGTGATAGCACAGCTCTGGAAGAGGATGCTGAAGGTAAAACACTAGTCAGGAAACTTCTAAACCTGGTAAGAGAGAAGGGGCACTTTGACTAGATCAGGGAGGTAAGTACAATATACCTAAGGTAGCGGTGCTTCGGGCAGTTTAAACCCGCTCCCAAGTTAATTAAAAAAAAAACCTACGGCTGTATTACAAAATTGTTATATTTTTTCTTTTAAATTAACAAATATTAATTACTTCATGCAAATTTTTCCAACAACTGCAATTCTATACACACTACCCTAAAGTAGTGTCCATTTCTCCATGGTGAGTTATTTGGATAAATCTGTTCGTACTTATTTTGTAGTTTTTATTTAATAATTTCATAATGTGATTTTAAATTAAAGGAATAAATAATTATTATCAGGTTAGGTTTAGTGAATTTTATTTACAATAATTTTTGTAAAATCGTAAATAATTAAAAATTTTAAGCAAACATTCAGACTTTTTTATTAAAACAAATTCTTGTGAAATTGACATACTTTTTTAAAAAATTTTTAATAAAAAGACTGATTTTTATAAGTCATTTTTTTGGTGAATATCTGCATACACTCTTTTTATATCGATAATTTACACATTTAGGAAGTATTCTAGATTCCGCCTCCTCTTCGTCAAAGATATTTCAGTGTAGCTCCTAAGTCGAGGTTAGGTTAGGACTATAAAGATGACTGTAGCACGTAAGCATTACAGTTAAGTGAGTGTAAAACTTTACGAGTAATTTTCCCTCGTCCAGCCGCTCAAGATATCTTTAAAATAGTTGCGGAAAGGTTGAACATGTATTTATAATGCCCTAATCCTAGTTCACGAGTTAGACATCATCACAGCAACATTAGCAACTCTCTGCGAATATTATAGTAACGACTCACAATGTACCTTCCCATGAATGTCAAAAGTTCTTTGTCTCTTCACTCAGGGGAAATTTCAAAATGTACTCTACCTTCTTTCTTTATCAATATTAAAGATACATTTGTATATTAATAGGAATAAAAATAATATTGTAAACAATGAGTCAGGCCCTATTCAAAGTTCTATATTATTGTAATTAGCGTGACACAAAAGAGAGAGAGAAAAAAACTTATTGTAACATTTAGGTTCGATATTTTGACATAATAATAAAGTGTAATATTAATTATCTATTTTGTTTATATGTAATTATGTTGTATGTTACAAATTTTATTGTAATTATTGAGTTAGGTACAAAATTTCTATTTGTTGTATCATGTTTAAAGTAGTGTTAGTAACTGTTGTTTTGACAAGTGGACGTGGCAACGCCTACTGTATAAATACGGAAGTGTAACCTTACTTTCACCCTAGTTGTAAGTTAGAGTTTGTAGTAGTAACACTTACTGATGATGATGACTTGGTCACTGAAACGCGTATGAGTAAATAAATTATTAATTTGTGAGTTTTGTGTATGTTTTTATTTGTTTTTTACATAACCTCACAAGCTAAGCTAAAAGAATATTTGTTTAAAGATACATGATGACAAATTTCAGCTAGTTATTAAAAATATGATGAAAACTATTTATTAAATAAATAATCTACGATTATAAATAAATAATAATCTACTTATAAAACGGTAGCTCTACAACATAACCTATAACAGAAAATCAGCTGTTATCATTTAATTCATTTGAGTGACCTGCCGGAAATATATACTGTAAGGTATGCGTTTCAGATACCGTGACACGAAAGCAATGATTTAATCTTATATTTTTTTCACCGCTCAAAAAGAAGTTATCACTTCAAAAATATTGTTGGTAAAACATAAAAAGTTACCTTTATTTAATAGTAGCCTTCCAACACCCACGTTATTAATTCCTCACTAGCAGCATTAAAGACACCCTGTAGCGAGTTCATTTAAGCTATGGCCACTCAAAACGATTTTGTATTGAGGACCAATAGCAATGAAGAGAGCAGTTTACGGGTCACATATGTACTTGTATTTATTGTTACTATCATTTTCATTTTCCTTGCAAAAACCAAATAAGGTTTTAATAGCCATTACTACTTACCTTAAGGCTTCGCCCAGACAGAATCCGTTCCGTCACGTGAAATACGTTATTTGCGTTTTCACCGACTTGCGTCTTATCCGCCATATCTGTCATGGCCAGATAGAATCCGTTCCGTCACGTGAAATACGTTATTTGCGTTTTCACCGACTTGCGTCTTATCCGCCATATCTGTCATGGCCAGACAGAATCCGTTCCGTCACGTGAAATACGTTACTTGCGTTTTCACCGACTTGCGTCTTATCCGCCATATCTGTCATGGCCAGATAGAATCCGTTCCGTCACGTGAAATACGTTATTTGCGTTTTCACCGACTTGCGTCTTATCCGCCATATCTGTCATGGCCAGATAGAATCCGTTCCGTCACGTGAAATACGTTACTTGCGTTTTCACCGACTTGCGTCTTATCCGCCATATCTGTCATGGCCAGATAGAATCCGTTCCGTCTCGTGAAATACGTTATTTGCGTTTTCACCGACTTGCGTCTTATCCGCCATATCTGTCATGGCCAGATAGAATCCGTTCCGTCACGTGAAATACGTTACTTGCGTTTTCACCGACTTGCGTCTTATCCGCCATATCTGTCATGGCCAGATAGAATCCGTTCCGTCACGTGAAATACGTTATTTGCGTTTTCACCGACTTGCGTCTTATCCGCCATATATGTCATGGCCAGATAGAATCCGTTCCGTCTCGTGAAATACGTTACTTGCGTTTTCACCGACTTGCGTCTTATCCGCCATATATGTCATGGCCAGATAGAATCCGTTCCGTCACGTGAAATACGTTACTTGCGTTTTCACCGACTTGCGTCTTATCCGCCATATCAGTCATGGCCAGACAGAATCCGTTCCGTCACGTGAAATACGTTACTTGCGTTTTCACCGACTTGCGTCTTATCCGCCATATCAGTCATGGCCAGACAGAATCCGTTCCGTCACGTGAAATACGTTACTTGCGTTTTCACCGACTTGCGTCTTATCCGCCATATCAGTCATGGCCAGACAGAATCCGTTCCGTCACGTGAAATACGTTATTTGCGTTTTCACCGACTTGTGTCTTATCCGCCATATCAGTCATGGCCAGACAGAATCCGTTCCGTCACGTGAAATACGTTATTTGCGTTTTCACCGACTTGCGTCTTATCCGCCATATCAGTCATGGCCAGACAGAATCCGTTCCGTCACGTGAAATACGTTACTTGCGTTTTCACCGACTTGCGTCTTATCCGCCATATCAGTCATGGCCAGACAGAATCCGTTCCGTCACGTGAAATACGTTACTTGCGTTTTCACCGACTTGCGTCTTATCCGCCATATCAGTCATGGCCAGGCAGAATCCGTTCCGTCACGTGAAATACGTTATTTGCGTTTTCACCGACTTGCGTCTTATCCGCCATATCAGTCATGGCCAGACAGAATCCGTTCCGTCACGTGAAATACGTTACTTGCGTTTTCACCGACTTGCGTCTTATCCGCCATATCACTCATGGCCAGATAGAATCCGTTTTATCAGTTCGTTCTATGGCGTCAAAGAAAGAATTACGTCGTAAATTGTTGCTCATGGAAAGTATAAACACGAGTTAGATGTTTATGATGGAAGATTAAGGGAACAGGAAATAAACAAAGAAAAGAGTTCGGAGTACACCATACATTGTTTCCATAACGATGACGATGATACATTTTTTTTGAATACATGAGAATGTCGAAAAGTACATTCTATTTAATGCTTAACAAAGTGCAGGAGAGAATTATAAAAGTGTTTCTATCTTTGTGGTCTTTGTGAGATGGATCACAAAGAAGAGGTTATTTGAATAATCTTAAAATAATTACATTTTTAGATACTTCCATGTTCATTTTGTACATACGCGTTGTCCGTCTTGCGTCTCAAACTATTTTAAATTAAGATGGATGACGCATATGACGGACATGACAGATTAGACGCATTCGGAATCTATGTGGCCATACACTCTTTCGAAAAGTTGTTATAGTTGCAAATTATGCACATGACGTGCTGCACTGATTGTCGGACATGAGGGATTCTGTATGACCGTAGCCTAACTACCACACATTTCTCGAAGCTGAGTTTAAAAAACAATAATTATTAGTGTCATTTTTAAAAGTTGAATTTAAAAACAAGAAAATATCAAGTGACTTTTCCCATGTGCTATCTGGCTGAAAAATAAAAACCATTTATTTCCCAACAATACTGTATGCGTTTAACAATTTTTTAATAAATAAATAATCAAGTGCTGTTTTCGAATTGAATAGTCAACGTTCATAACAAACATATACCAAATTTGCAATAAATTTATTAAATCTTTGCATCTCACCGCACTATACATTATAATCTTTAAAGTAATAGAAATAATTTATAAATAATACATCACATCACAAATGCAAACTAACGGATGCACTCCACGATTTTACGATATATTAAATGAAAATAATATTTTTAAAAATAACTATCAGCAAATGTATACCATCAGCACCAGTCACCCAACCCCCAAAACAATAAACTATAAAATTTTAAAAAACAACAAAAAGCCTGAAAACATCTTTCCTGTTTCAAACATTAAAAGGCTGATTAATTAAGGGGAGTACTCATAAGTGTTGGTAGGCCGGAAGTGGCATGCGTGCCGTAATTTGGCCGCAGTCTAACTACATTATTATTCCTGAATCTACGATGGCCGGGCCTTTAGGTTTATTTACCTACAAAAAATATATACAAATTTCTCTCAATCGTTCCTTTGATCAACACGAGGTCTGTGAGTACTGAAAGGAGGATGAGTCAAATTGTTTGAACGCAGAGCGGGTAAAGATTCCTTGCAGAGAAGTGAATGTAAGCCCTTTCAGCGAAGGGTAGGTTTGTAAGTCTTTAACGAACAGTGAGTAAAAATTTAAGAATGAAAGAGACAAAACTAGGTAGGCGTCGGCTAGTTCGAAAGGCTAAATGATGTTGGGATCAGCGTCCTCAGGTGTGTCAAGAAACAGACGCCACATTATCTGGTCTAACTACGAGTAATAGAGTACCCAATACTCAGCCATCTGATCTTGCGATCAGCGACACCTGAGACAGATATGTAAAAGGAGCAGTGTTCCACCTCAGGTGTGTCAAGAGACAGACACTACATGATCTGGTCTAACTACGAGTAATAGAACACCATACTCAGATAGACGACCTTGGGTTCTGGGATTTCCGAGACAGAGATGAAAAAGAATCAGGAATTGCGTCGGGTGGGTCACCTCAGGTGGCTCAAGAGACAAAAGCCACAAGATCTGTTCTATCCAATATAGAAGAACTTCATACTCAACTAGATGACCTTGGGTTCAGCGATGTCCGAGACAGAGATTCAAAGAAGCATGAGTGGATCGGCTGTGTCGCCTCAGGTGTTTTAAGACACAAAAGCTACATGATCTGATCTGTCTGTTATCGAGCTTTATACTCAGCTAGATGGCCTTGAATCACCGATAGCCGATTTAAACAAAAAAAGAACCATGCATTGCATCGAGTTAGCCGCCTCAGGTCTCTCAAATAAAAAGGCCTCGAGTTCTAGCCTGTCTAGTGATGAACATCATACTCAGCTAGATGAACTTAGGATAAGAGATACTTGATTCATACAAGAGAAAGACGTATGAGCATCATCGAGTGGGCTGCCTCAGGTGTCTCAAGAGACAGAAGCCACAAGATCTGGTCCAACTACGAAACGTATAGCGCACCATACTCAGCTATATGACCTTGGGTTTAGCGACACCCGATTCAGACAGAGGAAGAAGAATAAGCGGCATCGAGTGGGCTGACTCAGGTGTCTCAAGAGACAGAAGCCACAAAATCTGGTCTAACTACGAAACGTATAGAGCCAAATTCTTAGCTATATGACCTTGGGTTCACTGGCACCCGATTCAGACCGAGAAAGAAGAATGACCGGCATCGAGTGAGCTGCCTCAGGTGTCTCAAGAGAAGGAAGCCACAAGATATGGGTTAACTATGAAACGTATAGAGCCCAATACTCAGATATATGACCTTGGGTTCAGCGACACCAGATTTAGACAGAGGAAGAAGAATGAACCGCATCGAGTGAGCTACATTAGGTGTCTCAAGAGACAGAAACCACAAGATCTGGTCTAATTACGAAACGAATAGAGCCCCATTCTCAGATATATGACCTTGGGTTCATCGACACCCGATTCAGACAGAGGAAGAAGAATAAGCAGCATCGATTGAGCTGCCTCAGGTGTCTCAAGACACAGAAGCCACAAGATTTGGTCTAATTACGAAACGTATAGAGCCCTACACTCAGCTATATGACCTTGGGTTCATCGACACCCGATTCAGACAGAGGAAGAAGAATGAGCTGCATCGATTGGGCTGCCTCAGGTGTCTCAAGACACAGAAGCCACAAGAATTGGTCTAATTACGAAACGTATAGAGCCCTACACTCAGCTATATGACCTTGGGTTCAGCGACACCCGATTCAGACAGAGGTAGAAGAATAAACGGCATCGAGTGGGCTGCCTCAGGTGCCTCAAGAGACAGAAGCCACAAGATCTGGTCTAACTACGAAACGTAGGCTATAGAACCCAATACTCAGATATAAGACCTTGGGTTCAGCGACATCCGATTCAGACAGAGGTAGAAGTATGAACGGCATCGAGTGGGCTGCCTCATTTGTCTCAAGAGACAGAAGCAACAAGATCTGGTCTATCTAATATAAAACTACATACTCAGCAACACATCAGGGGTCAGCAACACCCAAGACAGGCGTTAAAAAAAAGCCATAGGCTGCCTCAGGTCTCACAGGAGACAGGTGCTACATGATCAGTTCCATCTATTAGTAATATAGAGTCTCATATTCAACTAGGTAACGGACAAGAAGACAAAGCATGAGCGGAATCGAGTGGTCTGCTTTAGGTGTTTCAAGACACAAAAGCCAAAAGCTCTGTACTGTTTAAAATATAACTTCATGTTATCCTAAAAGACCGTTTGTACTGAAGCCAGTCATGGACACCTCCAGATATCTTGAAAGTAAAAAACCACATGATCTGGTTTAACAGATTAACACTTCTTTACTGTATTAGTTTATAGTAATCATTATAATTTCTATATCACTTATAATATAGCATACTGCTTGTATATAATGCAGAATGTAACAAACATAATTTATGAGTAAGAAAAACTGCTACAGTATTATAAAATCAAACTTTATGAGGTAATTAAATCAAGTATAAAATTTGTCTTAATGTATATAGAAAATTTCGTTTGTAGGCTATTTAAACAAAAACTTAAGACAACATCTTATGAAAATAACAACAGCTGTTAACATGTACCGTCATGTTTAACTTAGGACAATCTTATGAACAATTCGTTGTTCCTGATTGTTACGCATTCCCGTAGAGTAGTAAGCTATTAAACTACTTTAAGATTCATTCTCCTGCAAATTTTTCTATATGCGACACAATAAATAGTTTCTCTTTAATTAGGCTACCATTCAAGATTGAGTTAAAATTTATCACATAAATTCAAGATACATTTATCACGTTTAAACACTAATTAGACGTAGATGCTAGGCGTAGCTCTATCATTGCATGATAGCGTTAGCCTACGTACGAGTGTTTCCATTCAGTGGGAACGCGAGCGATTGGCCGTACTTGCTTTTTATTGAAGACACGTAGAGGAACAGCGCGCTCTGATGCTCTGTGACCCGCACTGTGCACTATTGTTTGTTACGATCTTTATCTCTATTGTCGGTCGGGCCACGATTAACTGTACCGGGTACATCCAAAGCCTAATTAGGCGTATAAGGAACACTGGACACATCGATCAATCGATTCCAACAACACGAACTCTACTGTTTCGATATCTGACAAGTTAGGGATCAATTGTTCCAAGAACACGCATCCAGTCTTATATCGATGCGGTGAACCACTTTAGAACGTTTGATATAACAAATCTAGTGGGTGACATATCTAGTGCTTAACTGCCCTGTTCGATTATATTTAAAAAGTGAAATTCTTACAAAATAAAAATAAAAATTTTTATTTGCTATAAAACAAGGATTCATAAAATAAATCTATTAAAAGTAAAATACACGGTTTTCTAACACTTGTCTTTAAATTTTGATCATATGAACTTTGTTTATCTTTTTGAGTTTAAAAATTGTTCTAATCAATGACACATTTCACACTGTGTTTCCCCTATGTAGTTGTTTTTATTTACCAATTATTAAATTTATATATATTTGAATTCCAAATCAATAATTATTTACTAAAATTTCAATATTAATTTTTTTTCAATTTTAATGAAAACGTTTTTTAAACCACAAAAAATTTATTAATGATCATTTAATTTTTTTATCACATCGGGCATATTTTTAATCATCAGTTCTCTCTTCAGCTCTTCTCTTATTTTGCTTTGTTTTTCATTCATTGTTTCAAGTTCTGCATCTTTTTTGATCGATTCTTACCTGTTTTTAGTATTTCATGATATTAATTCTGTTTGATAAGCTCCTTTTTCAAATGATATCACGAAAGGATTCCTAATGTTTCTTTTTGTGATTTTCTATTCACGAAGATCATTTCCTGCAGGAATCGAGTATGAGCTTTTACTCAAACAATATATACAAATACAAGTGGTAATTTTACATATCCTATCATCTTGGGTGCAGAATTTTGGTCGCCGTTTCCCTTTACCGTTCTTCAAGCTAAGAGAGTTATTTTTCCGACAGAAGAGTGGTATATAATGGTGGTTGACAATAAGTAGAAGTAAAGAGAGAGCTTAACGACCCTGAGAATAAAGAAAATTACGAAATCGCGTGGACAAGATCGCTTATCTGAAATAGACCTGCTATCAACCGGAGTGAAAAGATCGTGTGTACCACTGCCCAGTTTAACCAGTGAAATTGTCATGAGAGCAAACTCAACACATGACCTTTCATAAGGAAACATTTGTTCATAGTTTCTCAGTTGAAGATATTACTGCTATTTACTAGGGTAAAAGAGAGGTAACAATTCCACATTACTAACTGTGGTGGTGTACATTTACCACCACAGGCAACAATCTCTAGTTCCATTGACAATAGTAGGCCATTGCGGTAAAACTCTAAATAGCTTTTTTATCTAAAGTAATAATAGCAGAGTAGAAAAAAATTTATATACATTTATATATGAAACCAACCAAAAACAGTTGATTGTCTTTTACAAAAAAAGAAATTAGGATTACGATATTAATTTAAAGTTTTACATTATTTGAACGAATGTCACACTTTAAAGGTTTAGAGCAAAATAAGCAGCTGTAACCAATTGATCAGTTACATCAGATACGCTTTAGATCAGCTGGTCGCGAAGTCGGTAAAAAAAACTTTGAGGCTAATAAATGATAGGTGTATTGAACTGCAATTAATTCTACATTATTTGAACAAGAAGCGTGCGAGAATGTCGAGATTATTATTAAAATTCATAAAATAACATAAAAGAATAAATGATAAACATAGTGCTAGACAATTAAAATAACAAGGGAATAAAATAAACTTAGTGTTATCCTATGTCACAAGCTCCCGCGTACCATATACGGATTCGCGAATATACTAGCGCGCGCGTACACACACACACACACACACACACACACACACACATTCTTCAACAAATAAGGAAATTAAATTAGTTCCTAATGTAGACGGAGAAGTTGGAAAAGGACAGAGGGAGTTTAAAAAGTTATTTATATATTTTTGAAACGATTATAAAACCTCTAATGGCATAATTAATCATAATTAATTTATGTGTTATTATTGAAATTTCAACTCCTAAGCTTACAATATATTAATAACTTTTACATGAGTTTATGTCTATCCAAACCCACATCACCGTAATCCTAAACACCCTTCAAACCATCACCAAACAAAATTACTTCACCCACAACTCAAACTTTTATTCCCAACCAGATAGCCTACCCATAGGAAGTCCTACCAGTAGCTTCCACTGCGAAATTTCATACAGCACAAAGAAATAAAGTTCGAATAGTCATAAACTAATGTTAATGCCAAACAAAACTACTTCACCCACAACTCAAACTTCTATTCCCAACCAGGTGGCCTACCCATAGGAGTCCTATCAGTAGCTTCCACTGTGAAATTTCATACAGCACAAAGAAATAAAGTTCGAATAGTCATAAACTAATGTTAATGCCAAACAAAACTACTTCACACACAACTCAAACTTCTATTTCCAACCAGGTGGCCTACCCATAGGAGTCCTATCAGTAGCTTCCACTGCGAAATTTTCATACAGGACATAGAAATAAAGTTCGAATAGACATAAATTAATGTAAATGCCAAACAAAACTACTTCACCCACAATTCAAACCTCTATTCCCAACCAGATGGCCTACCCATAGGAGTCCTATCAGTAGCTTCCACTGCGAAATTTTCATACAGGACATAGAAATAAAGTTCGAATAGTCATAAATTAATGTAAATGCCAAACAAAACTACTTCACCCACAACTCAAACTACTATTTCCTACCAGGTGGCCTACCCATAGGAGTCCTATCAGTAGCTTCCACTGCGAAATTTTCATACAGGACATAGAAATAAAGTTCGAATAGACATAAACTAATGTAAATGCCTAACAAAACTACTTCACCCACAACTCAAACTTCTATTTCCTACCAGGTGGCCTACCCATAGGAGTCCTATCAGTAGCTTCCACTGCGAAATTTTCATACGGGACATAGAAATAATGTTCGAATAGACATAAACTAATGTAAATGCCAAACAAAACTACTTTACCCACAACTCAAACTTCTATTTCCTACCAGGTGGCCTACCCATAGGAGTCCTATCAGTAGCTTCCACTGCGAAATTTTCATACAGGACATAGAAATAAAGTTCGAATAGACATAAACTAATGTAAATGCCAAACAAAACTACTTCACCCACAATTCAAACCTCTATTCCCAACCAGATGGCCTACCCATAGGAGTCCTATCAGTAGCTTCCACTGCGAAATTTTCATACAGGACATAGAAATAAAGTTCGAATAGTCATAAATTAATGTAAATGCCAAACAAAACTACTTCACCCACAACTCAAACTACTATTTCCTACCAGGTGGCCTACCCATAGGAGTCCTATCAGTAGCTTCCACTGCGAAATTTTCATACAGGACATAGAAATAAAGTTCGAATAGACATAAACTAATGTAAATGCCTAACAAAACTACTTCACCCACAACTCAAACTTCTATTTCCTACCAGGTGGCCTACCCATAGGAGTCCTATCAGTAGCTTCCACTGCGAAATTTTCATACGGGACATAGAAATAATGTTCGAATAGACATAAACTAATGTAAATGCCAAACAAAACTACGTTACCCACAACTCAAACTTCTATTTCCTACCAGGTGGCCTACCCATAGGAGTCCTATCAGTAGCTTCCACTGCGAAATTTTCATACAGGACATAGAAATAAAGTTCGAATAGACATAAACTAATGTAAATGCCAAACAAAACTACTTCAC
>JBAIZL010000003.1:128526033-128563533 GCA_036971475.1 Prosapia bicincta | reverse complement strand
CCAGGTATGTATTATTAAGTATAGTGAGAGGCATGCCCTCGAACAGTGCATGCAGAGACTACTACACTACTGTAGAATCTTATATTCTTGTACACTCCTGGTATCAAGCCATGAAGATCTGTACCATGTCACGCACAAGTCTTGTCTTACAATATGCTTTCCAGGTATGCATTATTAAATATAGTGAGAGGCATGCCCTCGAACAGTGCATGCAGAGACTACTACACTACTGTAGAATCTTATATTCTTGTACACTCCTGGTATCAAGCCATGAAGATCTGTACCATGTCACGCACAAGTCTTGTCTTACAATATGCTTTCCAGGTATGCATTATTAAATATAGTGAGAGGCATACCCTCGAACAGTGCATGCAGAGACTACTACACTACTGTAGAATCTTATATTCTTGTAAACTCCTGGTATCAAGCCATGAAGATCTGTACCATGTCACGCACAAGTCTTGTCTTACAATATGCTTTCCAGGTATGCATTATTAAATATAGTGAGAGGCATACCCTCGAACAGTGCATGCAGAGACTACTACACTACTGTAGAATCTTATATTCCTGTAAACTCCTGGCATCTAGCCTGGAAGATCTGGACCATAACACACAAACGACATGTATTCTAGTGTTCTTTCCGGGCTCATTTTATCAAGTTGTGACATGAATGCACATTGACTCGCAAATGTCATGTCTTCCAGTGTTCTTTCCAAGTATAGTGAGAGGCATGCCCTCGAACTGTTCATGCGGGGACTTCCACACTACAATAGAATCTAATATACCTGTAAACCCCTGGCATCAAGCCATGAAGATCTGTACCATGTCACGCACAAGTCTTGTCTTACAATATGCTTTCCAGGTACATTTTATCAAGTATGGTGAGACGCATGCCCTCGAACGTTTCTTGCGGGGACTAATACACTACTACAGAATCTAATATTCCTGTAAACCCCTGGCATCAAGTCTGGATGATATGGACCATGGCATGCAAACTTCATGTCTAGCAGTGTTCTTTCCAGGTACGTTTTATTAAGTATAGTGAGAGGTATACCCTCGAATAGCTCATTCGGGGATAGCTACACTGCTATAGAATCTACTATTCCTGTAAACCCCTGGCATCAAGCCTTGAAGATATGTACCATGTCACGACAACGTTTTGTCTTACTATATGCTTTTCAGGTACGTTTTATCAAGTATAGTAAGAGGCATACCCTCGAACAGTTCATTCGGGGATTGCTACACTACTACGGGTACGTTTGGTCAAGTGGAATGTCATACAGGACATCCATCAGTGAAGCCCCTTGATGGCCGGGACACAACAGATAACTAGATGTGCAACACCCTAGATTGAAGCATACGCGTAGGGTTAGTTTCTCTTTGTGGAGTGCAGGCGTTTAAGGTGGCCATCACCAAGCTTAAGAGATCAGTACCAGCCGTTCTCAAATTGAAGCCTTCAGTCTGGATACACAGAACAGTGTAAATAAACTGAGATGAGTAATCATTCTACTTCTATCTAAGAATTTTGTGTGTGTCAATATTAACAACAAATTACTCAAAAGTTTTACACAAACGGCAAAACACATAACACACACACACACACACACACACACACTAAAAAACTTGAAAAAAGAAAACTAAAAATCCCAGTATAAAAGAAGTACTAAGCCTATGTGTACATTCCTCTCCTAAGGATATATTCCATGTCAATTCTTTTATTTATTATTTTATATATTTATTTTATTTCTTGTTTCTTGGTTTTTAGTTCTTTTGATTTTAATTTTTTCATTTATTTATACGATTTTTTTTAAAATTATTTTGTTTGTATTTCGTTTATTTACACAAAGGTTTATATTTTCTTCTGAAAATTTAATTGTTTCCAAGGATACATGAAACAATGCTTTCTGTTAATTCAACTATCTTTTTTCGGTGTACACATACATATATACATACATATATATATTTGTGTGTGTGTGTGTAAAAAAAAAAGATTTGTGTGAGCTTTTATAAAAAAAGCGTTGTAGCCTTAAATTACTTACAGCAACTATCTTACTAAACCGGTCCCAAATCAACCTTACCTAACCTTAACGAAACAGAGGGCTTACCAAAGAGTGTTGTAATTTTGAGGCCTTTATCCTTAAAGCAAACAAGAGTCGCAAAAACACCTATAGCTCGACTAATTCATTGAGCATTGAATCTCGTCACAGTTCCTTGGTATTATGCTAAAAGCTTTTTACTCTGTTCCACGTTTTTATTTCCTACATATTCAACATATATATATATATATATATATATATATATATATATATATATATATATATATATATATATATATATATATATATTATAGATATGACAGGCGCGACAATCGTCTAAGGAGCGAATCGGCTGTTTGGCTTTGCAGACAGGCTAGGTGACATATTTATGGATCTGGCCGTCCATCTTGCGCCGCAATCTCATGGTGGATTAGACTTCGTTCGGTGAATACCTAAACACTGCCGTGTCGCCGTGAAATGCGCTATTCATGGAGCCCTTTGTTTTGCAACAATCGGTTACGTGCGACAAACTGACTTCACTTAGTTTTATAAAAACCTTCTACGAAAAACGTTTATCCATTCAGCATTTTTTATTTTAAATATGTAAATTTAACAATTAGCAATTTAACACAAATTATGTTGTCCCTTAGTAACGCCTTACTATATTGACTTTTTTAAGTATCGACTGATTTTTAAGTAAAATTTTCTACGAAGTCTCAAAACTGACATAGATTTTAGATAAATTAAAAACTTAAACTTTCTGAACACACCTTCAAAGGATAATTTATGGTTTTTATAAAGATTTAACCTAAACAGAAGGTTCACCCTTTCCTATTTAGAAAAGTTAGCTTCAATAGAAATCACAAAATGAGGCGTGGCAGGGAAAGAAATAATTGACAAGTATTTCTGGCGATATAGTCAAGCTTTATTTTCAGTAAAAGATTAATTTAAAACAAGTAATATAGAAAAAGGTAAATTTCTACTGAGGTCGACAAAAACAAATTTAATTGTGGTTTCTTTATATTTTATAATTACAACTAGTATAAATTCGTATATACATATGACAAAATCACAATACTCTGGCAAAAAAGCACGCGATTTTCCTTGCAATTTTCGATTTCCCTCTCTATATAGTATATGGTGTTGAAGTATTATTTATGTTTGTTACTATTTATTCGCTTTCTAATTTATGATTCTGATGATGGTCTATAACTCCTCATTCTATCCAACTCTTGAAATTCTTCACTATTGCAAAGGATCCTTTCTCTTACAATAACATATACCCTACATCTTCAAGTAAATGATTTTTAGCTATGGGAAAGTTAGTTCAATGCAAAGTGCTGGATTTAAAACGTTTATTTCCTCCAAACTTCAAGTTTTTTAAATTTAAATTATTGAATAAATATTTGAAAAAACTGTATTAACATCAATTGTCATCACTATAGGTCAAAAAAAATTTATTTGAACTTGATTGGATGATTGAAAACGTATTTGATTGAAAATTTGTACTATATATATATATATATATATATATATATATATATATATATATATATATATATATATATTTATATATGTATATATATATATATATATATATATATATATATATTTAATAAATTTAAAATATTTCAAACACAAGAATACTTTTAATGAATATATTTATTCAATAAATTTGAATATATTTGAATAAATATATTCATTAAAAGTATTCTTGTGTTTGAAATATTTTAAATTTATTAACTATATATACAAGAAAACATATCACCATATTTAATATATATATATATATATATATATATATATATATATATACAATATATATACGTACATAGTTAGCACACCGCCGTCGGTGGATTTACGAAATTAATATTAATATTGAAATAGAATTTAGGATAATGAATCACGACAAATAATCCACCACGGGCCGTTTTATAATAATAATATACATTTTATACAAATCAATATAATAGAAACATATTTTGATCATTTACCTGTTGCGGGTCATCTTTATATCTATGTTAACTGGTTCCCTCGGGAAGATGGCATGCCGCGGAATATTCTCCTTCGGTCACCAGTAACGCGCCAAGGACTTGTTCTCGTTCACTCTCACTTTCAGAATACAACCATACAACTCACTTTTCTCAACTTGATTCTTTTGATTTCATTAAGGAACCGGAAAATACATTTTTCGGCCAAAACAGCTGTTTAAATCGGTCCGCTGAAAAGTGCTGGTCTCTCGTCTCGACCGCTAGAGCTACTTACTATTTTATTTACGTTTACTGAGATCGAGGTTTGGCAGTAATATATATATATAAGTAGAGAGTGGGATAATAGGAGTTGAAAAAAAATTAAGTTAAATAACTGTTGGCAACACAAGGGGAAGAACATTGCTGAATTTATTGTCATAGTTTAAAGGCGATCATTACTAAGAGGTAATATATGGGGGTCATGACTTCACATGTGCAGGGTAGCGTTTGTGGAATATACATATTTGCTATCGGGGCCATAAAGAATAATTTACTGGTTAAACTTCGCTATAAGAAGAAGAATAAGTGGTTTGAAGTGGGACTAAGGAAATGATCCCATGATAGAGGGATAAGAGACAAGTAGCATTGCTTTGGTAGAGTCGATTGTTAAAAGAAGACCTGCTTTCAACCGGGTGTGAAGAGATGCATAGGAGCTACCCGTATTTACGGAAGAGTGTAATGAAGCCCAAGAAGCTAGTGGAGCTCGAGTTTAGAGGTTAAATTTTGTAATGACATTACAGCCCATAAAAATAGAAAAATAATTAATACTTTATGGTCATTTTCAATTTAAAAATTCACTAATAGCCGCAAGAAGCTAACGTATTTCCGATGACCGAACACAAATGAGTAGTCTGCTGTGACGCATCGGCGTGACGTCATTGGTTGCTAAGGCGACGAACGACTTTATACTAGGCTGCAAGTGTTAGTAGCATCTCACTTCTAGGCATGGAATGTCGGTCTAGGTATAATGCTAACGTGCACTTTTAGGTTAAATAGCCTTGTTTAACGCTTGAAATACAATTCTCATTTTTCTCTGCGTAATTTTAAAAGGAAATCCTTTATATCTGTAGAGGTGAAATGATGCCATAGACATCACAGACCTTTCGTAGGGGCTTAACGTTGGTGGCGAATAGCGATGCAATGTACGAGTATATGCTCGTTCGCGTTAGAAGACAAATATCTAAAACAATTCCTCAAACTCTCTAACAATGATTCTTCACCCTTCATATTTATTTGCGCAAACAAAACTATTGTGGTTTGCTTTAATAAATTCTATCCTAAAATTTAAATAAAATGTACATTAAGATTTCAAGTTTTAAATTTCCAATACATCAGAGTTTGTGGGTCTCTGTGGTTTTATTGAGACAAAAATATTTATAAATATATTTAAAATACCTTGAAGTATTTATAGTCCATTGGGACAAGAGTTTTATAAAAGAAGAAACAACTATTTGCACTATTTTGAGACCAACTATGGCTTATAATAAATAACACAAAAGACCTTCTGGAGATTTTGTCTTAAGTTGCCTATGAAGATGGTTGTTTTGCAACCTAAATCTACATAAGGTTAATAAAACTCATGTAGAGGGCGTTTGGTGTTATTTAAAACCACTTTCGTTTTGCTTTAGTTTATAATATTATTTATTATAAAATTTAAAATTAAGCCAATCTCCGCTATGTATAGTTTATAGTTATATTTACAATTATTAATCGTACTAAGCGGATATTGAAGGTATTTTAAATTCTGTTTCAGTTCACATTTTTATTTATTATTGATTAGCAAGTATATATTTCCCTAAGTCGATTATGTTTCCTTCACTTGTTAATATTATTTAATATAAACGAGTAAGTATACATTTACGACAATTTTCGTTTTGATATGATTCATTTATTACATAGGTATACATTTTCAACAGTAAATTTTGATCAAAATATAACATTGATAATGAAAACCTCAGAAAATACGTTGTAATAGTTATCCATTTGGTTAATCCTTTAATATATGAAATATAATCATTTTGTAACATTCCTGAATCCATTCGTTTTCCCTACTTCAAGTGGATCAAGGACCTTAAGGTACATTGTTTAAGGCTTGACTAAAATAAAGTTTAAAAACAACTGCGCTCATCGAATTGATATTTTCAATATTCTATGTACATTTTTACGAAACAAAAAGTAAATATTTTTATCATCTGTGACATTAATATGTTAAACTAAAAATATAGAAATAAAATTAAAATCGAACAGTTATAAGAAATTGAACAGTTTAATAAAATTAAAAATGATCAATTTAAATTATAACTCAGTCCCATTAATTGTTAATAATTATTGTAAATAAAGTAATAATAATCGCATAAAAGAAGGTTAAAACAGTAAAACCAAAGAAACATAACTTGGATAAAACCACAGGTAACTTTAAGTAAGACAATAGAAGTAAAACGATACAGAAACAAAACAAGCTTCGAAATAATATAGGTAAACTTAAGCTTTAAAACTTTTCTTTTCATTGAAAATATTTTTACGCCGAAAAAATTTAAAACCAACCCCCCTTTAACGCCAACTGTAAACTCTTTGAAGGTCACGTCTGGTGGGAACGTATTTCTTGTCCAAAACAGTGAATCATTCGTTCACTTTACGAACTCCACATCGAATTAAAATGACCCTATGGCCGCAGTATAAGGCAACACTACTTCAAAAGCGACTCTTCCTTCATGGTGACATCAATTACCTCGTATTCAGCTAGACTAGGGGGCCATTATGACTTTTCGTTATTCCTGTCCAATTCTATCTGCCCTTCTTCTTACTAACAGGATTACTTCCTACTTCAGGTACGCAACACTTAACGCGGATTGCCCATGATCTCATTTATTCTCCACCAAAGGATTTTATGTCCCTACTTATATTCATAATTTTTTCCATCCTTCGTAGGCGAAAATAGTCGTACTGCTTGTTAGCCTTAGAGATAAAGAAGGAAATAAAACAAAGACAACCACTATGACATCAGTAGAGAGCAAAGCTACTTTATAAAAGTGCGATTAAAATATGATTTTTCTAATCTCAATCACAAATTTATCGGAATAACCATATCGGGACCAGGAAGTTACTTCTTAAGATTAACCCCACACGTTCACGGGGAAATTATCTTTATTTATACCTTATGGCGAGACTACTTAAGGTTAGACACGGTCATTTAACAGCTATTTATATTTACACGTACATAATAAAACATCCAAAGTTCTACTTTGATAACCTAGGACCAGGTCCCGAGTCTGAGGGTTAGGCACTTAGGTAAGGTCAACCGGGAGTGGGTAAAGGTCCGATTCCACTGCCTGGACCGAACTAAACAGACGAAGTATCAAATTTGGTATGGAATGTACCTAGCCGTTTAGAAGGTTCTACTGGAACCGAGTAGTTCTGAAAAAGCTGTGGAACTGCACTGTCTGGTTGAAGTTCGTCTCGTTCCAAGGCCTGGCTGGTCACCAGTCCTGGCCTTACAGCAAGGTCGCACCACCCTTGTATAATGGTGCCACAGTTAGCGATTTCAAATCCTAGATTGGAGATGTCCCACATAGGACCTGTTCAGGTCGGTCATTAGACCAGGTCTCACAGTAACGTCGCAAGACTTTTGCATACTAATAGCACGGGTCGTGGCACCCAACCTCCATCTCGGGCCTGACACTAGCCACCTAGGCGGAAATCACGAGTTTGAAGTTAGATTCGTAGAGTTAGTGGTTTTAAATGCTAGATAATAGAAATTACAAATTGGATCTATCACTGGTGACGAAATAGATTCAGATGGAGGCAAACTCGGCGGGGTTTTTATCCCTAACACGTTTCTCACGGGATGGGTTTTTGCCCACCTAGGAACAAGTCCCGAATCTGATGGTCCGGCATTTAGGTAAGGGCAACGAGGTTGCACTACCTGAACCGGACTTATCAATCTGGATATTGAGGTACGTAAACCTGGCCGTTCGGTAGATTCTACTGGTTCCCAATAATTCTGAAAAAGTAACTGGTTGGAGTTCGTCTGATCCCACGAGCGGCCGGACACCAGGCTTTATAGTAAGGTCGCAAGACTTTAGCATACTAGTACCTTGGATCATGGAACCAAGCCCCTCGTCTCGGGACTAACAGTAGTCACCCGGGCGGGAGTCACGAGTCTGAGTTTGGATTCGTGGAGGTAATGGTTTCAAACGCTTGACTGGAAATTCTCAACAATAAGGATCTATCTTTGAGTTTTTTGTCCAAGAGGTTGAGTCACGAGACAGGTTCTCCTTGTCACTATTTTTCTTGTTCACCATCTTTTTTTCTTCTTCATTCCTTCTTTATAACACACTACGGTATGTCCCAAATTTTGTATTACAAAGGACCATAATTTCTGATCGTTACCTTTGTTTCTTTTGCCTACAGAACGTTTTATCTAGTCTTTTTTCTCAACACGTTACACCAACTTATTCCATACTACATATTTACATCTTTTACTTTCTAATGTAATGTACTATTAAACATTTCCAGTGACCATATTACATCTCAAATTTGTACTTCAAATACCTGGTTCTGGTCACCACAACACTTCACACAGTTTAAATCACATTTTTTTCCAAACGAAGTCGTGATATGTAGAGTATCTAGTTTATGATTTATCACTAGAATATAAATTTTTAATTTAGACACTGATCTTTAAAATATGATAAAATTTTCACCGAGTTAAGCGATTTTTATTTATTAATAAAGGTTTAGTTTTTCTACATTATATAGATTTAACTGTTAAATACGTTATGCATTTTCTAATGCAGCGAATATTATGAAACATTTTTTTCAAAATTTTTCCTCGTTAATACGGCACTACTGTCCACCCTTCTCCTGCAAACCACGCCCATTCCCTTCCCATCGCCGGTCGTTAATCACTGTTACGAAACAAGACCGTGCAGATAAGGACTGGGACGTCTCACAGCGACTCATGATTTTGAAAGGAGGAAAGGAAAAGTCGGCCGCCGCAAAACCTCTGACCATCTGTCCGATCACGGCAGCTCGCTGCTCGCAGCTCGCTGACGACTGTTTGCGCAAGATTCGTGCCGTGTGGGAAATAGAATTGTAACAAATGGTGCAGTAGTAATTACAATGGTGATGTGAAAGGGCCGTCCCTGAAGAGGGTGGTCAGGATTGGCCTGCTCGATCGACCGTGCCATATCACGCTCTTGCCGGCCAATAGCGAACTCTCTCTCTCTCTCTATGATTTACTAACCAATTTAACGTGTTTGTTTATTTTTATCATAATCCGTTTGACGATCTTGGCAGCAATTTTATAACTTCTGGCCACGTCACGAGCGCCGGCCAACTGCTTCCTTTGCATGCCATCCATGGGAGTGAAACAGGAGACTCCAGATAACGCCGGCTAGTTTTATGGGGCACAGTTCAACTTCTTCAAGTTAATCTTAATTAAAATATCCAGAAAATTTTTATATCTTGACAAAGAACAAGTAACTTTCTGTTTTACATTCGTTACTTCTTAACAAGAATACTTTCTAACAAGAAAAAGTCATTTTAAATTTTACAAACCTAAAACTATGCTTCATACGGACATTACTTTTCATCATGCAAACAACCTCTCTTTACATTTTTTTTTTTTTTTTTATGGACCAGTTCACTCTCTACATTACTATATAGCTATATTAAAATATAGATTACAAGTTATTTGGTTGTTAGGTTTGGTTAATAAAATAAACAATTCAGGTTCCTACGTAAAGTTCCCAATTGCAGTATTGGAAGAGTAGCCTCCATATTCCTCGGACTTGCACATACATATGTTGAGACGTTGCGATCAGCTTATTTTAGTAAAACTAATCCCCTCCCCTAATTAAAACTACTTTAACCTCATACTTTGCCACTATATCGTAATATAGTATAATTTAATTCTGTGTTTAATTAAGAAGCAATAAGAAGCCTATATAGGTTCGTGTGTGATTGTAAATTGAATTTATGTTTGTATTTTTTTCAAATTTTAGTCATTATTATAAAAAATATCATTATTTGTTTAAGTATTATTTGAAATAACTTTTTCTTTTTTAAAATACATTTTTTCGTAACAAATGCAAAATCGAAATTATCGGCATTGTTCTAGTTTTGGTCAAGTAAAATTCGATTAATTTGTATCAGACAACGGACAGATATTTTATGTCTTAAATAGGTATACATACTAATAATAATAGTCTAATAATATAAACTACGACGATTAGTACAAAACAATTGTTCAATAATTATTTAATTTAATAAAACAAAATATTATTCAATTGCTGTTTTGGACTGTTCATTTACTTTTACAAAACTTCTAATTCAATTATTTTTACGGATATCACTAAGCAAAAAACACTACTTACTGAGACACGTTTTTCACTAGATCAGCGCATTGTTCGATGCTGTAAGTCACAGACAAGATTCACAGCATTGAACTATGCACTGAACTAGAGCGAAAAGCGTCTGCTGAAAAATATCAATAAGTAGTGTTTTATTTTGCCAAGTAATACCAATAAAAATTATTGTTCGAAAAACCTGAAGATGTATAGAATGTAAATTGTGTGTCTTGCGACTTAAAAGGAGTCGGTTGCTCTGGATCATTTCGATTCCCAACCGACTCCACACTAATATTTTGAAGGGGAATACTTATTATCTAGTACATCTACTACCACCACGACACCATACTTTCCTCGTGAGACCATAGCCGGATTGTCTATGATAGGCCCTCACGAACCAGTATAGCTGAGACCCCTAGAGGTCCGACCTATAAGGCCTTGACTGGTCACCGGCTCGTCGACTGCCCCACAAGGACAGCCTCCTACGCCTTTGGCTCCCCTTCATGTGATAAGGGGAACTTGGTGTTACACTCCAGATAGCCTGACCCATCTCAAAATGCACAACAAAAACACTGCAAGCTCTTATTCAGGCTCTTTTATTAGCTCTTATGCCAACTACGAATCTGTTCAAAAGAAAAACTGTCGTACACAATAATTGGAGGGTAACGTATTAAGAATTTAAGATAAAATATGCTCAAAGATTATTCAATACAAAAACCAAATGATCCGTTTTGGGGCCAGAGCTTTTCGTGCCTCTTTCTTATTTGTACAGTAATAATTCTTTAAAATGATAAACATTTTTAGTTACTTTTTAAAACTACGGGGTATTCCAACTCCCAGATCTTTTCCCGTTGGATACAACCTTGATATTACTACATTTCTGTTTACACAAGTCTGGTGTGTTTTCATTCAGTAGCCATGGACCTGTTTGGCATAATGAAATGTTTGGAAGAGTGTTTCAGAGTGTAGTTGTAGAACTAGTAATGCCACATATCTGCGTCGAAATTGTGTGAGATAATTATATTAATTAGTACCTAGTATCACTTAAGGTACTATGCGTCGAGTAAGTTGTATCGACTGAGATCTTGCAGGCTACTAGTAGACCATATTACTCTTCGTTTCTGTTCGAATGTAGACCTATTGAAGGACCTGTTCTACGTTCCTACCCCTGTTAAATAATATAGGAAAGAGAACATGGCATCACGTGACCTACTTTCTGTAGTACAAAGAGGTCCCTGGAGGGTTTAGGAGGTATAGTAGGGCTACGGAAAGGATCGAGTAAGCTCTTGGTACTCGCAGTAGTGATCAGACTCGCTAACATTATGTTGTGAGTAGGGAGATCCACACGTTGATCCCATAACAAGCACTGTCCACACGAGCAGTGCTGTGGACCGATATACCCTCTCAGTTCTAACTTTATATTTCCTTCTTCGTGTATCTTTCTGTAACGGGTAGCACCTCCTTGCGGCCTTGATGGAGAGATCGTATTATTTCAGGTATGCACGAAATCTTATCACCTTAGACCAGAGAATTCTAACTTTTCCTATTTAAGTTTACAGTCCTCTTTATAAACGACAAGTACCAGTGCACGTACTTGTCATACTTAACTGATCCCCTTAACACATCGTCTCTGTTATGTTCCCGACATCTCTCGGCCATTTTATACGAAGTATCAGTTAAGCTCTTTCTTTATTAGCTTCTGTATTTTGACCTTTTTTATGATACTAATTAGTAGATTTTTAGTTCCTATACTAATCCTAATTCCTAGAAGAATCCTTAATTTTAAATTAATTCTACCTCTTTGATCCTAACTATTCTTTAAATTATAAATTCAATAGAATCGGCAATTAACCCCAATTACGAAATTATTCCTAATTCCTAGAGTAATTCTAATACTTTAATTCATTTCTAAGTTCCTGGTTTAATTTTAGTTCTAAATTTTATCCTAATTCTGGAGTTTAACTCCAAGCCTAACTTAAAAATTAGATTCACTGGAACTCTTAAATTATTTTTAACGCATTTATCATAATTTTTTAAATTAAAATAATGTTTTCTTCTTCAATTTCTTTCTTTCTTTTTTTCTCCATGCGTGTTACGAATTTTGGCAACCATTACGGCGATTTCAGTTTTATTTGCAATATTTTTGAGTAATTGGAATGTCACTCCAAACCAATGACGTAAGTCTTAGACCCATAAATGTTCTCTTCTTCCGGGTACAATTTACTCTATGCCTTCCCTTAGACTTTAGTTGTAGTAGACTGCAATTATATATATGTCTCATAGGATGTCCAAGGTATTCGATCTTTTTCATTTTAATAAGAATAATACTGCTTTTCCCTTCCCTATTCGGTGTAGTACGTCCTAGATGGTGATGTGATCACTGTAAGGGACTCTGAGGATACCTTCAAATCCCTCTAGCCTCTTCATTGATCTTTCTCTCAATGTCCACCCTTCCACACTGTACAGTAAAACCGAAAATATGTGACACTTGGTCAGTCAAACAGATAGTCTATATTAATTCAAAATTATTCATAATTCAAAAGCTTAACCACAATCCTAATGTTATTCCTAGATTCATCTAAATTTTTAGAATAATGGTAACTTCCTTAGAAATATTAATTCAAATTACCAGTGTAATTCTAACGTCTAAATTCATTTGTAAATTCTTAAATCTCTCTTAATTCCAAAACTTTTCAGAATTCTATAGTTCAATCTCAGTCCTATTTTAAACCAATATTTACCTAATTGCATAGATTAATCCTAATAACAAAATTCAAACTAATTACTACAATAATCCTAATCTCTTGAGTAATCCTAATTCATATATATATATATATATAAATATATATATATATATATATATATATATATATATATATATATATATATATATATACATCCTAATTGTTAGATTCTATTCTTATTCCTAGATTTTTTCCTAAATAGTCGACTAATTTTTTTAAAAATTCGCCATTTTTTTATTTATTTCTTATTTTGTAGATTTCTTGAAAGGTGTTTGTAAACTAGAACTACTTAAAATGTCTACGTTTAGATAATACCAAACAGTAATTTTTCACGTGAATATAATGAGATACGTTAGCTTAAGATATGTGTAATCTCTATTGAATATTTTATTTTCATCGTCTCAAGAAAAGTAATCTCATTTGCTCTTCCATTTTTCAGATTCCTCCATTTCCAAAGAAAGATTCTAAACACTTGAACACAGAACAATTCAAGAGGCCTCGTTATATTATTTTTTATGGTCAAAGATCATTACAGTTCGTGATCCGCGCCCGAGCGAATACGCAGACAGCCGACAGCGTCCCTGCTGGGCGAAACATGAACTATTTCACCTGTCAATTTTTGTACTGTATCTGGTGTAAGGATCGGCCCGCCCGAGTCTTTCATTCAAACTGGACACTATCGCCGAATGCGTCCGTCAGCTGTCGAAACAAATACACGTCTGTGTAACATGGGCTACACAATACGCCAACTGATAGAGCTAACGATGTCAACCGCTAGTTTGTATTTCGGTCACAAAAGCAATCTTGATAATTACAAAACGCTAGTAGATTTAGCTGTTGAAAAACATTGTCACCGATGACAAACGCTCTGAAGTGAATGTGAGATTTTAAGGAGGCACTTATATTGGGTGGAATAAATTTTAAAAATTTATTAATGCTTGTTGCTTATTACTTTTATTAGGATGGTTTGGAAATGTCTAATTTCTTCTACCCCGAAAATTATGAGTAAACTATTTGACATTGAAGCTGTTTACCAGTAATGCCGAAAATAATGGCTACTGGAAGGTTCTGTAAAAACATCACGCCGGAGTTCTTGCGTTCTCGAGACTTAAAAACTGACGATTACGTCGTAGACTAACTCACTAGGTAAGGAGAACATTTATGGAGGTAGACCAGAGCCACACGCGATCGCCGAAGTCATTCGGAGGGATAGGCAGCTGTCCAGAGTCAGTCAAGGGTGTTCGTAAAAGACAGGAAGTAACCATGTATTGACCATGTATTGCGCTACACTGATGCTGATAAACAGCTACTCTGCTAGGTACATGTTCCATACTAATAACAGTTTTGCTGTTCTAACGCTTTTAGCTACAGTTGCCGATCTTCGGATGCAGCTCAGCCTACAATGTCACCAGCTAACAAGATACTAGACATACACAACTCCTTCGTTAATTCGGAAATATTGTGAGTGTTGGGAGGTTATGATGTCTTACTGCCAAAACTTTCGACCTATCAAATTAGAATACTCTGCAAAAACTAATCTTTACTGCAATGACAAAAGTTTTTTAATCAGAGTTTTACAGAAAATCTTTAATTTCTTAGTTACATCTAGAATCAAAATTGTAGGCAGATAAGGTAATATGATAAAAGGCAGATAAGGGACTAGTTATAACGGTAGGCATGGCGTGACAATTTCGGTAGAAAAATAATAATATTTGTTTTGCCTCAAAGGTTTTGATAAATTCTTTTATAACCTAGCCTAAAATATAAGTAAAAACCCAGAATAAGGTTAGTTGTAAACAACCATGACGTTTAATAGAAAACAATTATAAACTGTGCCTTTTTCCTTTTCGCTAAAAATGAACTTATAAAAATAAACTCTTTCACATTCTGGACCATAATGTGATGATAAAAATATTTAACCAGAAAAGAGATTGTCCATAAAGTCGGGCTCTTCGTGTCAAATACAGTGTCGGTTGAAAAATATGATGAAACATGATTTTTTTTCTCAGTGGTTTGTAAAGCTTCTTTCATACCGTAGACATATGATAAGAAACTATATTTGTAATAAGATTGAACTTGCCGAGACAAATCTGGCGATTGGTACAAAATGTGAATGAAGCTTGATTTTTCTTTTGATTCAAGGGTCTTAATAACTCCTTTAATATATTAGACCATAGTAGGATGAAAAGGTAGGTAGTCTATTTTAAAGGACGCACATTCAGTGACAGTTTGTCGTTTGGCAGAAAAATATTAATGAACATTGATTTTTTCACATAGAATTTGAAAATTCCTTTCATATCCTAGACCACAACCTAGACAAGGGATATAGGAGGCTAATTAATTTTAAGATTGGACATACCGTGACAAATATGGGGTTTGGTGGGAAAATATGAATGAGCTTTGATTTTTATTTTGATTAAAGAGTTATGACAAGATTTTCATATCCCAGAACATATTATGGTGATGCGATTGTGAAGGCCAATAGTTATAGGGTTCGGTATGATATATCAAATCTGGCGTTTGATATAGAAATAAGATATAAGTTCATTTAAATGTATATATAAATGTTCATATTCTACACCATAACATGAGGCGATACGTAAAGCAGATAACAGGATAGTTATGAGGTTGGGTTTCTGAAACGAATGTGTCATTTCCAGAAAAATATTAATTACACTTGCATTGATATTAATATTATTACTTGCCTTTGATTAATATTATTTACTCAAAAACCTTGATAGAAACTTTTCAGAAAATCATGCCCGGAAATAATATTCCGTAGTTGTCGTAAGTAAAATGAGGCGATTTGGAAAGAATATCGCATCGAAAAGCTTAGTAAGTGAACTAAAACATGAGTAGTAATCTATGATGAGTGAAATTCCAAAAACATTCTAGAGCCAGTCCAAAATTTAAAAAAATAATTGACGATGTTTATAAGTTTGTTTTAAACACACGTAAAATACGAAGACTTGCTCTTGTGTTTAGCCAACCCAAAGCCTGGATAAAGTGTGATGGAAGACATTTTATTTTGAAAGTATAATATTTATAAATGAGAATTGGTAGTTGATGGCCTTCTTGGTGAGATTCTATGCGACATTAATTTTTCATGTCCTAAACCATAATATGAGCCAAAGTAGAAGGCCAGTAAGAGACTAGTTTATGGCGGGTTTGACAATAGAGACTGAAAAATGATTTAAAATAAGTAGTATAAAAAAAATTTAACTCAATACCTAATTAATTCAACAAAGAAAAATTTTACTTTAGTTTCTTTTTATTTTATATTTACAATTAATATATATATATATGTGTGTGTGTGTGTGTGTGTGTATACATATGTCAGAATGACAATTATAAGTGACAAAATAGAAAGCAAATTTCCTCGAAATTTTCCATTTTCCTTTCTATGTATGGTGTCAGACTATTTGTTTGTTACTATTTATTGGCTTTGTTTTTTTTTTTTTTTTGTTGCTTGCATTGTGTTGTAGTTTCTTTTCGCTTTACTTTCGCATTATCCGTTAATAAAGCAATGTTCGATACTGTTACCCAGTTTGTTTGTGTATTTTATTCTTGTTCTTTATTTTTAATCCTAGAGCATTATTTATGATATTGTGTGGTAACCAT
Organism: Prosapia bicincta; assembly: GCA_036971475.1. Lineage (NCBI taxonomy): Eukaryota > Metazoa > Arthropoda > Insecta > Hemiptera > Cercopidae > Prosapia > Prosapia bicincta. Next base: position 128,546,752 of record JBAIZL010000003.1, on the reverse strand, counting down.
GGCAACAATTTGAGTTTGTACAATAGAGGTTTCGACGACAACCAGATGGTGTCAAAAAAAAATTCATATAGGCCTACATCTTTAAAAATCACGCTTCTATATATGAGAAAGTTGGCGCAGTACTAAAGCGCTAATCTTCGAACATGAAGATACTCGGTTAGAATCCGACCCAGATCCTTAAAATTTTATTAATTTAATTATTGAATAGATATTTGAAACAACTGTACTAATATCAATTTTCATCCACTGTACGTTTAAAAAAATGTTTTTGAACTTAATTGGATGTATAAAAACGTATTTTATTACGATTAAAATTTGTACAAAAAGAGAGGAGATATATTGTATAAGGAGAGAGTGAGCTAATAGAAGGTATTTAAAAAAAAAGGTTTATACTAATGGAAACATATGAATCATTGAACTATATTAGAAGAAGAAGCATCTATTAAGTGCCGTCATTTTCCGTCAGTCTACCATTTGATGCTTGATTAAACAAAGTACTTTTAGAGTAAGACGGTAATAAACAAACAATTAGAAGAAAGAAACCTGTACAAATTGCATGCGTCAAGGGAAAAGGTCGTAAGGCTGACATTTCAACGGAGATATATTTTACAAATTAGTTTATGCTTAGAACTGTGGAAAGAGAATGTAAATTTACGCTTCTAAATCAAATAACCAAAGTTATCAATTTTCTATTAAGCTAAACTATAGGTAACATTACGGCAGGTTACATTTCCCTCTTTGTCTGACCCCGACCAGGAATTAATGCAGCCGAGTACTTGGGTATACGCTTTTAAATTGACCGCAGTTAATACTTCATCATTATTCCTGTGAAAGAAAGGAAATAAATCTCGTGTTTTGAAGGAACGTGGAATGCACAGAGCACAGCGGGGGAGGGGTACGCGGCGTTCAAGGTTTCTGTTTTATTTTAATTAGTTCTTGAGTGAGAGATGCTTGATGACTTTCCAAAAAAACAGAAGGTGAGGATAAGGACCGCCCACCTCGGCTTCTGTTGTCTTTTTTTCCACCCCGTTTTCATGTTTCTAGTTTACGAATCCAACAGGCACGGAGAGTACAGCGGATGCTCAGAGCGTATGGAGCGAAATGCTATGAGTGATGTAGGCGTGATGGACACATTTCGATCATTTCAGATTTATAGCTACAGCGTTTGGAATGATATTACAACATCCTGCTTTCTGTTCTAGCAATGTTGCTCGCCATCAAAAATATATTTAAAAAGAATAATTCAATTTTGTAGCAAAGCTATATAAGTGGTACTGATACTAACAAGCATCGAAATCCTCGTGTTTTAATTCTATACAAGTAATCTGCATCACTAAAAGGTAGTTCAACTTTTATCTACTAGATGTCACTGAACCGAAAAATACAGTAGGCCATATGATTTGATCTTGGTCTTGAGATCTATACAGACTACTCTATTATACTATAAACTAAACTATATAGGCCTACTACATACAAAAAAACTAAAATATCATTCTAGCAACGACATTTTTAATATAGAGCTAAAAATAATTAAATCAATATAAATAATTAATGTTTTGACAATATAATTATTGATAATGAATTCATTAATATTAAGGTTTCGCCAAGAATGTTGTCTAATATAGTGACTAATAAAGGCCAATAATAAATATAAATTATCGTAGCAAAGGTTAAATTATTGATTTTACTCAGAAAAAGTAGGCCTAGGTCATGATAATTTTTATTTATTTTAAATTAGCCACTGGTGAATGCAACGTAGTTGTAGCTTTTGAAATGAGATTAAACATTTATCTTGCGAGAATTTAGTTTCATTGTTTCAATATGTATAATTAAAGATTATATTATACACATATTATGTAGTAAGGAAGATATAGCAGTTTTTGAGATATTTAACACTGAGTTAATTGGATTGTTTTGTGACTTATTGTTAAATCTTATAAATCTTGAACAAACATTATAATAATATTTCGACACCTCCGTTCCCAAAATTTTAACAAATACAAAGCGTAGTAAATTGACTATTTTTTTAAATTCTTGGCCAAAGTACACCACTTTGTTGTTATAACGCCTTTGAATGTACTTTTCTTTCTAATACTGTTTCAGTACACTTCACTAAGTGAAACTAACCGTTTCACTTCACTAAGAACTTACACAAATAGTGTCTATCGCCAGTCCCTTTGCCTCTGAAAGGTGCGGTAGGGGAAGGACATAAGATCTTTAGCTGTCGTCGCCAATCACACAGAATGTTACTATGACAAGGAGCAGATTATTGGTTGGCTAGTGACATCACTACGTTCTTCCGTTCGTTTCCCCTCGTTCCTTCCAGAAGCAAAATTATTGGAAAGAATATTGTAGGCAGTGTCCTACAATATTTTCAAGGTACGTTCTGTAAACGTAACCACCGCCCCCCACAAACAGAACGCCTCAGAATTCTAATTTTATAATTCTTTTGTAATGTTACGCCACTCTGTTTCAAATCTTTTAAGTAACTCCCTTGCCAGCGTGTTCAAGCTTCAAGGACGCCGGCATTTTTAAGCGCGCGCTTCCTTCAGTCTTAATGAAGTGCCGTTTTTCTGTCCGTAATTTATTGTAATTCTATTCGAAATTGAAAAATCAATCTCCTTTGTTATCTTTTAGGATATTTATTTTTTTATATTAATAATCCAGCTAACATAAATTTTAACATAATGATTTTTACTGGCATCGCCAGGCGTAAATCCAACACAAGTCACGCAAAATCTTAAAGATTTGTTTTTCCAATTTGTATAGTACATTAAATATATTCTCAAGTATATGTATTATTTCAGAAGCCTTCTCGAGTATATAGAAATATTTAAACTCTTGAATATTTCTGAAGCTGTTTTAAGCCACCGATTACTTTTTTAAAAATTGATGATCAATAACTTTAACAATCATTAAACTCGGAGCGAAATATACTCATTTTCTCAAGTTTACTATAATTTAATTACTTGCGTAAGGGAAATTTACTTTGAAAACTTAACTGAAAAATGTAAAATTTACATTCATATTTAATATTCAATTCAAGCAGGAGACCAAAATTGTATATATGTACACACACACGCGCGCGCACACACACACATACACACACACACACACACACACACACACACTGCATTTTACTCCTAAGCCAAGTATCTCTTCGAAACATATTACTTTTTAAACACAGATCGTCAAAAGGCGGATGAATGGTCTAATATGTTGTGTACAGCATCTGGCTTTGTCTGAACTAAACGTAAAGTAGACTAATTCATTGACTATTACTGAAAATAACTGGATCAAACGTTTAAAAGAGCGTAGTTCTGGCCAAATTATCTTCAATGAATCCGCAAGGAACTACCTTGTTTCCCATAAGCAATCTTAATGGTATAAAAGTAGTTATTATTGTGTAAAATGTAAAACAAACGAAACATGGGTCACGTTTAGAGTTAAGTACCTGTATTTGAGAAAATATTGTTTGAAAAATTATCAATAGGTAATATGGGCGCTATGTATAAGAGATTTTAGATAAATTAAATCTCAAATTTAGGAGAAAACTACAATTAATAAATCACGTTAACTCATATAAAACAAGTTTTCAGAGCACTTAACAAGTAATACCTTCTTTAAAACTACAAATAAACACAAGAAATGATCTACTACCACTAGTTTTCGCAACGGACGTAATTATAATTTTAAAGATAAATTTGAAACTATGCATTTAAAAACTGCTGCAGTTTTTTCATAAATGTTCGCTCTTATGTGTTCATTAAAGAAGGTAATGAACGTTTTACAATTACTAGTACTTATGCAAAACTTGTTCAGGTCAGTCAGAGAAGGGCCTTCTAACTGACCTTTCGTGACCCGCGAGGTTATGCAGCGTCTGTCACCGACAATGGCTGAGAGTAGGAATATGGGAACAGGGCTTTTGGTAAGGACTGGATGTAGAAGTATCAGCAAGGCAGGACGTTTTCTAGGTGTGACGGTAATAAGGTTTTCATGCTGGGGGACTACGTTTAAACTAGTGACTGGCTTACTGACTCTCTCCTTTTTTTAAGTGACATTTTGTCTTTTTACATGTATTAATGCATGTATTTAGTCCGGTTGTTGTGCGACATAACAGTGTAAGAATGTATATCGAAATATTGCTTAAGGCTAAATGAATTTACAGCTTTCATTTCGATTTCATCTAAAATAATACTTTGTTACTTCGTGGAAGTAAGTAAAACATTCCCTCGCACATTTACGTAGATGTAGTAAAACACTCCTTCATACATTTACGTAGATGTAGTAAAACACTTCTTCACAAATTTACGTGGATGTAGTAAAACATTCCCTTGCACATTTATGTGGATGTAGTGTGCAGAAAAATAAAAAAACCCACAAAGATTTGTTGTGTATCTTACCTCAGGTATATTAACTTTGACATTTCCTCGTCAACAAATACTTATTTATCCCATCCTGAAACTCTGGTCAATCGAGCTGGAGTCTGGATCATTCTGTAAATAAGAAAGGCTGTCAAACGTGTGTGAAAACTGAATATATAGAAAAGTGACAGGTGTTATCAAAGAAATGAATAAATAATCCGGACTCTGACCATTAGCAGGAGACAATAATTGCATAGTTAGTTAATATAATATTTATTTTCTATAAAAGTGATATATTTCAGTCATGTTAATGGTCATTAGTTAGAATATAAATGATGAAACGTCGACTGGAACACTTGTTTTAAATTAACTAGTTATTTAATTATTGACTCGTGTTGTTGCTCAGAGTCCTTATTATTTATTACAGCACACAAGACGTCACACTCATTATAAGTAAATGCAAGTTGGAAAGTGGTTGGATATGTTTTCAGCACACCCAACAAATCTAGTTTATACTTAAATTTCTGTATAGTAATGTGTCTTTACTTATTCATTATCATTAGAGTACCTTATTATTATAGTAGGCCTATACATTACACGAAATTTAACAAAAATCGATTATTTGTTCGAACTATTGTTTTTCTATAATTTTCCAGTATTATAACGATCATACAAAGAAATACTTCTCTATTTTGAGTGGCAAAAGTCGCTAAAACAAGTAATATATATATATATATATATATATATATATATATATATAATAAATTAAAAATATTTCAAAAACAAGAATACTTTTAATGAATATATTTATTCAATGCTTTTCGCCGATAAAATAGTTCCAGCATCTTCAGGAAAATAATTATCTAATAAAATCTTATTAGAATTACATGTATATATATATATATATATATATATATATATATATATATATATATATATATATATATATTTAATAAATTTAAAATATTTCAAAAACAAGAATACTTTTAATGAATATATTTATATATGAATATATATATATATATATATATATATATATATATATATATATATATAATTATATTCATTAAAAGTATTCTTGTTTTTGAAATATTTTAAATTTATTAACTATATATACAAGAAAACATATCACCATATTTAATATATTTAATATATATATATATATTCCTTTTTGGGCCAATGTAGAAAAATTGTATTTTATTCATTTTTATTTAAATAATTACAATTAATATAGGTATGTATATACATACGACAGAATCATGATATTATATGACAAAATTAAAAGTGAATTTAATTATTAAAATTATTTAATTAATGAATTAATATTTGAAGAATAACTTACTGTATTAACATCAAGTGTCTTCCAAGTTTAAACAAATTTATTTGAACTTGAATAGATGTATAAGAAGTATTTTATTAATGATTGGAAATTTTAGTAAGATATTTATAAATAACAGCTTATATAGAGAGAGTGTGAACTAATATTAGGAACTGAAAAGAGTGGATATACTGAGTCTGTTGACAGCGTAGTAAACTTCAAGTGGGCAGTTCATTGGGTCTTCTCAAGGACACACTGCCGATCTTACTTAATGAAAGTAATACACGGCTATTGTTGTAGGTATGCATCAACCCCCGTCGCTATGGAAACGCGGCCAACGTGTCCACTATGGGGCCAAATGTACAAATTATCTGGTGCGGACGGAAGTAACATGCGTCTTCCAAGAATTAGCCTATGACCCAAAGGCCTCTTATCAAAGCTAACTTTACCATCGAACTTCTGGTGAGCTTTAAGTTTAAGCTTTAGTACTGGGTTTCCGAGTGCCGCTCAATACAGTGTCATTGACTCAATTTGCTCTTAATGAAAAGCAACATTCTGTTAGTAAAATTCAATTGCATTTATTATTTTAGAAAAATGAAACAAAATCTTATTTATTAAAATATTTAGTTTATTTATTGTAGTTAAAGCTAGTTTAAGCGTAGACGAAACATTTTTACAGTTCAGTATTCTAAATGGTTAGCCTAGAGAGCGATTAGAAAAAATACTTGTATATGCCAATGCATATTATATGTGGCAGTATAATAAATGAAAATATGAGCAATGACAAAAATAAATTATATATCCAACCGAAAAGTACTTAATGAAATCTCCACATTGAACATTTATTATAATTTTGAATCGAATTATTTTTTCAAAATTTATTCATAATTTATTTATATTATAATGCATATTTTCCCCTCTAAAATATTTGGCCTGTTGATTATGTGAGGTGCCTCTGCATATAAATATTTGATGAAGGCCTATGAGTTACGTGTAATTTTGCTGCGCTTATTCTTATAATGAATACATAATTTCGACCATCACTCACACTTCGCGTGAACAATAAACTTCAAAGTTTTTAGAAAATTTGTTTAAGATTATATTAGAAAAATCATTTTTATTTTATATCTGCAGATAATTAAGATTGAAACTTAGTAAAGAAGAAAAAACTAGGGGATCATCTTTGCAGCCAGTTTGGGCAGTGATAACATTTTCTCACAGTATTCCCTGGTATATTTGGTTGGTAAACTGTTCGATTAGAGTGTATGAGATTTTTTGACATAACTATAAAAGTTTGGCATTTTAAAACACTGAAGATGAGACCTTGTGTACCGTGTTGTTTGAGTTTGTATCAAATGTGAATATTAAGTTTGTTTTGCTTTAAGGTAGTTATTGCTTGTAGACATGCTTTAAAGAAATTATAACCCACAGATACAGCATACAATATATAGCATAAAAGGTTCATGTAACAAAATCAACATGTCACCAAATAGATATTGATGTTATTCTTCAAAGTTTTTTGATGTACAAAGCAGAAAAGTAGGTAAAACGTAAAGAAATGAAAATATAAGGAAGTTATAAATAATATTCGAGCTGGCTTGTGAGTGAAAGTTATAATTAAAGAATAAAAATATGGTACAACTCACAAATATACAATTTTTTATTTCAAACGCGTTTCAACGACTAATTTGTCGTCATCCTCAGTGAAAACACAAATGAAATTAACTATAAAAAATATATATTAAACATAACCTATAAAAACTTTTGCTAAAACTTTATAGGTTATGTTTAATATATATATTTTTTTTATTTAATTTCATTTGTTTATTTTCACTGAGGACGACGACAAATTAGTCGTTGAAACGCGTTTGAAATAAAAAATTGTATATTTGTGAGTTGTACCATATTTTTATTCTTTAATTATAAGGAAGTTGTTTTCAAATAATAGTGAAAATATTACTAATGGAAATATTAGATAGAATTGAGGTAAAGGAAGATGTTATAACGCAGGAACTTACAAGGCATTAAATACATTTCTAAAGACTGGAAGAGAAAAATGGACAGGGAAAGTTTATAAGTAGAGTTCAGTGGGTAGAAGGGAACGACCCAGATATAGGTTCGAGATAAAATTGATGAGGTTTGAGAGATGGTGATTTAGACAATCGAAAGAATTGAACAAATGTATAGGCCTAACTCGTATATGCTATCATTAAACATTTGCTTAATATTTACTTCAAAGCAAGGTTTTCCATTTTGTTACAATTTACATTTCTGTGTTAATTATATGAATTTTTGTAGAAGACCAAATTTTTAAATTTTTTTAAAGGATGTATATTCTCAAGGTAAAATTTATAATGTAGAGAAATGGTTATGTAGGTTATATAAAAGGTTAGGTAAATGGTTATATATATATACATATATATATATATATATATATATATATATATATATATATATATATATATATAAGAGAGGGGGGAGAGAGACTACTGTAAATAGAACTAAAGTACACACAATCAAATCTTTAGTGTCTAAATAGTTCGATCTATATATATCTCTAGTAAATCTTTAGCATCTAAATAGTTTACCCTATATAATTAGTACAAGAGACAGTGGGAAAAATCATGGACCACATGGATAGGATCGCTTCTCTGAGAAGGTTTACTTTCTGTTCCGGATTAAAGAGTGTGTTTTGCTTAGCTAATTGTTAACTTTTAACATACTTGTTATATTTTATTTATAAATTATGTATTGGTAAAATAACTAGAACTTAAATAAATATTCATCCTGTAGTTTCTCGAATTGGAAATAGTGGCAAACATATTGAAGTATTTCTAAACTCACTACGTATGCTCTAGAATGCGGGTTCCGAAGGTATCTTTGCAAAGAGGCGCTGGGATTATACGCCACTTAATTATAAGATTACAATCAAAAAATAAATAGTTCGGTAGAAGAGAGAATCGATCATGGCTGAACCTACTTGTGAAACACGTCACGGAGCCGATTCTAAATTGGCTCTCTTCTCATATCTGGTGTTCACAGAGTGGCAGCTCTGTCGGTCACAGATAAGACAAAAACTTCCAAATTAGTGCACTTTATGCTCGCACACGGAAACTCTTTTAGTCATATTAATGCGCCGGCTGATAATGGAAGAGGCCGGAGCTTAATACGTATAGATCACAGATACATATAAATCTTATTTAATTGGGAACACTGGTCGGCGATGTTAGTTTAACAAATTGAACAAGTCGCTTGGATTAATGTATCAACGAACACCGTTTACACTGCTTTAAGCGTTCTAGGATTTCGACAACCACTCTAGTGACATAAAGGTACCGTAATTGATTTATGTATGTGCTTACCAAGTGAAAGGCTCAACCAGGTATATTTGGTTCTTTTCTATGTTGGGCAGTTCAATTTATTTCCCTAACAAACTGACTTAAAAACATAACGAAACCTAATCTATAAGATGAAACTTTTAAAATCGAAACAGTCTGAAGAACGAACAGGATCGACTAGTTGGTCCGAGGAGAGAATGTTATCCTTCAAGATTGTTCGAAGTTTACATTGATGATTGGATACGTAAACAGAGAAAGCACCGGGAAAATGAAATTCCGAAACTGGAGGAGTGAGGCAAAGAGATTTCCCCTTACACAATTTCATTTACACTGTATATGAAGGAAAGGGAAAACAAAATCCTCCATTATCAAAGAGGAGAAGATGTTTTTCTGAAACTTTTTCTAGAAACGGTTTTCACTAAGCAGATGTTTAAAAAAACGTTTTTGGTTAGGGACCAAAAATTCGTACAGTTTGGATTCGATACGTTTATACGATTTAACAATATACAATATTGCTACCACAAACTCAAACAAAAAAATAATCAATATAGAACTATACTTTATAGGTCATTTCTCATTTGGTGAATTTGAAAAATTGCATTCCAAAATTATTTAAACATAACCTCTAAATAACGCCTAAACTAAGACAAAAACAGCTGTGTTTTGGAAATTTCGTTTACCTTAGATCTGATAGAAAAATGTCTTGAATCTGACGTCTTATTTCTAAACTTTTCCTATGAAATGAAGAGTTATACGAGTCTAAAACTCCTTCAATAAAAATGAAACCAGATATGCTAGGGCAACGCAGTTTTCAATTATTTGGTAAAGAGAAACAACAAAACTACGCAAATAATCGTTTCAATAGACAATCAAATAGCAAAAGACGAAGACAAGGTAGGGGTAACGATTTGTATAGCGATATATCTAATTTCGAGAAATGGAGACTGTAACCAGATGTATCTGCGACTTGAGGGACTACAAGAAACGTGAAACAACAATAGTTCTTCGTTTATAACTGGATCCATTTGATATATATAAAGATTTAGACAAGACTATTCCTAATATTCTATCTTGTGACGAACCCAATACAGTGAACGTTCGCCTACTATGCTGTATACGTCTGTTACGGCAGTGGTCTACAACCATTTCAGTTTCTAGATTTATCATCTTGGAAAGGAAACAATTCGTGTGATTCGCCATATTTTACTTCAGATTTATTGCTCTATCTGCTCGTTCCTTTAAGAGGCTTGTATTCGTGTCTAATTTCTATTTGTGTTTCTTTTAAGGCAATAAGCCAGTATGATTATTATTGACTACGAAATATAAGAAATGTTAATATAGTAACGACTAAAGTAGAAATAAAACCCCCGGGATTAGGATATAAAGGTGATTAAATGCCATCAGCTCTACAGGGCCTGGTATCCGAAGTAGAGCAAGTCTCTGCCATCATCATAAGAAGGTGACTAGACGTTTCACTCACTTATAAGGAGATTAATAAGGACAAATATAGAGAATTAGGAAAGACTAACGTAATACCGTAAAGGTTGTCTGGTACTGAAAGAAGGAGAAAATTGTTACACCGTTTGGGCAGGGTAGAATATCTGAAGTAGACCAGGCCTTGTCATTTTTCATAAAGAGGAGTTTAGACGTTACACTCACTTTAAAGGAGATGAATATGGACAGATAAATAGAATTAGGAGAGACTATAGTAAGAGCATAATGATCCCCTGATACTAAGGAAAGGAGAAAGAAAGGGGGAAACCCGACTAATTATTCTACACAATTTCATGCAAGTGATATAATGATAAATTTGTATTCTAGCTTTGTTGATAGAGTACAAGTCACGACAGATCCCACCGGGTTTGTGTCTGAGCTGCGGGAAACTGGGGCTGACCCAGAAATTACTTTGCCATTCGCCACCTCCAGAGTTGTGCAAATGAGTCTCCTACTCTCAGTGTTTGAAGACGGGGTTTTATCTTAAGACCTCTCCTATCTTTTCCTCTTACAAACAGTTAGCGTTTAGCATATTTGCGCCTTAACACACCAAAGAAAACTGATCAATAACAACAAAAGCAGGCAGCGCCTGGTTCTATGCTAAACGGCTTCAGGTTACTTTTTTTTATTCACAAGTTCATTGACAATTTTTAAACAAACAAATGCATACAGCTTTTTTATAGTGTAGGTCTTCAATTCTTTTAAACCAATTTTATTCATTTCTATTCGTCCAAATAAAGTAAGTGTTACTATTACATTTAATCCATCAAGTTATAATTAATTTTATTTGTTTATCGAAAAGTTCGCAATCTTCATTAGTGTTTCACTTAATTATGATTAGGTCTATACATTTATATGTATTTTCCTCAATTACATTCACTATTTAAATTTTTTTTTTAATTACCTCAATATTAAACTCCATGATTCATTGGCATTAAAAGAAGGTACAATTGTACCAACAGCGCGTTATCTTAGCTTTTGTTCTTTACTTAAGCGTTACCAGTGTAAAAGGAACAAAGAATCCTCCATAAATTGTCGACAGGCACAACCTGGCCTCCACCCACCTGGACTGATCTTTGACCAAATGACGGGCCGGGAATACCAATGAGGCACCGCGTATGAGTCTGAAGAATGCGAGCAAATCTTGCCTACCTTGCATTTATGGGATGCTTTACGAATAACATGACTAGGGACCGTAATCATCTGGGAGAGAACAATTCTAACAAGGCTCAAATTAACATGTTTTCAATTAAGATGTCAGAAGCTGTCGGTTCACCGAATGACAGATGTGTATCGTAATATGTAGCCTATGTTATAATAACAATTTGGTATGAACCCCTTTCATCATATATGACCATCTTCGCATTATTTCATTCTTTTCTATTATTTTTCCCGTTTGTGATGTCTTCGTCCATAAAACTCCTGATGTCAGTATTGAGATGTCTTCGTCCATAAAATCCCTGATGTCAATATTGAGATGTCTTCGTCCATAAAACCCCTGATTTCAGTATTGAGATGTCTTCGTTCATAAAACCCCTGATGTCAATATTGAGATGTCTTCGTCCATAAAACCCCTGATTTCATTATTGAGATGTCTTCGTCCATAAAACCCCTGATGTCAATATTGAGATGTCTTCGTCCATAAAACCCCTGATTTCAGTATTGAGATGTCTTCGTCCATAAAACCCCTGATGTCAATATTGAGATGTCTTCGTCCATAAAACCCCTGATTTCAGTATTGAGATGTCTTCGTTCATAAAACCCCTGATGTCAATATTGAGAACATAGCCTACTATATTGTTTCAGTTTTACTTTTTTTTAACAGTACACAAATTTATTTATTTCAACTATAAAATATACGCCATCTTCATTTTACTAATTATATACCACTCAAACCATATTTGTAAACATTTAAAAACTACATAGACTTGTGGAAGAAACTATGTAAAAACTCTTGTGTTGGGGCCTAAAACTTAAATAATGTTTTAAACGATTCCAGAAATGTATATCTGAATTAGTACCTCCTAAATTGAAAAAAGGAAGAAAAATATAATGGAAGCAGTGAAGTGCACATTATAAAAACAATATTATTTGTGTGTGCGTGCGTGTGTGTGTGTGTAGGGTAGTTGCGCAACTAGATTTCTTAAAGAACCCCCGTTCCAAACTGGATCCTATTTGCACCCACCTAACTTTACACTTACCTGTAAAAATTCAAATAAAAACACAGCAAAACGACGTGACGCGAAACTATCAAATACATGTAGTTATAATAGGATGAAATACACAATGAGCGGCGCGACTTTTACCGAACAAATTCGAAGATGCATCGTGTCCAGACATTCGTTAGCAAAAAAATGCGGCTTACGTTTCTGTTAGTGTTCTGTATCTGTAATATTCAGAATTTAGTAGAACCGGACTTTAAACAAACAATACGTACATCTAACGTTTTCAATTTGTATTGTTTTATTTTTGCTGTTGCCGCGGCGCCAACCTGAACATGGCGCACGGGACAGTTACCACGCCTCGCCCACGCAGCGATCCTGTATGTGTGTGTGTGTGCGCGCGCGCGCGTGTGTGCGTGAGTGCGTGCTAGCGTGCGTGCGTGCGTGTGTGTGTGTGTGTGTGTGTGTGTGTGTGTGTGTGTCTGTTTGTCTGTATGTGTGTGTGTGTGTGTGTCTGTCTGTGTGTCTGTGTATCTGTGTGCCTGTGTGTCTGTGTCTGTGTCTTTGTCTGTGTCTTTGTCTGTGTCTGTGTCTGTTTCTGTGTGTGTGTGTGTGTGTGTGTGTGTGTTTGTGTGCGTGCGTGCGTGCTTGCGTGCTTGCGTGCGTGCGTGTGTGTGTGTGTGTGTGTGTGTGTGTGTGTGTGTGTGTGTGTGTGTGTGTGTGTGTGTGTGTGTGTGTGTGTATGTGTGTGTGTGTGTGTGTGTCTGTGTATCTGTGTGTCTGTGTCTTTGTCTGTGTCTGTGTCTGTGTCTGTTTCTGTGTCTGTGTCTGTCTGTGTATGTGTGTGTGTGTGTTTGCACATTTTATTTGTGGCGTAACCGAAACACTGACAAAGTCACTGATTGACCAGGCGAGTGACGAGCCTCCCATCGACATAACAATTACAAACCACAAAGAACCTAAAATTTAAAAAAGTAATTGACTTTAGAAAGAATTGCAAATCCTTAACGTGAACTGTTAATAACGGTTAATGGATAAATATATTCAAAGCAGAAGTACATATCAATGGATAAAAATAAAAATAAATGGTTTGAACTGAACGATATCCCTGAACATAATATTTCTTATCGACAACGTAATGGATTGATTGAAAACTACTATTTATGATGTTATAGATCCGGAAATGATCAAGTACATTATTTTGAATAAATCAAAATGCTTATTCCGAACAAAAACCGGCAAAGCCTACAGAGAATATTGACCAGCATTAATCGAAGAATGACCCCAACCTATCTTAAGCCTAGTTTCCGGATTCCTAGTAATCGAAACACCCCCCACCCACTTAACTCTTTTTATAGTAAATTTATTAGTACTAGGTTTTCTCTCTTCCTCTATCGTAAACTAACCTAACCACTTCATCTAAGATTCCAGCTGTGACAAATAAAATAATTCGTGACCTAGCGAAGAGCGTTAGTCGCTTTGAAACTATGTAAGAGCTTGCCGTTAGAATGGGATTAAGGAAATGTATTTAACGAAATGTATGGTCGAAGATTACGCAGGACATTCTCGTATACTGGGTACTTAAATACTTGATATAAGATAGGGAAAAAGCAAACTTTCAGAAGGGAGAAAATTAATAGAACTTGTTCCCTCAAATTACTTTACTGTACATATTTAGAGGTTAACTCGAGAACGAAAATTCACACTACACTAGTAATTTTGAAGAATCTGAAATGTTTGCTGCAATGATATTTATACCAAAAGTCTTTGATATGTTGACTTCATTGTTGAATTAAAATGTGCTTTAGTGATCTGATGATAGAAAACCATGTCTTGAGGAAGATTATAAAAACTAGACAGTGTTGAAAAGCTGTTAGTTAATATTGTATGAAAGACATAGTGTATATAAAATAACATATTTCAAGATGAGCAAGATGTAACGTATAAATACAAAATTAGTACCTAATTAGCAGTAATTTGTTTTTCATATAAAATATATCACATGATTTCCTTAAATTTACCAAACCTCTCCAGTGTTTTGCTATCTAAGGCAAATAAAGGATGTGCGAGGGAATCAGATGTTTTTAAAATGAATAGTACAAGCACAATATATAAGCTGATTGGTTTTTGCCTTACTTATTCCTAAGTTGGCAAGGCACAGGTTTTACTTTTCAAATCTAATTTCCCCTTGGATCACCACATTGCACGATTCAGACGGTATGTCTTAGTGATCGAGGAATATTAAAAGAAATAAGACATGAGTAAGAAGAGAATATAGAAACCATAATGTAAAAGGAAATATTATAAAATTTTGTTAAGGATAAGTGTAAAAGTGAAGAAATAAGATTTAAAAAGTTATAAAAATAACAGGAACTATCAAAACAGCAAAACAAATAAATTCCCCATCATATTAAGTGATAAGCTATTTCTAGAGAATATTTATACTTATCCGTAAAATGAAATTTTACAAGTGATAATTAAAACTAAATAAAAAACCCGTAGCAACACACTCAAACACGCCAATTTTTGTTTACGTAAATTGCAATTAGAATTAATTTATTAGTTTTGCATTCAATTCCTTTTATTACCTTACATTCCCCTTGTCGCGTACAAATTTTCAATCTTAATAAAATACGTTATTTATAGCCTAGAATCAAGTTCAAATACATATTTTAAACCTGTAGTGGTTGACAATTGATGTTAATACAGTTTTTGTAAATAATTCTTCATTAATAAAAATTTTAAAAAGCTGATGTTTCAGTTAGATTCGAACTGAGTAACTAAATGCTTGAAACCCAGGACTTTGGCACTGAGCCAACCTTTCCATTGCTAGACTTCTATTATTTAAGGATGAATATGAAATTATAAGAGGAAGATTCCTTGTAATAATGAAACAATACAAGAGATGGAAAGAATGAGAAATTATAGACCACCGCCAGCTTCATAAATTAGTAACGCAAAAAAGGGAATAATTTAGTACCAAACAAAAATAATAATGCAATACCATATACTATATATAGAGGAAAATGGAAATGTACAAAGAAATTTATCTAATTTGGCACATAATATTATTATTCTGTCATATGTATATTATAACATAAACGCATGAGGCTAAAGAATAAATTCAGTTTATATAAACAAAAAAATAGTCAGAAGAAATATCAAGCAAAAGCGACAAGAATAGTTACTAAAATACGGACAAAGTACTTAAGCATTGTTCTATTTCAATTGTAGTCATAAAAGGGCTGTGCGAACCTTTAACAAAAGAATAGTCCAAGTATTAAAAGATAGGAGTTTCCAAGGACCAAAATACCTGGGTTATAATAACACTGTACCGTTTGAGAAAGCTGTACCGTTTGAGTAAATGGGTGTGTGGATAACCAAATTAACAAAAATACGTAAGAGGGGAGAGATGATGCGAGGTTGAAAAAGGAAGTGAACGGAGAGTCTTTGAGGAACTTCAGAAGAGGGCAGACGTATTTGGGGGGGGGGGGCAAGTGTCAGCAATGTTAATAAGGGGTAAATTTTGTTTAATTCTAGAATTAAGGGAATTGTAATTTTTTGTAAGTGTATAGTTTAAAAAGTGCGACGTAAATAATTTAGTAAATAATTATGAAAAATAAGTTAGTTATGTGAAAATTGCATCGAAGCAGTATCGACGGTCAAGTTCCCAGGAACTCAACAAACAATAAGTACTACTTTTTACATTAAAATTAGCCAAGACAGCTTTATAAACAGTAAATTCAAAACAATTTTAAATTCATTAGTATAAAATAATAATCTAGTTTTTTTTACCACGTTCCAATTTATAAAAAGATCTATAATAACGATCCGAGAGAAGAGTAATTAACACTGTAATTATTAAACTTTATTGTAATAACTTAAAGCCTCAAGAGCCACCTTTTTTTGTAATTGTAATATTAGTTAAGGAATCAATCTTGTCACCAAATAGTATTAAGGCAAATGGGTATAATGTGTAATAATTAAATGTCAAGAATAAATGCAAGTGATGCTAAATTTGATTGGTATTAATTACTTAGAAACCTGAAGGTGAGACTAAAGATTGTTTAGGGAATTAAATATATAACCTAAAGGAAAAGTTATACTTTAAATAACTTAGGTTATAATATACATGTTTATATTAATTGCAATTATAAAATAAAAAGTAACTAAAATAAAAATTTTGTTTGTTGACCTGAGTATGAAGTGACATAATTTTGTTGCATATATTACTTTTCAGTATTATCAACGACATTATTGACGCGATCTCTACACTATAAGGTTCTGAGGCGCATCATGAGTTATCTTAGATTTTGTTCCCTCTTAACTCATGCAAGAACGGTGAAAGATTGGTTAATATGTTCAAGTCAAAAAATTAGAGCCAATTATAAAAGTAACAAATTAGTTTTACCTACAATGTAGTTGCAGTGATGGATGTGTGGCAGGTAATTAAGAAAGTTGTGCTGCTGAAAGCGTGTTTCAGACATTACTGCCATCAATTAGTGCTAATAGATCGTTAACTGTTCAGCTATTGGTTGTGTCAATGCTTAGTAGTTTGGTTGGCGAAATTTACAGTGGTAAATATCATCGACTTAAACAAGGGCAGTGCTTGTGATTTCAGAACGTTCAATTTCTTTAAATTCAGGAAAAAAAGGTAAGACTGCCCCCAGCTATTTCCATTTTCATTTAACCATCTATTCTTGCAGAAATATACATCCTGAGGTACAGACGTAGCCTGAGCCCGGTACTGTGCGTAAGGAGAATACGGTGACCACGCAACTATACGAGAAGCAAATATTGCTTGCTATTTGTACTCAGCTAATACCTTTTCTAACTCATATAACTGACAAGTAGACCTATATTGGATTATTA
This sequence comes from Prosapia bicincta, assembly GCA_036971475.1. Lineage (NCBI taxonomy): Eukaryota > Metazoa > Arthropoda > Insecta > Hemiptera > Cercopidae > Prosapia > Prosapia bicincta. Next base: position 128,529,204 of record JBAIZL010000003.1, on the reverse strand, counting down.
AACATCCTCAGGATAGAGATATGGTTCCTCTACTATGGCTACTTCTGGTTTGCAGTGAGGCGTAGATGATATATCGTTGCCATGGTAACTACAACATAGTTATAATAACTCATGTCATTATTATTGTGTTACTATATCAATGTGTAAATGCCTAATGTAAAGAAGCATAGCTTTCTTTCGTTAATCCCACTTGCAAAGTTGCTTGCGAAAGAGTGCACCTGAATAACACGGTACCAGTAGATACTACTAGAGAATGTACGAGCGTATCTATTAGCTACATTTTTGCTCGCCATGTACAAATAGTAGGAATACCATCCGTTCGTTACTGCGATTCATAATTTTCCAATAAAACCCACATATACGTGGACCAGTGTACAATTAATTCTTCATGTATGGGTACAATTTTGACATTTTCTAATTTCAGGCGAGTTTTATTCCCTAACCCCAAAATTCATCATATGTACCTCCCATATACTCATCATATTTTAATGTTCGGACATGCGTGTTTTTTGTTCAAGCTGGACGCTCAACAGTCAGTCAGAGAAGGAGGGGGTTTGGTGGTCTTCGAGGTTTACAGCGTCTGTCACCAACAATGGCTGCGGGTAGGAATATGGGAAAAGGGCTTTTGGTAGGGGCTAAAAGTAAGAAGGACATGTGCAAGGCAGGACGTTTTTGGGTGAGAATTTAATTAGGATGTTATTTATTTTAAACATTTGAGCTAACTGACTTTTGGGGGGGCATTTTTTTCGTTTTGTGTGTGTCGGTTCATGTATGTAGTAAGGTGTTTGTGTGAAATAAGATGTAAGAAGTGTAAATAAGTGTGATAAAACGTAGAGCTAGAATTGAATAAAAAAGTTGGAAGATCTTAAACTAACTTAACTAGCATTTTACATGATACAACTTGACAGATAAATTATGAGATTAAATGGAATAAACAAACAGGAGTTAAACACTATTTACAATTTAAGCATACTAAGACTAAAACTTAAAAACTGGTAGCCTATTCTAGGAGGCGAGAGGTAGACGGCTGGGAAAGGAAGTGTAAGTTGCAGATGTGTTATGGAGGATCGAGAAGGACTTTGGGACGAGGACGGAAAATAGGAGGGGACAACTGAGTTTGTCAGATCCCTAAGGTGTGGATAATACGAGCTTTCGGTACTACCGAAGAGCTTTGCTGAGAGGGGTCTGACAAAAACACAAGCGATGGGGAGCGAAGGGAGTTTCGGATCATGACATTTGACAGAAACCAAGGAGAGCTGGAGATTAGTCTGAGGGAAGAGGATTGAAAGGACTCAAGAGATTTCCTTGACATGTTGGAGGAAAGCAGCTACCAGACAGGAGCTGCATAGGTGAGGACGTGACGAAGGAGCATTTGGTACATGTGGTGTTTGATTTCGAGAGGGATGATACTTCTGCGGCAGAGGAGAGGGTGCTAAGCCGGATAGTCCTACCCTTGTTTAGGGGTGAGGAAGCTTGAGAGGAAAAGGACAGGCGCTTATCTAGAATAACGCTAAGGTATTTAAAAAAAGACCTCCAGGCTATAGGCCTTCCGTCAAGAAGGACGGTTCCAGTTTGCGGTCATAGGTTCCTCGTGAAGCAGATGGGTTCTGATTTTTCAGTATTGACCTCCGTTCTCCACTTCCGGAGCCACAATAACAGGGAGTCCAGTTACGTCTGGATGGTCTATTTGGTTTTGGGTATGCTCCAGGAGTTTGGCATGAACATTGCGTCATTCGCATAGAGGAAAAGGGAGACGTTTGGAAACATGGGAATGACGTTGGTGTAGAGGAGATAGAGTAGCGGGCCTAGGACGAAACTCTGCGGAACACCCACAGAGATAGGACGGAAGTGGAGAGACTATTTCCGACAGACACGGTGAAGTTTCTGTCAGACAGGTAGGAAGACGGTGTGTTTAGGTATTAGACTGGTGGCCAATTTGTAGAGAACAGGAGAACGGTCGACGACCTTACTGAAATCATTGAAGACTGCTGTTGCGGATTGCTTTTTGCTGAACGCGTCCCCTACCATGTTCGTCAACTACCAGTTGTTGTGTGGTGGAATTACCTCTTCTGAATCCAAATTGCTGCGGGCGAATGGACCATCTAGGATGGGAAAGATGTGGGCGTAGAAGAAGCGTTCAAAGATTTTGGATAAGGTGGGTAGGAGGGAGATTGGTCGGTAGTTTTCATGGAGGTTTATAGGTTTACGAGGTTTTGGAAGAAGGATTACTTCTGCCGGTTTCCAGCAGGCGGAGAAGTGATGTAGGCGGGTAGTGGAGTTGAAGATGTCTAGGATGTAGAACGTGAGGATGGGAGGCGAAGTTTTAAGGGCCGTGGATATGATAGTGTCTAAGTCTGGAGCTTTTTTGGGTCATAGCTTCTTGACTTCTCCAGAGATGTCAATGTGCGTGAAACAGTGTGCTTCCGTCTCAGGAGTCTGGCTGAAGTATTCCCGGAGGTTTCCGTCAACAAAGGCAGTGAACGCGTCGCGTCGATCCCATAATGCGGCGAGAAATGTACTTAGAAGGAGGGGGTTTGGTGGCCCCCGAGGTTTTGGAGCGACTGCACCGACAATGGCTGCGGGTAGTAATATGGGCTGCGGGCAGGGGTCTTGGTTAGAGTATCTGCACGGCATGACGCCTATTGGGTGGGACGGTAAAGTGGTTTTTATGCTGGGGGACTACGTTCATTTTAAACATTTTTTTTTTTAATGACATATTTTATTTTTTACATACATGAGTGTAGTATAGGTGTCTCTGACACATAAGTAAAAATGTATATAGGATTAATCTAATATTATTACAAGCAGTGTTTAGGTTTACAGTCTTATAGACTAGGATGATGTTTACAATGGATGAAGCTGAATGTAACAATAGGTTTACAATGGTACTTGAAACTAAGCTTAACTTAGCCTAAAGCTAATGGTACACGTGTATGTATGAACCAAGCTTGTGAGTAGTACGAATGTGATGAATGGTTTTCAGATGTGAATGCAAACTTGAAAACTATTCCATGAGAGTTAGACTACATGATCAGATGTTGATAACACAAGTATATATGACTAACACGTAAATCTAATAGCCTATTCTAGGAGGCGAGAGGTAGGCGGCGCGGCGGCGAGCGAAAGTACGAGTTGCAGAGGTGGTAAGGAGGTTCAAGAAGGACTTTCGAA
>JBAIZL010000003.1:128323533-128521033 GCA_036971475.1 Prosapia bicincta | reverse complement strand
GGCAAATTCATTAAAACCTCATCACTAGAATGGTTTAAAATGACACTTCAATCGCAATTTATTTTGTTTTAAGTGTATAAATTAAATACCAGTTTTCTTGCATGTCTATAATAACTACCCTCCAAAATGGGGATATTTACACAAATGAATCAGAACATATGAGTAGGCGCGCGAACGTTTGCTTCTTGTATTTTCCTAGCTTAGTCTACATTATAATTACAAATAATTGTAAAATGCAGATCTTTCGTAAAAAGTAAAGACATTTATTTTTACGGATTTGTGAATTATACTTGAAGAATAAATGTGACATTGTTGCTATCTCGAACTCTAGCTACAAGTTTTACATACACACACTCAACACACACACACACACACACACACACACACAAACACACACACACACACACACACACACTCACATACACACACACACACACACACACAAACATAGCCTATAAGGCTCAGTGGTTTATATTGTTCTTCTACCGCGACATGTTGTTTAGTCATCAAATTTGTCTAACTGAACTGAATTAATACAACTTATAAATAATGTTTTTAACGAAATAAAAATTAACTTTTTCATAGTTACTTCAAAATCAGTCAGACTTTTTTTACGACGCGCCGTGGACAGTAAAGGCGGTGAGACTTGATCGCATTCTAATGCCTCCTTCTCATGCATATTCGTGCCAAGGGAGTATTTCTGTAATCCAATCTATATTTTATAAATACTTTGGGAAAACAGATGGGACTTGCAACATGTAAACCGGTGTTGTTTTCAGTGCGCCACATCGTACAAGAACTACTGTACGAAATAGATCACCGCATGACCATTTCCAAGTTTGAGACCGACTAAACAGGAGTAAAGATGGTAATGCTTTTGCGAAGCAATGTTTTTGGCAGTGATTAATAATAATCTACGAAAAACAAGTACAATAAGAAAGTAAGTATGAGTTACATTTACTTTGGAATATACAAAATTTAGTTAAAACTTTCTTGTTACAGATTGTTTTTTGTAGTTTTAATACGATCGGGAAAAAGGAGGCCTGTAAATCAATATAGATAGGAAAAAATACATGTGCTTTGGAAACTCCATGGGGACTATCTTCTTGTTGGAAGGGGGGGGAATCAAAGTCTCCGACTAATATAAATACCTAGAAGTGGACATAACAAGGATGGTAAGGAAAAAGAAGTAATAAATCATAGAGTAGGACAAGGACAAATAGTGGTAAAAAAACCGAACAGAGTATAGTGGATTGAATAAATATCAAGAGGACGGGAAAAAACTAATATATAGGTTAACACCATAGTAAAGAGTATATTGACATGCGGAGGAGAAACGTGGGTAATGCCTCAAGCAGACAAAAGAGAAACTAATGCAGTGGAAATGGATGCTCTTATGAGATCATGTGAAATCTCTAGACGAGAGCATTGTTGAAATGAAACCGTTAGAGACAGGATAGAGAAGAAGGAGACAGTCGTAGAGGAGATTCAGAGAGGATTCGGGAGGCCGTAAAGAGGATGTTGGAGAGAAGATTACCTAGAGTTGCTATGGAATGGACGCCACCGGAAGGGAAGAAGAAAGGGAAGACCTAGATTAACATCGGGAGAAAGCAAACCCGTAAGTTAAGGTGGAACACTGCTCCAATAGGTAAGCTTGGATGCAAAGTTTAGGAAACGGACAGCGAGACAACCGGAATATTATATATATAGGTATATATGACTACTATTGCCTACGAAAGATCGGAAATGATTGAATGCATGAAGGTTCGAGTTATAAACTTAAACTCAGTGGAAGAGTAGTTCTATATAGATGATTATTATATCCCACTCGCAGCGTAGCGTTCCTGCAATAGACCTACTGTCTACCTAGGGTAAGTGTCTACGCGTTACATTTTATTGCAAGGTGAAGAACAAGGAAGAATAGATGGAATTATTTAGGACTTAAGAAAAGACATAACGATACCCTCGTACATCGAGGGATGGAGACAACGATAAGCTTTTAGTGTATTTTCTCCTTAAAAAACCAAGGTAAAACGACATAAGCAGGTGGCACCCAGGTTACATGGTGAGCGGCTTCAGTTTACTGAATTGAGCAAAGCTGATGAAGTTATTTTATTTTGCTTCATAACTTAGAACAACAAATTTTTTATTAAACAAAAAATTGCATTTAGTTAATTAGAGCTTAGCTAGTGAGAACTGTTCACAACGGTGAAAAAAAACCAAAATAGTCAACACAAAATCTAACAAAAAATTAGTTTTCAGTGAAACAAACACACCAGGTCATAACACAGACTAGTTTCGGCGACGATTCGGCTACTCACTTGTAGCCAAGCACTGAGGAAGGCGATATCGTCGCCGAAACTAGTCTGTATTATGAATTGGTGTGTTTGTTTTTTTAAAAACTCATTTTTGATTATTTTTAGTTCACGGTTTTGTTTTTTACCGTTGAAAAAAAAATTGCAAACAGGTTTTCTGAAAGTCTTTAATGCTTTTACACCAGTTTTATTAATTTCTATCCTTCCAAATAAAGGAAACGTTACAGTTTATTTTAATTCCTCTTATAATTTAACTTATTGTTCTATCAAAACTAGTGATCTTCATCAGCGTTTCACTTAATTGTTATTATATTTTCCTTAATTAAAATTTCCTACGATAGTTATGAAGACATTATGTCAGTAGTAACCGCTACAATTCATTGCCATCACCAGAAAGTATCAACTGTGTATTAGCTTAGCTTTCGTTCTTTACTTAAGCGTTACCAGTGTAGAAAGAACAAAGAATCCTTCATAAATTGTCGACAGGCAAAACCCCGGGGAAAATTATGAAATTACGTGGGGAGTTTTTCGTGAAATATATCTGCCCTTAACTAGAATGGAGAGTTGTATACCCGCTACAAAGTGTTTTGGTGGAAGTTGATAGCCTATTCTTTTCAATGACTTCCTCGATTAAAAAAATATAACATCATCATTGTCCTCATAGTCGTCCACGTCATTATCTCCATCATCGTCATCATCGTTTAAGTCGATTTCATTATCATCGTTATCATAGTCATCGACACCATAACCATCTAAATAAAGTTGTCGTCGAAGCCAACATCACTGTCATCGTAATCATCATCTCATAACCATCTAAATAAAGTCATCGTCGAAGCCGACATCACTGTCATCGTAATCATCATCTTTACTCAGTGAAATGCTTTAATTACATTTCCATCGTTATTGTCATCAATAACATCATCATCATCTTCATCGTTGCCGTAGATTTCATTATCATTGTTATAATAGTCGTCGCCGCCATAGTCTTCTTTATGTAGTCGTCATCGTAATCATCATCTTGACCCAGTTAAATGCTTTCTTTATATTTCAGATACTTTCTCATTTACCATACTATGTAGAAAGTGTACAGTGTATACGGAAGAAAATTATCGGTAGCTGCGATAGAAGGTCGTTAGAAGAACTCATGCAACCCTGCACATTCAATAAACTCTTCCCCTTCCTGAGAACGGAGGGGTTTCTTGATCCTACCTGATTCGCCGTCCTTGGCTTATCTCGACAGAGTGAAAGTAAATCTATTGTACCCCTCCTTCTTAAAACAAAGCAAAATTACCATCTTTACTTTAAATTTCAAGCTTAATACTAATTCCACTTGTTTCTCTTTTATAATGTCCCCAAGTATGTTTCTCACATTCCGTGAACATATGATGTTTAAATGTGAAAAGTCTCCTTATCAGAATTTTCTGTTTAGGATATCTAGTACAATTATTTGTATTACACTCTTGTGACATTTAAATTGCATTACAAATGTTGTCACTTAAATAAAACAGCACGAAGCGTTGAACTGACGTTCCTCAATGTAACAAATTGAGTAACAGGCCGGCTCGGCTGTCAAAAGGTCAACACGATAGAGCTGAAGAGAGGAAACGTGAAGAAACTATTGCGGACCCTGTAATTCGTTATATTTAAGGCGAATCAGATTGTAATTTACAGCTGTGACCGCCATTCGGTTCCCATTTACGGGTCAAATAACTACTTGTGGGGCAAGGTTTGCCACGTTCCACGGGTTCGCTTTAAACTAACCATGACCGGGATAGCGTCATGTGCGATTTTGTATTTGCGAGTCGGTAATGTACGCAAGGAATAAAGGAAAATGTTTAGGTATTTGACTAAGCCCCGCCCAGGATTTAGTTTGGAATCTCTTTACACTAGAAGTTTTTGTTTAGAAAAAGGAACATTTACAATATGGCCTATAATTACATAGGGGATATAGCCTCGAGTTTTAAAAAGTTAAGCTATTATGATTAAAATCTGACATCCAGGACAGGATACGATTGTGAATAATGCCAGGAATATGTAGTAGCATATCCCATTAGGTTAGTCACCAGTCCAGACTTTACAGTAAGGTCGCAAGACTCTTGACACCAATCCCCTCGTCTAGGATTTAGTTTGGAATCTCTTTACACTTGAAGTTTTTGTTTAGAAAAAGGAACATTTACAATATGGCCTATAATTACATAGGGGATATAGCCTCGAGTTTTAAAAAGTTAAGCTATTATGATTAAAATCTGACATCCAGGACAGGATACGATGGTGAATAATGCCAGGAATAAGTAGTAGCATATCCCATTAGATTAGTCACCAGTCCAGGCTTTACAGTAAGGTCGCAAGACTCTTGACACCAATCCCCTCGTCTAGGATTTAGTTTGGAATCTCTTTACACTTGAAGTTTTTGTTTAGAAAAAGGAACATTTACAATATGGCCTATAATTACATAGGGGATATAGCCTCGAGTTTTAAAAAGTTAAGCCATTATGATTAAAATCTGACATCCAGGACAGGATACGATTGTGAATAATGCCAGGAATATGTAGGAGCATATCCCATTAGGTTAGTCACCAGTCCAGGCTTTACAATAAGGTCGCAAGACTCGTGACACCCCCGAGCGGGAGTCACGAGTTTAATGTTGGGTTCGTGGGGATAAAGGCTTCATATGCTCGACGTAGATTCACGGTATGAAGATCTATTTTTGTATTTCTTTGACAAGAATGAGAATCTATGAACCAGATACTCCTTGTCACTTCTTTTTTCACCATTTTTTTCTTCTTCTACACTTTTACACAACACACTGCTGAACGACCCTTACAGGGCCTATATATCAAACACAGAGGAGGATCAGACATCACGTATGCACAGTCCCAAACCTGAAGAAGATCTACTTTTTATCCGATCTAACCGTTCCAAGAAGAAGGATAAAAAAGGTGTTCGAAATAAAGGTAGGCTGTGGAAAGGGGCACAATTTCTCTTGCTACTAAAAATGTAGCGAAGCATATTGTGCTAGTATGGTACGATAATAGAACTCCTGCATATTGCGTTGAACTATGAAGAGATGTGAGGGAGAAAAGTAGAGAGATGGCACCAAAATCTGGCTTCAAACTCGTGCAAATGGGACTGATCTGACATTAGTCTCATACACAGTGGCTTCTTTTCATGATCCTGTGGTATAGGTGTGTAAGAGTCTGAAAGCTGTAAACCCTAACCTGGAACGAGACGAATGCTCCAACTAAAGCCTAAGGTTTCGATCGCTCTATCCGGGATCAGTAGAACCCTCCAAACGAGTAGGTTTTCCATGCCACAAATAAACCTTCTGGTTAGTTTGGTCCAGATACTTACCAAAAATAAATCTTTATATACTACAGGCTGGGCTTGTGTAGGGCCAGAATGAAAAATTAGGATCATGATAAAAGCGGTAATCATGAGAACATAATCATGGCTAGTCATGAGAACATGGCGTGGGCAGAAATAATCCACTGTCAAGCCCAACTACATGTAGGCCCATGTGACGTATACTGAAAACTTTAACAAATTGAAGCAACAAGAACTTCTCGAAGTAGTGACCCACTTTAAGACACGTTTTAATGCTTCTAAACTGTTAGTCGAGTTTCAAAGCGTGACTAGACAGCCAACCCGCGCATCTCCGATTCGCAAAATGTCGTCAAAATCTGGACAGTCATCGGCTTGGGCGGTTGCCAAAAACCAGTAACGGATACTTTATCTCAATTATCTGTAGCGGAGGTTAGAAAGCAAACAACCAGAAGATAGACAGATGAAGAGGTCGGGGCGGTAGACTATCGGCCTACGCAATCTCGATGTCGATTACCGGCAACAACAACATTTATTCATTAACCAAATCGATAAGAATAACGATCCATCATTGTAGGAGCGGCTGTGCAGTCAAAGCGCGTTAGCTTCTCAGCGCCGCCTACGGGCCTGATCTCTTCACGGAGCAAGCGTTCGCTGCTACACAAATTTCACTTCCATGCACCTTTATATAGTATACTCAGAACTATCACTGTTAAAAATATAATTAGCTAAGAGAGACCGCAGAAATATATGACAACTTACAGTCAACTTTAATCTCACAACCTTCCCTTGTTGTTGTTTTTTAAATGAATATTTCTTACGGCCGGTCAGACTGTGTATGTTATAGAAGGAAAAAATCTTCGACTCTGTGACACTCACTAGACGTTCTATTAGATTACTCAAAGTAAATGAAGTAATAACATATGATTCCGTATAACAGCTGATTTTATAAAATAAATTCTGTTAAAGAACAACTGTTTAAACAAATAGGTTATGTTAATGTATCTATTGTAAATTATTAAATTAAAATGTTATTATTAAATATTTTTGAGTTATTAAATATATTGATTTATTTTTCGATAAATCTGACTACAGTTAATCAAATATAATGATAATAATGAATTATAAGTTTGTATTCCAATTTTTGGAATGATATCTTTCTTATGCGTATTTGACACTTGTAACAAATTGGCTTCAGAACCAATTCTAATAAAATTCTTTAAAATAAAATTTTTGTTTTGTAAATTTGTTAACATCTAATGAGGGTGTTTCTATTGACTTCGTTATCTTATTTTTAACTACATTAAATTGATTATATTCAAAGCTTTATGAAGTACATTCGTCAAACGAAGTATTACCTTTTGTAAACCAGCCCTACTGACTAACTTTTTTTATTCCGCGTGGCTTGTTGTCAGTGAGGTTTAACGAAAGTTTTATGTTGACAGTAATTTTACGACCTGCATCAACTTAACAATACTTTAGAAGTACTCTACCAAGGACAAGTGTTCTCAATACAGCCTCTTGTCTGAAGAAATACACGTATAAGAAAGGCCGAGTGTAGTTGGCTTATTCCTAAGGGTGGGCTATAACTATAACCTAGTACTGGGAGTTTAGGAAAATTATTCCCTAACTAGAGTCTCTTACTCGAAATACGAGTACAATATAAAAACTTTTTGTTTTTAATTCTTGAGTGATGGTCATTTACTGTATTTGTTGCAATACTCTGTTAAAAACATTGAGCATGATTGTGCTCAAGATAGATGCGTATTGATGACCATTTTAGAGTAAATATGTAGTAATAGATCTTATTTGCATTTTTAAATTCCTCTATATGATTTATTAGCTATTCTATACTGGAATCGTGAAGAGGTATTGTTACAGGCGCATGAGAAGAGCCCTGGTGCAGAAATGAGTCACCCTCGGTTTCAGCTCTGCGCATGCGCTGTCAATATATTCCTGATCTACAAACATATCCTAACCGTTAGTTTTTTAGTAGTTATATTTTAGTAAGTAATATAAATATTTACAGATAGGTAAAAGTACTAATTTTAATAAGAAACGGTGCACAAAATAAATTATATATGATCCCGTTTCTGCATTGTAAGTTTCTGTAAATCTGACGTTCTAATGTTTCAAATCGTTAGAAATGTTTTTGGAAATGACCTTATAATTTTGGCCTGCCTTAGGCTAGGGCTCTTCTCTTCGCTAACCGGATAGTGCTTAGTGATAGTTTAGTGTGCCAAACTGAAAGAGTGACTTAGTTGACCATTCTTAGGAAGAAAAAATTTGCTCATATCTTTATTAATTGATGTTAGGCTTACTTTTCCGATGCTAGTACTGTTTTAGTCTCGTACGTGTTATTTTATTATTCTTTTTCAATCGTGGGGTGTATATCATCTTTTTTCTTCCTTTTTATTTTACCTTGTTCTTCTTTAAAGCAACCGCACTTAAAAACGTCATTCCTGATTCATTTTTTATTGTAATCTGTAACAGGCAAAATGCAGCTTCAAGTATACATATATAGGCATTGAACTATCGTCTAAAGCTACAGAGTAAATGAAATTATTGTCTCGAGGATGAAAAGAGACCAATTCGCAGCGGGACAGACCATTAACGTTGCTTAGCAGTGGGCGGTTGTCCTGAGCGGTTTTTGCACAACTTCTGGTCTAAGGACACGGAAGATCCCCTACCGGTCGAAGCACGAAACTTTCTAACACCGACCGGTAAATGATATCGTTCCTTATTGCGTACACACTCCTTCGGATTCCTGTTTTACATTGATAAAGTGCGCGAACGTTTAATATTTATGCTGTTAAGGAAACGGTGGACTTGAAGTACTCGAGTTAAGTGTAAGCACGAAAGGGATTTGCCTTGGATTGAGTAGGCTACATAGTTCGTTGAACATCCGCTATAAAATATTCAACGACAAAATATTTATTAAACAAGCGTATATTTTCTGTAATAAAATTGTAAAATTATATAATACTTCATACACTGTTTTCAAACCACATGATAATAATCAAGTGATAAACACTGGGACCAAATTACTGGGGGAGGTATAAAAAATAAACCCAAATAAACATTCAATAAAAGAAATATTAATAGACTAGAAAAAATCGAAGAAAACATAGGAAATGCTTCAAAGTAAAACGAATTGTTTGGTAATATTGAAACATTTAACATTAAAATTTAAGTTAAAATAAATAAATTCTATCTCAGAGACTCCCAACCGGTGGCCCGGAGTACGACAAATTGTTCGTTAAAGCCTAAGGGGAGTCCAAGAACCAAAGGGAAATTTATAGATAATTTGTGTTGAATAAACAAAGGTTTAAATGTGACAAAAGATATTTTGCTAGCACCAGAATGGCGTTCTGAAAAAACGACTGAACTAAACAATCGTCTTTTTAATCTATTATTAGTGAACAATGTAAACTTAATTTTGAGGGAACAGAAATAGTCTACTTATTTACAACCACGATAAACTACAATACTGCTTTAAACCGAATCTTAGCACAAAATTTTTGAGCAAAAGGGGATGTTAAATTTAAAATTGAAGAGAAATAATCCAGCAGAAGAAAATCATGCACGGCCATTTCAAAAAGAAGTTTACAACTAATTATTGCCTGAAACGTCGATTTGGAGTGTATGACGCCCTTAGAAGTGTATGGCGATACAAAAAAAAATGTACTTATTTTGAAATCAGTTCTCTAAATAGAATCAATTTGCAATAAAATCAAAACAAAATAAAAAACAGTATTGTATGTATTTATAGGTAAACAATGAAAGTGAAAAATTAAACATTTATACAAGAAATCGTTGTTTGTTCGGAATACTAACTATAAACAGAATATCTCATAATTTATTCTTGATATTTAATATTTAATACTTGATAAATTGTTTCCAATGTCGAGGAATATCACAACACTAATTATTGACAATAGAATTCAAATGAATTAATACCGAAATATTTAATTTAGCAATATGTTTATAATAGAAAGTTTTACATTGTACTTACTTAGTGTTAATATTACTTTCAAATTAAATTTATAATATTAACACTAAGGCTGTGATTACTGTTTTAAAAGTAGTTACACTATAAGCTTTTAGTAACGTAAATAGAAATTAAACCAATATTTTATATTCACTAACATGATTTAAATTTTTCAAATCAGTCAGAAGATTAATTATCTGAATAAAAATATAACCTTAATTAACGTCTGCTTTTTAAACAATACGCCAAATTCTTCTGAAAATTATATAAATACTCTCCTAAATGAAAAGAAAAATGAAGTTGTGAGTGTGGAACATCAGGTGATCGGAGTAACTTACGTATGGAAAACTATCTAATGACACAAACTCACATTTTTAGCCCCCATAAAAACATGCTTATAATGGAACTAGAATTTTGATTTCCAGAATTGGTGTTTCAATTTTTTTTTAATTTCGGACAAAAGTAAATCGGTGACGAAAAATTATACACACAAATATCGATTATATAAGATAATTATATATAGCAATCGAGATTTTGATCGGAGACGAATACATTATAACAAGTTTCTTTTACAGAAGACCCGACGGTCGTAGAAAGTAGTATAAGATGTGTAAATACTTTTCACTGGATCTTGGCGGCATCGTGTTCCCAATGAGCAGCAGTCGAGTAAATCAACCCAGTTACTGAACACAGATCACGACAAATCTTCACGCACACAGGTTTCACTCCGATGTCACTTCCGCGTTTTTGGCGATTCCGTGCGTACACAAGAATTTCCAAACACTACGCCGCACCGGTTAAAACATTTTTTGCAAGCAATCGTGAATAGTGTTTTATTTCTCGCGACAGAACTGCTTCTTTTCAGGGAATCCTCCACTTCCAACTGATAGAATAAAAAACAGATGCTCTCTCAATTGTACAAAATATCTAGGAAGCTTACGATAAAATGCTATTCAATAAACATGCTATACTAATATAGCCTGTAGGAGGTCAGCGAGAAAGAAATTTTGGGCGAAACTATCCATAAACGGACAATAAAGATCTTTTCAATTTTTTTATGGACAAGGAACGGGGAATCTATGCGATCAAACTATGTGCTGAGGAAATAATAGGGTCTGGCAGGAGGGGCAAGACCATCTGGATTTGCTCGGACAGTCAGGCAGCTCTGAAGGCTTTAGGTAAGGCTAGTGCCAGCTCTAGGTTGGTGGCTGAGACTATGGCTTCTCTAGCAGAGCTGAGTAAGTATAATTCACTCAACCTAACCTGGATTCCAGGACATTCTGGCTGGATAGGGAATGAGAGAGCTGACACCTTAGCAAAACAAGGGTGTATAACCCAAGGACCGTTGCTGAGGGCAGTGGGCATGCCGCCTCAGGAGGGGCGCAAGAGGATCACGGCACATATAGACAGGATGTGCAGGGAAGAATGGAATGTAACCTTGGGGTGTAACAAATCCAAGGTACTGTGGGGTACTCAGGAGATTTGTGGGGCAAAGAACTACTCTCCTTAAGTAGACATCAACTCAGAGCTACTGTAGAGCTGGTTACAGGCCATGGGAATCTGAGAGGGTTCCAATACAAAATTGGAAAAATCTAGGTCCCCTGTGTGCAAGAGATGCGACGAGGACCAAGAGGAAAGCCCAATCTATGTACTCTGTGAGTGTCCTGCTTTGGGAGCTACAAGGAAAAAGTGGTTTGGCTGGCAGGTATGTACACCTGAGGATATCAGAAGATCTAGCATCAGGTGGGTACTTGATTTCTGCAAAGAGGAGGTATCCACTAAGCTAGTCCTGTGGTAGGGATGGGAAGAGAGTACAAAGGCTACAGCTAAGTGCTCTACACCGATAAGGTCCCTCCGAGTTTTAGTAATAATAATAATAATAAAGGGGTATCTGTAGTCTTGTCATCTATAGAATGAAAATTTTGTATAGACTATAAGTTTATTTTTTATCTTAAATCGTCAGATGGTTTGGCTTACAGAAATGAATACTTCATTTGAAGAATGTAGTTAATGAAGCTTTTAGTGGGTTCTAATTAATGCAGTTAATAAAAACCCTTTATTAGATGTTGACAAATTTACTGAATAAAAATTATATTCAAGTAATTTAAAATCTTTTTTTAAAAAGTATCAGATGCTCCTGAGAAAGTTTTTATTTACAAATTTTGTAAACGTAATTTCAATTAATTATCATTACATTGAATAAACTATGGCAAGTTTTATCGAAATTAACTTATGTATATTTATTAATTTATAAAAAATATATAATAGTATCATTTTATTATTTTAGCTTTCTATTGTACAATAAATAAATAAAGTAACGTAGTTAATTGAAAATCTATAATTAGATGTTAACAAGTTTAAATACTCGTAGATATCAACAAGATTGGCGTTTTTACAAGCTGTTTATGAACGCAGGACAAGCTATTTTGTTTATTGTACGATTAATAAGTTAAATTGTTACTAAACACTTTTTAACATTTCATAAATATATTATTAATATTTATTTCAATTTAGTTTATTTGAATAAATCTAAAATAATTAATTCACGATAATGATAGTGAGTTATATATTTTTATTCCAATTTTTTCAAATTAAATGTTCGCTAAGCGAATCTGGTACTATTAAAGGACCGATTTCAGTTAAATTGGTTAAATAAAACGGGTTTACGCCAACACTTCAAACCCTTGATGAAAACATTTTTGGCTTGGCTTACACAAGCAACAGATATTTACCCTCCCCCCCCCCTTATTGAGTCCTAACGTTTTTTGTCTTCGTCACGTGTTTAACATTTTCTTCAAGAAACCTTCCAAAGACTTATTCCATAGTATTTGTTTACTTTATCTACTCTTTCTAAATCTTGGTCTGAGTAGCAACTACTGGATTTTAAATTTATTCTATCACTTAGCCACATGTAGATAAATTCATTTGCAATAGTTTTTTCAAAAGTTTATATCTTAAAAACTCTGTATTCTTTCATCTACGTTAACTTTACCTTAGAAGTTACAAATTTAGAAGTTATTCAGAGACAACTTGACTTAATCTCACACCCCTGAAATATCTCCGCTAATGACATTGAGATATTTTTGAAAAATATCTATTAAATTTCAAATTTATTTCTCTGGTTGATTCTTTATTTAATTTTTACATTAATTCTGTATTAAAAATTGCTTAACGTCATTTACAAATTGTTAAAATCTGGACCGTAATAGGTTAATGTAAAAGGAAACCAGGCAACCACGAATCTTCACCCTATGAAATGGGCTTACGCCGTTTGTTTGTTTTGTATAATTAGTACCCTACAAAATGTTTCCAAGACGATGAGCAAAGGCTGTCATGTGATGTGAAGGCTATAGAATATCATGTAATATGTAAGCTTATTATAGAAATGCTTTCTCATTTTAAACCTACTCTCTTCGAGGTACACTTATTTTCTAATTAATAAAATTAACTAAACACCCAAACCCCATATGTAGGCCTATGTTTCGGTGGTCACGACATCATCAGAGGGTATAACTAACAAATTACAATTACAAATATGGAAGCCTTATAGATTCCTTTACAACTCTATCCTAGTACCTGCTAAAGACCGTGTGGTGCCGCGTGTATCTTCGTCTAATGGCACTCCCCATTACAACGCAGTCACCAGCTTTACAGTAATGGCAATCCAATCAGTATCGTTATAGGCACAAGTTGGTCTCGCAGATATACTATTGGAGCTCTTCTTGGAATGCACAATGAGAGAAAGTTGGAATATATTCTGTTAAAATTAAACAAATATACTCGTTTATTTTATTAGACATGCCATAATGGCGTAGAACTTTCGTACTTCCCAATATAGTGCGCGCAATGAATAATGTAAGGACGTGGTTTGCATCAGCAGAATTCAGTCAAACAGCAAAGAGAAAGTGACTCTATATTAATGTTAAACACAAAATATTTAACAACCTTCGGTGAAAAATGCTGTACTGGAAGTGTGAAGTTGATGGTTATCAAGCCGTAGAGTTTGCTAACGTATTAAAGGCATGGAAATTTGAGATAAAACTAATGGCCTGGTACATTATCCCTCCCGTGCGAATAATGAGACTATATTAGACACATTGGGTTGCTTGTGACACCTCTATTCCCAACGCTCGGGAACATGTCTACTTTAGATAAACTTACATAATGCTATAGTTACTCCCTAATATCATTACAAGGGTATCGTTATGCCTTTAATTATTCCTACCTAATTTCATAATTTCTCCTTTAAGAAAGAATATACATTCAGTAACACATATGCCCTGTCTAATTCTATTTACTTTTCGTTTCTTTACTAGGAGGTTCTTTACTGTAATGGGAGGTTACGATTTTATAACCACGTTAGTGTGTAGATATAATTCACGTACGCAGATTTATCACGTGTTCCATAATTTTTCTCATAAGGAAGAATATAAATTCAGTAACACAAATGCCCTGTCTAATTCTATCTACTTTTCGTTTCTTTACTAGGAGGTTCTTTACTGTAATGGGAGGCTACGATTTTATAACCACGTTAGTGTGTAGATATAATTCACGTACGCAGATTTATCACGTGTTCCATAATTTTTCTCATAAGGAAGAATATACATTCAGTAACACAAATGCCCTGTCTAATTCTATCTACTTTTCGTTTCTTTACTAGGAGGTTCTTTACTGTAATGGGAGGCTACGATTTTATAACCACGTTAGTGTGTAGATATAATTCACGTACGCAGATTTATCACGTGTTCCATAATTTTTCTCATAAGGAAGAATATACATTCAGTAACACAAATGCCCTGTCTAATTCTATCTACTTTTCGTTTCTTTACTAGGAGGTTCTTTACTGTAATGGGAGGCTACGATTTTATAACCACGTTAGTGTGTAGATATAATTCACGTACGCAGATTTATCACGTGTTCCATAATTTTTCTCATAAGGAAGAATATACATTCAGTAACACAAATGCCCTGTCTAATTCTATCTACTTTTCGTTTCTTTACTAGGAGGTTCTTTACTGTAATGGGAGGCTACGATTTTATAACCACGTTAGTGTGTAGATATAATTCACGTACGCAGATTTATCACGTGTTCCATAATTTTTCTCATAAGGAAGAATATAAATTCAGTAACACAAATGCCCTGTCTAATTCTATCTACTTTTCGTTTCTTTACTAGGAGGTTCTTTACTGTAATGGGAGGCTACGATTTTATAACCACGTTAGTGTGTAGATATAATTCACGTACGCAGATTTATCACGTGTTCCATAATTTTTCTCATAAGGAAGAATATACATTCAGTAACACAAATGCCCTGTCTAATTCTATCTACTTTTCGTTTCTTTACTAGGAGGTTCTTTACTGTAATGGGAGGCTACGATTTTATAACCACGTTAGTGTGTAGATATAATTCACGTACGCAGATTTATCACGTGTTCCATAATTTTTCTCATAAGGAAGAATATAAATTCAGTAACCCATATGCCCTTTTCCTAATCTAATTCCCCTAATCTAATTTCCCTAATCTAATGCCCTTTTCCTGTCTAATTCTATCTACTTTTCGTCTTCCTTACAAGGAGATTTAATGGGAGGTTACGATTTTATGACCACGTTAGTGTGTAGATATAATTCACGTACGCAGATTTATCACGTGTTCCATAATTTCTCCCTTAAGAAAGAATATACATTCAGTAACACAAATGCCCTGTCTAATTCTATCTACTTTTCGTTTCTTTACTAGGAGGTTCTTTACTGTAATGGGAGGCTACGATTTTATAACCACGTTAGTGTGTAGATATAATTCACGTACGCAGATTTATCACGTGTTCCATAATTTCTCCCTTAAGAAAGAATATACATTCAGTAACACAAATGCCCTGTCTAATTCTATCTACTTTTCGTTTCTTTACTAGGAGGTTCTTTACTGTAATGGGAGGCTACGATTTTATAACCACGTTAGTGTGTAGATATAATTCACGTACGCAGATTTATCACGTGTTCCATAATTTCTCCCTTAAGAAAGAATATACATTCAGTAACACAAATGCCCTGTCTAATTCTATCTACTTTTCGTTTCTTTACTAGGAGGTTCTTTACTGTAATGGGAGGCTACGATTTTATAACCACGTTAGTGTGTAGATATAATTCACGTACGCAGATTTATCACGTGTTCCATAATTTTTCTCATAAGGAAGAATATAAATTCAGTAACCCATATGCCCTGTCTAATTCTATCTACTTTTCGTTTCTTTACTAGGAGGTTCTTTACTGTAATGGGAGGCTACGATTTTATAACCACGTTAGTGTGTAGATATAATTCACGTACGCAGATTTATCACGTGTTCCATAATTTTTCTCATAAGGAAGAATATAAATTCAGTAACCCATATGCCCTTTTCCTAATCTAATTCCCCTAATCTAATTTCCCTAATCTAATGCCCTTTTCCTGTCTAATTCTATCTACTTTTCGTCTTCCTTACAAGGAGATTTAATGGGAGGTTACGATTTTATGACCACGTTAGTGTGTAGATATAATTCACGTACGCAGCTCTGTCACGTGGTCCATAATTTCTCCCATAAGGAAGAATATAAATTCAATAACCTACTTGCCCTTTCCTTAATCCTGTTAATTCCATCTACTTTTCCTCTTCTTTACAAGGAGATGTAACGCGTGCTTCCGACTTTATGACCACGTTGTGTGTAGATCTAATTGAGATACCCAGCCCTGTCACGTGGTTCTCTAATTTCTTCCATAAGGAAGAATATAAATCCTTTATTCCATATGCCGTTTCCTTATACCTGCCTAATTCTATCTACTTTTCTTCTTCCTTACGAGGAGATGTAACGCGTGGTTCCGACTTTATGACCACGTTGAGTGCAGCTCTAATTCAGGTACCTAGCCCTGCCACGTGGTTCCATAATTTCTTCCATAAGGAACATTATAAATCCTCTATTCCACATGCCTTTTCCTTATTCCTGCCTAATTCTATCTACTTTTCCTCTTCCTTACAAGAAGATGTAACCCGTGGTTCCGACCTTATGACCACGTTGAGTGCAGATCTAATTCAGGTACCTACCCCTCCCACGTGGTTCCATAATTTCTTCCATAAGGAACATTATAAATCCTCTATTCCACATGCCTTTTCCTTATTCCTGCCTAATTCTATCTACTTTTCCTCTTCCTTACAAGAAGATGTAACCCGTGGTTCCGACCTTATGACCACGTTGAGTGCAGATCTAATTCAGGTACCTACCCCTCCCACGTGGTTCCATAATTTCTTCCATAAGGAACATTATAAATCCTCTATTCCACATGCCTTTTCCTTATTCCTGCCTAATTCTATCTACTTTTCCTCTTCCTTACAAGAAGATGTAACCCGTGGTTCCGACCTTATGACCACGTTGAGTGCAGATCTAATTCAGGTACCTACCCCTCCCACGTGGTTCTCTAATTTCTTCCACAAGGAAGATTATAAATCCTCTATTCCATATGCCGTTTCCTTATTCCTACCTAATTCTGTCTACTTTTCCTCTTCTTTACAAGGAGATGACAGGAGGTCAGTGAACCCTGAGCGAACACTGTTGCCTAGTTCAAGGATCGGGCTGACAGTTTATCGCCTGTCCGTGACTCATCTCTCGCCCATGTGGCAACGCAGAATTTTTGGCCACCCGCCCGATTTCCTGCAGAGGACTTTAATTCAGGTACGCAGCCCTACTACGTGGTTACCTAATTTCTTCCATGAGGAAGAACATAAATCCGGAACCCCATATCCCCCTTTCTTAATCCTACCTTTAACAGTCTTTTCCTACCCTCTGCATTAACAGATACACAGGCTGTTCACCCTACAACTACAAGAAAAAAATCTTGGTTTATCACACACAGAAAAGTTAAAAATTCAAGAGCAGAAAGCGCACAGCGTTCTTTCGGAATACTAAATCAATTAAATTTACTATTTAACACGAAAGATAATTTATACAAAACAAACGCACCGATGATCATTTTAGATGTTTATACTTCATCTTTCTATAAGTATTTTTGGTTTGGGGAAGAAGCTATAAAATATTAACCTCGTAAAACTAACACTAAATATCCTTAATGAAATTTTATTTATTTTTACTTCTAATACAGTACTGATGTACCCTCCGTTCTCTTTTCGTTTTAGTAAATTAACATATCTCACTCCTGAAATTGATGTATCTTTTTCAAATTCAAAAATATTTTGCTCTTTTTTGTATTTAGTACCTTAATTTTGTAAAGTTCAAATTACGTCTGAATTTATATGAACAAGTATAATAAAAAAAATTTTAAGTCAATTCCTACCCAAGTCAACAACGAAAGATTTAATTTTAGCTACTTTTTGTTAAATAATTACAATTAATATAAATATGTATATGCATATGACAGAATCTCAATATTAAATGGCAAATTAGAAAACGAAATTCATTATATTTAATTAATAAATTATTAATATAAAAAACTGGTATTAAAATCAAGTGTCATCCCCTGTAAGTTTAAAAAAAATGTATTTGAACCTAAGTGGATGAATAAAAAGGATTTTATTAACGATTGAAATTTTGAACAAGAATTATAAATATAGCCCTATATAGGAAGAATGGGAACTCATAGAAGGAATTGAATGAAATAATATTTTTTTAAACTGTCATCCATTAAAAATGTTTTAAATATAAATGAAACTGAGTGGATGAATAAAAAGTATAGGTACTTAGGTATTATACTGAGGCCACTATTATAGAGAGATTTGTTTTACCGGGCTCCAAAAATGACTATATAAAACATGCCCTTAAGGCCATATGCATAGAAATTTTATTTTACTAGAAAGAATTTTGTTTATCAAATGTAAGTTAGGTAAAACATTTAGTGGGGAGTAGTAAGAATTACTACGTCCGCCTATCAACGTCTCGCCGTACTACACATACGCATGTTTAAATATACTGTACCTACAAAGTATCCAGTCAGGATATATTTGGTTGTAATTTTATACAATATTACCTAATTAGACGTCTACTTCCGCGTAGTAATACTTTTTACCAGATGACGTCACTTAATCTCTATTCTAGCCTTACTAGTGTACATATGTTTGGTTGAATGTATAAAATTACAACCAAATCTATCCTGACTAGATACTTCATAGGTATATTTCACTACAGATATATAAAATTAGCCTTCCCTGGCTACAACAAAAAAATTATCTATCTATATAGTTTCAGGACATGTTTTTGATTCATTTTATACACATTGAATTGGGGGTGGGCAATTTCCAATTTTACCACATTTAAATAACATATGTAGGCCTACAATAGTGACCTCCGTATAATACGTAGGTACGAAATTCTTTTATTAACGATTGATAATTTACACAGGATATATATATATATATATATATATATATATATATATATATATATATATATATATATATATTTATTTATTTATTTATGTATTTCACTTTATTATTCACACGTTAATGTACTTAAACAAGAACCTTACTTGGTACATTTGCGAGTCGACCTTCGAGGACTATTAAATACGTGCTCTCATTTTCAAGCTTATTTTGAGAACAACTCAAAATATAGAGAGAGAGTGAACTAATATTAGGAATTGAAAAATAGTATCGCTATTCTACCTGAATATTCCAACAAATGTAAACAAATTTTGGCTGTAAAAAATTAAACTCTCAAATTATTTCCCCAAAATAGCATTTCGGCGCTTTATAGGATTCGGGAGTGGACAAGACAAACGCGCCTGCGGTCGGGGTTTAATGCGACTGTATCATGCACCTTCGTGCCCAGTGGATATCGCTGTAACGTAATCCATATTTTAAACTTGCGAAAGATTAATATAAGTTTTAATATTTAAACTGGCACTGTTTTGAATAGGACAAAATCTACAAGCACTACTGATTTAGCTAAATATTTGAGTTAAATTGGTAGACTATAAGCCAGTACAATATATTTGTTATAAAAAGCGTAAAGTGTGGTTGCTACACTAGATACTCTGAACGTCAACCTAATGATCCCCGTCTTAATTACACACAAGCCCTCCATCCCACTTTGGACGCCTCTTTGTAATAATCTACCAAAGTAGCATCTATGTATATCTATAGTATATTATCTAAGTATATCTATATAACCAAGTGCATATTTTGTTCTTCTGTTCAAAAAGTATTTAATGCTTTGTTAAGAAAACATTGTCTTCACACATTCCGTCTTTAATCAACGGCTTTAGTTTTGTATCAACACTTTCTTTTACTTTTAAATTTACAAAAAACAACTGAACAAACATTTCTCTACGGAAGGGATAAATATTTTCAAGACATACCTATTTAACGAACTATAGGATTGAAGTAAAAAGAGAAATTTATAGGGACCGAATACAGTTATTTGACTAGAGATAATAACCCGACAGTTAATAAAACGATCTTCATAACCTATAAAATTACAATCTTTGATTCAAATTACGGTATTTATAGTTAACCTGTGCCTCCCTTGATGTAAAATTAAATTACTGCTTGTTTAATAATATTATTATTATTAAATCCCTTTAATTAGCTCACACTCTCCTGATACATATCATGTACAAATTTTTAATCGCTAATAAAAATACGTTTTTATTCATCTAATCAAGTTCAAATACATTTTTTTAACCTAAAGTGGATGACAATTCATGTGAATAGAGTCTTTTCAAATATTTATTCAATAATTAAATTATAAAAATTGGGGTCTAGTTCGGATTCAAACTGAGTATCTTCATGTTCGAAGTCTAGCGCTTTTTGGCACTGAGCCAACTAGAAATGAACTTCTCAAAGATGTATATGAGTTTTTCTTGAACCCTCATCTGGTTGTCTTTGAAACCTCCATTGCACAACCTTAAATTGTTGCCATGGTTACCACACAATATCATATATAATGCTCTAGGATTAAAAATGAATGAATAGAATAAAATAAACAAACAAAATATCGTTATCGAGCCTTGCCTTACAAACGGACAATCCGAAAGGAAACCGAAAAGACAACACAATGCAACCGACAGAAAAAGGAAGCGTATAAATAGTAGCAAATAAAAATAA
Organism: Prosapia bicincta; assembly: GCA_036971475.1. NCBI lineage: Eukaryota > Metazoa > Arthropoda > Insecta > Hemiptera > Cercopidae > Prosapia > Prosapia bicincta. Next base: position 128,500,321 of record JBAIZL010000003.1, on the reverse strand, counting down.
TAGTCCAACACCATACTTAAGAAAGAAAATGGAAAATTGCAAGGAAATCAATATTCTATTTTGGCACTTATTATTGTTATTCTGACATATGTAGCCTATATACATATTTATATTTATTGTAATTATGAAATAAAAAGAAATTTAAATTAAATTTTTCTTAGTTGATATAAGTAGGAATTGACTTTTTTGTACAATTCTTTTTCCTAGCGAAAAACTACAATTTTTATGTTAAGTTACTTGTTTTATGTTGTGATTTATAGTGATCTTGAGGACGCCAGTCAATTTGACTGTAATTTCCAATGAAGAAATTATTATTATTAATAGACAGGAAATTCTAGACAGGACATAAACTCTCCTGTTTAAATCATTAGGAGGGATAGGCATTACATATACAGGGTCACAGGCCTTGTCTACATCACGGTTATTAGGAGGCGTTCACCCATTTGATTGGAGATGAGAAAGAGGGGATGCGAAATAAAAATATGACTAAATATGATAAATATAATGATACTCTGAAATAGGAGATACTTACGACAACATGTAGCCAAAGTTCTTTAAATGAAGAAGATCTAATTCTACTAGAATAGGAGGATTATCTACCAGTTAATCACGCGATTAAAGAGGGGACTAAGAAAGATGTAACACACAGATAGGACTAATAGAGGAAAAATATGATCCTCTAGTGCCGTAACTAGGGACATTTATGCCATCATGTGTGCAGGGTCTCTTTCTGAATAACTGTATAAAACAACTGTGGCGGAATGCTTAACACAAATAAAACCTCTATACCAAAAATGACTTTTTTCTTTTATTTAAAACCTTATGTACATTTCGATTGCATAGCAATCATCCTCAGAGGTAATTTACAATTAAAAAAAATCTTTTGTTTTGTATTGTAAATTACCTTTGAGGATGATTGCTATGCAATCGAAATGTACATAAGGTTTTAAAGAAAAGAAAAAAGTCATTTGTGGTATAGAGGTTTTATTTATTTGTGTTCTCTTTCTTGAGCCTAGTTTTAATAGACGGAAACGTCTACTTAAAGTATGAAGGATTAGAAAGGTATTATGGATACAGACAGCAATGGAAGATAAAATAATACTCTTCTTGCACTGTGAGTGGAGGAGGTGTCACGTCATTATATAGGCAGGTTAATAAGGATGTGCCTACCTTCTACCTGGTACTTTTCCGGTTTTTAACTAAGATAAACCGTACGTACAAAGCATGGGAACACAATTAGCGCTTACAGTTTCATAATGTATTTCTAAACTAATAAATTTTTAAGAAATAATTTAATTTTAACTAACTTCATTAGTCCTGTAAAACATTCCATTTTACGTTAGTGGGAACAACAAACCTCGACGACATAAATTATTGACATTTTTAACTAGTAACTTTCTACTAAGAGAAATAAAAAATTCAAGCGTCTACACAGGTTGAATAAAATAAATTCCAGCGAAGCCATATGGGAGATTTGCACTTGCAACGCACCGCTCGACTGTTAGAAAGTCGAAGCTCACCAAAAGCCCGATAAATCAATCGCACGCAACGGCTTGATTCGGGAAAACATAAACCGATAAATTCATCCGCCTCGACAACTAATTAAATCCGAAAACATGAACGGAACCCGACGAGATTCGGAGAATACCAACGCGTCATCCGGTGAGGAATGCGCGTGTGTCACTGCGTGGCGTGGGGGTGCGGAAACTGCTGAGGTGGCACCTGCAATACGACATCTCACCCCTCGAACAAAAGCCTCGTGAGTGTTCATTTTTTTGGTCTACCTTCGTCAAACTACTTGTAATGTATGCACACGTCTGTACGGTTTGATGACCTTGATCGATGAAACAGATGTTTCTGTGAGTGCCAACATAGTATTAGAACCTTTGCAACCGGACCTAATGCTTTTTATTTCCAAATTTGGGTTGTATCCTTTCTCTTCATATTAGAGTTTCTACATGACACACTTCTTCAACTCTCTGACATGACGAATATCTGAACAAGAGATGAAATGCTACTTTCTTGTAATTTTAAGTCGATCTTTCACTATTGTAGCCTGCAAAGATTGAGGTAGAGAGTAAAAGACACGGGTGTTATCATGACATGGCATCAGACACGTATTTGAAGTAGACCAACTCTGTATAAAAGTCGTAAAGGGGATTTTAGAAGTTACAGCTCCTTGTAATGAGAACATAATAAAGAGTTTGTACATTAGTTAGGAAAGGGTAATACTGAAAATAAAAGATAATTATGACATCGCGTGCACAACGTAGTGCACCTGTAATAGGCCTTTTCTTAAAAAGGATGAAGAATAGAAACGTTTTATAGATTTTGGAAGGATTCTACTCCTTAGTAAAGGATACAGAGAAATCGTAGAATCAGTATGTAGGATCTCGTACTTAAATTAGACATCCCCTTTATCGGGGTCAAAAAGAGGTGCCAACTCTTTTTCAACTCTTCGTAAGAATAATTACGAACAGAGATGAATTTAACTAGGAGTAAACAAAGGACAAACTGATCCCTTAGGGCTGGGAATAAGGTCGTTTATCCAAAGTATATCTGCGCTCAAGAAGGATAGATCTGCTGTCTACCCATTGGAATAAGGTAAAAAAATGAAACCACTTTGTAGAGGATACGGGGAGGGCGTTGTTACGTTATGTGCATGGTTACGTACCAGAAGGAAACCGGCTCTATATTTTTAAGGGGTAGCCCAGAACCCGTCCAACCTTCATGGCAGCCATCCTCTGGCAAATGTCTCCCATGCGCATGCGGTCTCAAGTACCCGATCAAGAGTACCGTCAAACGAGGACGAATCAGCTGATGTCTATTAGTATCTAATCTTGTTTGTATTGACGCTGCTTTCACAATTAACGTAACTAATACATAACGACGCTTTGAATGTTTCAAAGTAGAAACGAAATTAATTATAATCACAAGAAGAATGTAACTGATGGCTTTACCTATCAGCAATGATTAATCAGCCATCTGTGGTCGGCGATAAAAATAATTACGGAACAAAACATTACAGAGAGAAGTCTTTGTAATCTGTTTAACGGCGCTCTGAGATTGCTTTCATAGCAAACGTGTGTCTTGTGAAGGCATTAGCTACAACTTGTATTATGTTTCCTTTGTCAATACTTTCATGATATTTTCAAAAACAGTTTTTTATCGTATCCAGTACTCGGTTACATTGACTAAAAATCTTTAATTTTTTTAAAGTTGTGTCTCAAAGAACCTAAATAAAATAGCAGTCCCTTCGTCAATTTGTTTAATTGTTATTTTTCCCATAATATATGCGTCTGAAACAGGATGGGGTCTCATTGAACATAAATCAAATCCGACTTTTAAAATGCCTTAACGAAACTTACGTAAATCAATATTTGTATTCCTCTTTCACCCCCTGCGTGCTTTACCCTGAATTAATTTTCCAGTCATGCGCTACCATCCTAACTGAGGTAAAAAACTAATTAAAAGCATAAAGGCGCAGCCAAGTACTTGCTGGCCAGGATGAATGTCCTCCCATTAGGTAGCCAAGTAGCTCCCCAACCCTTCTTTGTTTTCCGTAACGTTTTGTTTCCTTTCTATCGGACGCTTCTCACGTGGAATTGATTACCCCGATTATATACACTACTAATAACTTCAGCCTTGAAAAAATAACCTCTACATTAACAATAAAGCTATCTTTACCTGGCCGTAAATAACCGTGACCCGACCTGTTGAGTTCTCCGATACTGGTGGCCCGAACAAAATATAATTAACAGCTTAGCTTTCTCTATTCAATCATTCGAGATTTCTTTTTAAAAATATAACTTCAGGTTTTCGTATTGCGTAACATTACAATAAAGGAACAATAACACTACAAAAACCGAAAACCTAGGATAAAGAAGATGGACGTAAAAACTGTATAGAAAAATTAGACTATTCTTTAAATGTTATTGAAATTTTAATACTTTTTTGTCTAATAATATGTTCTTTCTATTGGTAGATCTGTGTATTATATCGCTAAAGGATTTTTTTCATTACAAAGCGTTGAATACAAAGAATAAGTCACATAGCATAGAATAATTAATTTGAACCCAAACACGTGTGTTGAATAGTTTTGTTAAATATTTATTTTGATGTTAGAAAACTTGTATATTTCTAGGATTTAAAATATAGGTACGTCAAGTTCTGTATTTTGTGACTTGGTAGAAAAATCTATTTATCAACTAATTTTAAACTTTAGTTGAAGTAAAAAATTAATGTATTCTAAAAATATAGACTATATGAAAATTAGAGCTATAATTAAACAATAGGTTAAATTTATTATTAGGCCTAATTTTATGTTAGAATTTAAACAAAAATTTTTATACTTGACCAAAATTTAATATTTGAGTTAAAAATTAGATAAACGATCAATTGAGTTTTAATCTGTAACTATCAGTCCTTCTATCCAATAAATGTTCAATCTCCAATGTTTTAAAAAATTAGATTATTTTTTTAAAAGATTTCTAAAAACAAGTAATTTAATTTTTTTTTAAACTTAATTCCTACTTAAATAAAAAAATATTTTGTTTCTTTTTATTTTATAATTACAATTATTATAAATGTGTTTATACATGTCAGAATAACAATATTATGGGGCAAAATAGAAAGTGAATTTCCTTTCAATTCTCCATTTCCCTTTCTATTTATGGTTTTGGACTATTATTTTTATTTGTTACTATTTATATTTTTTTTTCATCGCTTGCATTGTGTTGTAGTTTCTTTTCGCTTCCCTTTATCCGTTTGTGAAGCAAGTTTCGATACCGTTAACCCAGATTGTTTGTTTATTTTAATCTTTTCATTTGTTTTTAATCCTAGAGCATTATTTATGATATTATGTGGTAACCATGGCAACAATTTAAGGTTGTGGTATGCATGTTTAAACAACCAGATGGGAGCAAAGGAAAGATTTACATGCACCTTTGAGAAGTACATTTTTATCTAGTGGAACGTTTGCTCAGTGCCAAAGCGCTATTGAATATGAAGATACTTAGTTTGAATCCGACCTAGACACCTTAATTTTTTATAATTTAATTATTGAATAAATATTTGAAAAATCTATATGAACATCAATTGCCATCCACTATAAGTTTTAAAAAAGTGTATTTGAACTTGATTGGATAAATAAAAATGCATTTTATTACTGATTTAGAATTTGTACAATGTATGTATCAGGAGAGTGTAAGCTAATAGAAGGAATTGAAATAAGAACAAATTGATAAATATCGTGCATACGCTTTAACTTACTATTATTGTATAATAAATTAGCATATAGTATTAATGAACAATATGAGTAAAAAAAAGCTTTGGTGAAAAATCATGCGTTACAACATAATTTAATCAAAATTTTCAAACTTTTGAAAATACAGAAAATTACATTTGATTATATAAACGTAACCTGCAAATACCTCTAAGGAAAGACGAAAACAGATGTTAGCGTTTACCTCCCCTTCCTTGGTATATATATACCAAAGATCCAAAGAAAATGTCACGTTTGCTTGTGCATATGAAGGATAAAACTGTGTCTATATGTTCGTGTTATAAATAGTCAAATAAGAATTATAATTAAAATAAAATAAACCTGAATGGACACCTCAGAGTCGAAACAATAAAAGTGCCTACATTATTTCGAAACAGAGCGATAAAAACAAAACACACAAATAAATGGTATGCGTAAAAAAGCACCAAGTAAGTTAAAGTTTGAGAAACAAGAACAAACAATGAAACGGAAAAATTGTTAAATATAACTTTCTGTTACATAAATATGTTAAAAAGCTATATGTCTCATATAGTAAAAGTTATTCTGTATTGTTATTAAAATATGGTTTTAAATTGTAGCTACTAAAAGTGGACGTATTTCTGTTACTTGAAATACAGTAACTTCTAGTCCATCGCAAGGAACATGTATTTTATATTGTTTTCTAAAACAGGCTGGAAAAGAGGATTCAATTGGCCTATAAATTTAACGAGATCAATAAATTTGGCCTAATTCAAAATACGATGCAAAAATTTGTATTTGTTTTTGCACATGTATGTACCTTTTGTTGTTAGTACTTACTTGGATGATGAAATTATATTATCTTCTATATTTACTATACACAAAAATATAGCGTACTTAATCTTTAAACTGACGCTCTAACCTCCACAACTAACTCTGCATATAACTTGTAGGCCTATAACAAAAATATAGCGTACTTAATCTTTAAACTGACACTCTAACCGCCACAACTAACTCTGCATATAACTTGTAGGCCTATAACAAAAATATAGCGTACTTAATCTTTAAACTGACGCTCTAACCTCCACAACTAACTCTGCATATAACTTGTAGGCCTATAACAAAAATATAGCGTACTTAATCTTTAAACTGACGCTCTAACCTCCACAACTAACTCTGCATATAACTTGTAGGCCTATAACAAAAATATAGCGTACTTAATCTTTAAACTGACGCTCTAACCGCCACAACTAACTCTGCATATAACTTGTAGGCCTATAACAAAAATATAGCGTACTTAATCTTTAAACTGACGCTCTAACTGCCATAATTACTGCATATAACTTGTAGGCCTATAACAAAAATATAGCGTACTTAATCTTTAAACTGACGCTCTAACCGCCACAACTAACTCTGCATATAACTTGTAGGCCTATAACAAAAATATAGCGTACTTAATCTTTAAACTGACGCTCTAACCGCCACAACTAACTCTGCATATAACTTGTAGGCCTATAACAAAAATATAGCGTACTTAATCTTTAAACTGACGCTCTAACCGCCACAACTAACTCTGCATATAACTTGTAGGCCTATAACAAAAATATAGCGTACTTAATCTTTAAACTGACGCTCTAACCGCCACAACTAACTCTGCACATAATTTGTAGGCCTATAACAAAAATATAGCGTACTTAATCTTTAAACTGACGCTCTAACCTCCACAACTAACTCTGCATATAACTTGTAGGCCTATAACAAAAATATAGCGTACTTAATCTTTAAACTGACGCTCTAACCTCCACAACTAACTCTGCATATAACTTGTAGGCCTATAACAAAAATATAGCGTACTTAATCTTTAAACTGACGCTCTAACCTCCACAACTAACTCTGCATATAACTTGTAGGCCTATAACAAAAATATAGCGTACTTAATCTTTAAACTGACGCTCTAACCGCCACAACTAACTCTGCATATAACTTGTAGGCCTATAACAAAAATATAGCGTACTTAATCTTTAAACTGACGCTCTAACCACCACAACTAACTCTGCATATAACTTGTAGGCCTATAACAAAAATATAGCGTACTTAATCTTTAAACTGACGCTCTAACCGCCACAACTAACTCTGCATATAACTTGTAGGCCTATAACAAAAATATAGCGTACTTAATCTTTAAACTGACGCTCTAACCTCCACAACTAACTCTGCATATAACTTGTAGGCCTATAACAAAAATATAGCGTACTTAATCTTTAAACTGACGCTCTAACCGCCACAACTAACTCTGCATATAACTTGTAGGCCTATAACAAAAATATAGCGTACTTAATCTTTAAACTGACGCTCTAACCTCCACAACTAACTCTGCATATAACTTGTAGGCCTATAACAAAAATATAGCGTACTTAATCTTTAAACTGACGCTCTAACCCCCACAACTAACTCTGCATATAACTTGTAGGCCTATAACAAAAATATAGCGTACTTAATCTTTAAACTGACGCTCTAACCTCCACAACTAACTCTGCATATAACTTGTAGGCCTATAACAAAAATATAGCGTACTTAATCTTTAAACTGACGCTCTAACCTCCACAACTAACTCTGCATATAACTTGTAGGCCTATAACAAAAATATAGCGTACTTAATCTTTAAACTGACGCTCTAACCTCCACAACTAACTCTGCATATAACTTGTAGGCCTATAACAAAAATATAGCGTACTTAATCTTTAAACTGACGCTCTAACCCCCACAACTAACTCTGCATATAACTTGTAGGCTTATAACAAAAATATAGCGTACTTAATCTTTAAACTGACGCTCTAACCTCCACAACTAACTCTGCATATAACTTGTAGGCCTATAACAAAAATATAGCGTACTTAATCTTTAAACTGACGCTCTAACCTCCACAACTAACTCTGCATATAACTTGTAGGCCTATAACAAAAATATAGCGTACTTAATCTTTAAACTGACGCTCTAACCTCCACAACTAACTCTGCATATAACTTGTAGGCCTATAACAAAAATATAGCGTACTTAATCTTTAAACTGACGCTCTAACCCCCACAACTAACTCTGCATATAACTTGTAGGCTTATAACAAAAATATAGCGTACTTAATCTTTAAACTGACGCTCTAACCTCCACAACTAACTCTGCATATAACTTGTAGGCCTATAACAAAAATATAGCGTACTTAATCTTTAAACTGACGCTCTAACCTCCACAACTAATTCTGCATATAACTTGTAGGCCTATAACAAAAATATAGCGTACTTAATCTTTAAACTGACGCTCTAACCGCCACAACTAACTCTGCATATAACTTGTAGGCCTATAACAAAAATATAGCGTACTTAATCTTTAAACTGACGCTCTAACCGCCACAATTAACTCTGCATATAATTTGTAGGCCTATAACAAAAATATTTAGTTTTTCCTTTAATGTAGATAATTACATCTGAATATTGAATGCATATGTAACAAAACGACTTGTAAGAATTTATAAATAAGTAAATTTTATAAAAATGTTTTGAGCCGGAACGTTTGTTATAAATATTACTTTAGAATAAGCTTGTGTACTTCATTATAGCACAAAGTTTTAATTTTAAAGATATTTGTAATGTAACAGGCAGTAAACTCGTCTACTTGAAGAGTAAATATATTATCTTGTAGTGAAAAACAGCTCAAGTTTATTGCCACTCAACAATTCACCTCAGGTCATTATAACTTAGCAAGTAGTAATGAAGGTTTAACCTGGCGAAACATACAAACCACTGCAGTACATTCAGTGAGAACATCAAACCACGTTTAGCTACAGAATTTTGTTTATAAATATTTTTTATAATAACCCCAAATTTATTAAATACGTTGAAAGTAACACTACTGACGAGCAATTCAAAATACTGACAGTTTCAAAATACGGTCAGACTGGTGATCTGCACAACAGTTTCAAAATACGGTCAGACTGGTGATCTGAACAACAGTTTCAAAATACGGTCAGACTGGGGATCTGCACAACAGTTTCAAAATACGGTCAGACTGGTAATCTGCACAACAGTTTCAAAATACGGTCAGACAAAGTGAGAGGAATGCTGTGTTTCCCAAGTAAACGTCAGTCTGATTCCAGTCAGGAGGGAAGTTTTTGTTTCAAGAGTTGTGTGAAATCGGAAAGGTAGCTCCGGGGAGGGGACTTGCCCGAGGGCATCACGACTGAGGCCAGCCTCCCAGCAGCAACAATTAATAGAACTTGTATGGCCAATACCTTTCCATCCAATAGTAACAACCAATCGCTTGTCTTAACAAAGCGCTTGTCTGCATGCTCCTTGAATTTTGTAAACTCGCCGTTTCTGAAGGTTTTACATTCATTGTAGGTAGTAGCGGTTTTGTACTTATAGTACATAATTCTACATTACTTAAATGATTTTTCCACAACTTTTTTCATTCTAGGCTCTTTTTTACACATGTTTTCAAATATTAATAATTATAGTTAGAGACATATATGAGGATGGATACAGTACGAAACCCGTAGGGATTATTAAGATTGAAATTCTAAAATGGACTGAATGTCTTTGATTTATATTATTTTAACTTAAGCAAAACGTTTATTTTTCAGCGACTGTAAAAACTTCTCTTGAATCATTTAAAACGTAGTCGTACCACCTTTCCAAAGGATTGGTAATAGCAACCTTTTTCACAACAATATCTAGATACAACTATTCTTTGAGCTTAGCTTGTGAGGTTATGTGAAAACAAATAAAAGACATACACAAAACTCACAAATTAATCATCTATTAACTCATACGAGTTTCAATGACAAAGCCATCATCATCAATGAGTGTTGCTGCTATAAACTCTAACTTACAAGTAGTAATAATAGATTATTGTTAACAACCTGAAGCAACTGTGGTGTAATTGTTTATATTAAATAAAAACAACCTCTTACCACAAATTCAACAATTTTTATTTTAACCTAATGTACATTTCGATTACAATGTAATCATCTTCAGAGGTATTTTACAGATAACTCACAGTTGTTTTTATTTAATATAAATAGAGCATTGTGTCAAGAATCCCGGTTTATATTGACTGTAAAGAGCAAAAACTGTAACAATGGATGGCTTTCTGTTTGTAGTGTAGGGTCCGTCGTCAGACAGAAAGCTTTAGGTCAACTCTCCTTAGTGTCAATCCATTTTTAAGCTAATGCTTTACCGAGTTTCATCGAACTGCTGCTATTTTTTGTGCTCTGTTGTAATGATCAAATTTGTGTATACAATATATAGTGTTTAAAATATGCACTTATAAGCCTATTCGTAAGTTATGAATTCCTGTTCCCTCAAGTTAAAAAATCATACACGACACTAGTTATAAAAGTGACTATATTATAATAAACACTATTTTTACGACTAAAACTTGACTTAAACCAACTAGCTTAGTAGAATGTTTCAACAGACAACAGACTTGTTTCGTCACTTGTTCAGTGAGGTGGACGGTTTAAGGGGGAAAACCAGACTCAAGCACTCAGTGTTGGAAAGCAGTTCAGTGCATCTTAAAGCATTGAACAATGCACTGAACGCGTCTTCTGAAAAACGGTTTGAATAATGTCATCATTTAAATTAGATTTATTCGTAAAATTTGTAAATAAGCAAGCCTAAAAATGGAACGATAGCTTTGCAATACTGGCGGAGTGAGATTTGAAGGTTTGAATGGAATTTATGTGGCATGGGATGAGGAGGAAAGCTCTAAGCCCTTAAAAATTTGGTTGTTAGAATTATTTCAAGTCAAATTTCGGCATTAATGAAATCCGTTAGAACCCATAAGCCATATCATTCGGTGTTCGTAAAAATCAACTTACGCGAGCTCAGAAATAATAAAGTCAATCTTTAAAATATACACCCGTGTTTTATATAAATTTGAAATATTGACCAATTACATACATCAATGTAAAAACATTTAAACCTTAATATCATTAAAACATAAACTTGTAATTTAATTACTTTGCTATCTGAACTACAGATTTCACATTCTACTTAAAAGTTTAAAGGCGAAGCCGTGATAGCGATGCTATTTTCTTATAAATTCAAAAATAGCGTACAATCAACTCAACAATGTATATGCTAGCAGCAGATATTTCTTAATTAAGATAATTTAATAATTACCATAAATAAATGAAACCTCTCAACCACAAATAACTTTTCTTCTTTTATTTAAAACCTTATGTACATTTCGATTACATTGCAATTATCCTCAGAGGTAATTTACAATGAAAATACGCAATCATCCTCAGATGTAATTTACAATGAAAATACCTTTGAGTATTTCATTGTAAATTACCTCTGTGAGGATGATTGCCAGGAATTTTCATTGTAAATTACCTCTGAGGATTATTGCTAAAGGTTTTAAGTTAAGGTTTTAAATAAAAGAAGATAGTTATTTGTGGTTGAGAGGTTTCATTTATTTATGTTAAACATTACGCCACAGTTGTTTTATACAGTTATAATTTAATAATACCTAAAATTTAAAGATTTATAAATATGATGGATTTTAAAATTAGGTTAAGAAGTGTGCAAAAGTAATTTATTTGGTTGTTAAATGGTATGTTATAAGTATTGTATAATTTAATATATTTTCTGTAAAGCGTCAGATACAATAAAAGTGTAAAGACAATCTAACTAGTAAAGATTTCTAATTAAGTTCATGATGCGCTATGTGTTGTTCATAATGGGAGTAATTTATGTAGCATGGAACAAGGATAAGTTCTAAGTTATTATAAACATGGGAGCTATCGTTCGAAATTATATAGGAATGGGAGTTCTGTAGGTTAACAAAAGTTAATTTACATCACCCAAATATTTTAGAAATCGTTTAACGAATAAAAAACAATAATTCACAAAATGAAAACGTTATTAACACTTTTGCTTGTATAAAATCTTTTTAATCGCTGAAAAAACACACGAGTAGAAAAATAGTAAAGTGAACTGTACTTTATGATGTAACCTGTCTTGTGAGCCCGGACGTGCCTTATCACTTGCAGCGCCCAGAGCTGTTTCTTTATTACGTACTAACAATCAAAAATAAGTAAATTACCTTTCTTGACCTAGTTAAAATGTGCTAATTTTTATCGAATACTAGAAAATTCATTAAAAATGTAAGAAGAATGAAACCAAACACGACATAATTAGTTTAAAAAAAAGATGAAATAAACAATATAGAAGTAGCTTGTTGATGTGTGGTAGCAATCAAATTTAACAAGCTTTAATTTAAAGAATTTGGAAAATCGTATAAACTTTCTTAGAAATGTCACAACAGCATATACCGTATTTATTTCTTCTTATATTTTTACGTACTTTTCAGATAGTCGATAAAAATTTGATTACGGTACGAAAGGGTTATGGTTAGAGTAATAAATATAATTTACTTAGTCTGGCTGCTAGTAGGTTACTCATTAAGGAAACAGCTGCGAAAGATAAGGCACGTCCCAGTCCGGCTAGACAGGTTACATCATACACACTATAGGTATTGTAAATGTGGAACTGAATAGATTGAAGCTTTAAAACTCTTACTTGTTATAACAAACTACAGGAGTCAAAAACTAGTTACACTTTTCACACAAGACGCCTTGAGAGGTAAACCATGGGACACTCCTAATGCACGTAACATAGGTTATATGATTTCTTACATCTATTTATACACCAGCATTTGGAGTTGAAATAATTTTTAAATGTAATATCCTATAATTTCAGAAATATCCATACAATCAATTCAGTGCATATATATTTCTTAATTATGTTCATTCATATAGTATTTTATTAATAACACTAGAATTTATAAATATAAGTTTTAAAATTATTTTTCAAAATGTAACATACTTGTAATTTATTTTGTTGTAAAAATGTGTATTATGTGATTTATTGCCTTTTATAAAATAAAATATTGAACACAATATAATTTTAATAAAAAGATTTTTATAACGTTATGTTGCATTAATCACATATTTGATTAAATTGTGCTATAGCGTATTGTTTCTGCAGGGCTTCTGCGTCATTCAAAAGCAGATTTTATTACTCACGGGTTACATAACTTTCTGAGTACAATACCGTAAGTTGAAATGTTTATCGATTTATAGTTATATCAACTTATAATTATTTTGCTCTCTTAAAACAGCTAGTTATTTTTAATATGTTTATCACTGAATAAAACTAATAATTGAAGGGTACAAGGAAAAAAGGAGCTAAGTCGTTTTTTTCAAAACTGGGTTTATGATGTCATTCTATAGATTCACTTGATAGATTTCTTGTATTAAAATATTACAGGGAAAAAACGAGCTTATTCCCTTCAAACTAGCTAATGAAAAAACAGCGTACAGGAAAAGAAAGGGCTAAGTCAGATCGCTACAGGGAAAAAAGGAGGCAAGTCAGCTTTTAATCACGTGACCAGTGACAAGCCCGCCATTTCGTGTTCAGTTCTGTCACTGTGCTTGGACATTTATGTGTTTGAGGTTATGTTTGTGTATCTCTAGTTAGTTTGGATTGTGTTGTTTACATTTTAAGTAATTATTTAGTGTAGTGATGATAATCGATAGTGATAATCGTGGAGAGGAACTTCAAGTGATTTCTGGTGCAGTGAAAACAGAAAAGAGGAAGAAGTTTGGTCATATGTCAGAAGTGAGTAAGAAACTGAGCTTACAAAATCATGTAACAGGGCCAGACTGTAGGTGCAGTAAGCTTTACTGCTTCCAAAATATTCCACAAGATAGTAAGAACAAAATAATTACAAATTCCAATTTATTATCCTCATTTGATAAACAGAATTCTTACCTTTGCGGACTGTACAAGAGATTCAAAACCGGCGACCCCGTCACAACGAGAAAGAGGCTAACTTCCGTGAGGCTTCTTACTCATACAGAGTAAGAATTTTAGATGAAGCAAATGTGATGAAAGAAGTACAAATATGCCGTAAAGAATTTTTGTCTCTTCATGGGATAGGAAAGAAGAAACTGGAGGTACTACAAAAGGGACTGAAAACAACAGGGTTAGTGTCGAAAGACAAGCGTGGAAAGCACCCTTCAAAGCATAGGAAACTGAGTGGGGAAACCTAACGCTGTGAATGAACACATTCGATCATTCAAAGGAAGAAAGGGTCACTATAACCTGTCAGAGTCTAATAAAATCTACCTACCGGAGGAGCTTAGTATTAAAATAATGTATGATTTGTACACTGAAAAGTATAAGGACATGCCTGTGTCTTATGAGACATATTGGACAATTTTTTCCGAGGTTTAATTTGAAAATTATTTTCAAAGTAAAACTTATAATAATTTAATGTTATAATTATGATAATAATAATAGTTATTATGATATTATTATTAATAAGAATAATAATAAGTACTACTTTTTACACCATGTGACATGGTGTAGGAGAGTCAGGGTGAGCTGACTTACTTGGGCCATAACGATATTGAAGGAAGGTAACAAATTCTATATTATAAATATACCGGTACATTCTGATAAATAAGTAATAATTTAATCGTAGTCTTACTTATCCGGTAATACGTGGTAAAAATGATGGCATTGTAAAAAGTAAATATTTAAAGTAGTAATGATAAATAAGATTATATTAAAACAAATAACTTTCATCCTATACAAATGTTATACAAATGATGTTAGAGTAGAAAATAAAAATATTCTTGCAACAATAAATCTATAAGAAAATATTAATTCTCAATTTAAGTTATTGTAAATTTAACAAAACACAACATTATTAAAATATTATTTTTCATTATTAGAAATGTACACATTTTATAGTGAGGACCAAGAGAACAAGCAAGAAGGATTAATATTAAAAAAAAAAAGTTAAGGCAATTCCAACTGAGATTAACAAAGACAATTTTTATTGTAATTACCGTTTTATTCAATAATTATATTTAGTATAAATATGTATATACTCGTACATATGACAGAATAACAATATTAGGTGACAAAATAGAAAGTGAATTTCCTTGCAGTTTTCTTCTTTATACATTACAGTTACAGTAAGCCATTACCTTATACAGTATATGGTGTTGGACTATTATTTTTGTTGTTACTATTTATTCGCTCTCTTTTTTTCGTTTCTAATTTTTGAAGCTGACAGTGGTCTATATGTTCTCATTCTATCCATCTCTTGCAATGCTTCATTATTGGCAAGGAAACTTTCTCTTATAATTTCATATACATCTTTATTTAATAGATTTTTAGGTATAGGAGGTTGGCTCGTTACCAAGTTGCTACATTTTAAACATGTAGTTACTCAGTTCGAAACCGAACGAGACATTAAGTTTTTTAAAATGTAATTAATGAATAAATATTTGTAAAATACTGTATTAACACCAATTGTTATCTACAAAAAATGTAAATACATTTTTTTTAGGATGTCCCTAGATACATGTACACTTGAAACTCTTGAGTTTCTCACTCCTCTCTCTCGTTCTCTCTCACTCTCTGTCACACACGAGTGCACGCCCACAACAGACACACACACACACACAAACAGACACACACACACACACACACACACACACAAACAAACACACACACACACACACACAAACGACACACACACACACCCAAACACTATTTTTCTCTTCACTTTTATGTGTACTTCACTGCTATCTATATATTTTTTCTTTTTTTCGTTCAATTAAGTAATTCCGTTATACATTGAGCTTACTTTTCTAGGATAATTTTAAATTTTATTTTATGTTTTAGGACCCAAGACAAAAGTATATTCAAAGACTGTTCTGTAATTCTTAGAACTCTTTGAAGATCCAAAATCGCCATAAAAGTAGCCTACATAGGAATTCCGTATTTTACAATACAGAGAGCCCTCACTTTTAATAGGTTATTGAAACGAGGGTATAAATTTGCTTTAAAATTGTAAATGATTAAAAGTGTAACGATGATCTTCGTTTAATAAAGATGCAAGTTGTGAATAAACGAAATGACTTGTCGGTGGTGTTTACATTCGGCCGCAGGTAACGGCAGGCAGGTTTGGAGGTTAACCACTGGAACCGCTGTGGTGGTAGCCCATATAATTACAATGTTAGCGAGGCACACTCTAACCTTCGGGTGAAAAATTAACCATCCCACGACTTTCTCACCCCTCCTTCTCGAACCTACTTTTCAATGAAATCTTATACACCTGTGTATACTGGCTACACACTAGCATATAGTTTTAGTAAATAGTGGATTCAAATGTGTACCTTTCAACTAAATGCTATACACCTGTGTAAACTGGCTACACATTAGCATATTGTTAATAAATAGTGGATTCAAATGTGTTTACCTTTCAACTAAATGCTATACACCTGTGTAAACTGGCTACACATTAGCATATAGTTAATAAATAGTGGATTCAAATATGTTACCTTTCAACTAAATGCTACACACCTGTGTATACTGGCTACACACTAGCATATAGTTAATAAATAGTGGATTCAAATGTGTTTACTATTCAACTAAATGCTATACACCTGTGTATACTGGCTACACACTGGCATATAGTTTCAGTAAATAGTGGATTCAAATGTGTTTACTATTCAACTAAATGCTATACACCTGTGTATACTGGCTACACACTAGCATATAGTTTCAGTAAATAGTGGATTCAAATGTGTTACCTTTCAACTAAATGCTATACACCTGTGTAAACTGGCTACACATTAGCATATAGTTAATAAATAGTGGATTCAAATGTGTTTACCTTTCAACTAAATGCTATACACCTGTGTAAACTGGCTACACATTAGCATATAGTTAATAAATAGTGGATTCAAATATGTTACCTTTCAACTAAATGCTACACACCTGTGTATACTGGCTACACACTAGCATATAGTTAATAAATAGTGGATTCAAATGTGTTTACCTTTCAACTAAATGCTATACACCTGAGTATACTGGCTACACATTAGCATATAGTTTTAGTAAGTAGTGGTTTCAAATGTGTTACCTTTCAACTAAATGCTATACGCCTGTGGATCCTGGCTACACGTTATCATATAGCCTAGGTTTAGTAAATGGTAGATTAATATGTGTTTCCTTTCAATGAAGTCTTATACACCTGTGTATACTGGCTACACACTAGCATATAGTTTAGGTAAATAGTGGATCAAAAAATTTAAATTATTTTATACATTTAAATAATATTTTCAATGACTCCATTATTTATGGGAAACGTTGTGTCTTGTAGTTCGACTAGTGTGTCTATTACCTTCTGCGTAAGGCAGATAGGGTTCGTAGATATAGGCAGGGTGATGGTAGGGACATAAAACCAACGGTAGAGTATATAGAAGTGATCATAGCCACAAGTGTATGGGTTCTCATATCTGGTAGACGTTCAGTCTATCAAAGACAAAGAGGGTTGATTACTCGAACATTCTCTTGTAAGAAAAAGAATATAGAATTAAGTAATGCTAATCAAAAGGGATAATAATCCCTTATTATTACAAATAGGGGGCTAGTAAAGAAACTGAGAGCTGGCTCGCTTAGCTAAGTAGAACTGCTCTAAAGTGAAGTGAAGAGTATCCACCAGCTACCCGATCCTAGGAACCGGTTCAGTGTTCGGACAAGAGTTCTTGTGCATCTGGACCCAGTTGTAAGATCACTTCTGCACTTCTATCATCTGTACGACTATATCATTTTCAGCTCATTTTTACAAAAAAATTTTTAGACATAACCATATGCAACAAATGTGGTGTATTTTTATATTTAATAAATAAAACTCCTTAACCACAAAAACGTTTTATTTAAATACTAATGTACACTTCGATTGCAAAGCAATCATCTTCAGAAGAACAACTTTTAAATTCAGTACATAAGGGTTTTAAAAAAAGTGTTTGTGGTTAAGAGGTTTTATTGATTTAAAATAAAAATTACACCACAGTTTCCCCAGAAAGTTGTTCCTGTAATAATTTCCTCTGAAGATGATTGCTTTGCAATCGAAAGTTACATAAGGATTTAAATGAAACGTTTTTGTGGTTAAGAGGTTTTATTGATTTAAAATAAAAATTACACCACAGTTTCCCCAGAGAGTTGTTCCTGTAATAATTTCCTCTGAAGATGATTGCTTTACAATCGAAAGTTACATAAGGATTTAAATGAAACGTTTTTGTGGTTAAGAGGTTTTATTGATTTAAAATAAAAATTACACCACAGTTTCCCCAGAGAGTGGTTCCTGTAATAATTTCCTCTGAAGATGATTGCTTTGCAATCGAAAGTTACATAAGGATTTAAATGAAACGTTTTTGTGGTTAAGAGGTTTTATTGATTTAAAATAAAAATTACACCACAGTTTCCCCAGAAAGTTGTTCCTGTAATAATTTCCTCTGAAGATGATTGCTTTGCAATCGAAAGTTACATAAGGATTTAAATGAAACGTTTTTGTGGTTAAGAGGTTTTATTGATTTAAAATAAAAATTACACCACAGTTTCCCCAGAGAGTTGTTCCTGTAATAATTTCCTCTGAAGATGATTGCTTTACAATCGAAAGTTACATAAGGATTTAAATGAAACGTTTTTGTGGTTAAGAGGTTTTATTGATTTAAAATAAAAATTACACCACAGTTTCCCCAGAGAGTGGTTCCTGTAATAATTTCCTCTGAAGATGATTGCTTTGCAATCGAAAGTTACATAAGGATTTAAATGAAACGTTTTTGTGGTTAAGAGGTTTTATTGATTTAAAATAAAAATTACACCACAGTTTCCCCAGAGAGTTGTTCCTGTAATAATTTCCTCTGAAGATGATTGCTTTGCAATCGAAAGTTACATAAGGATTTAAATGAAACGTTTTTGTGGTTAAGAGGTTTTATTGATTTAAATATAAATTTTAAAACTATAATCTAACGGACGCTTCTATTTCGTCTGTTTTCTCATCTCCATCAGAGCTAAATCAACACGTTAGCATTTTATTTACGAAAGCATGTTTTTTCTAGGGTACAAATAAGGAAAAGAAAGTGGAAAAGGAAAAATTGTTTATATTACGAGGTTATACATGCACTTAAAATTCGAACAGCTTGTGGTGACATTTTGAGATACAATTTTTAAATTTAAAGAAAGTTTCAATGGTAATAAACGTAGAAAAGCTCTTTCCAAAATCACTACTAGCTCTATTCATGAGTCTGGGCCACTTATTGATTCCCGGACACAGGTTATAAAGGCAAGATGTGGCAGTGGCCGCTGCCATTGTGAGAACATCAGAGTCGACCATAAATGGGCTCATTAGTTGAACCGACGGCTTCTCTCAATTACACCGCTCTCGAAATTAGCAGCTTCGTTGAGTTTTTTTCTAATAAATTACCTTCGATTAGCGGCTGAATCGGTCGTCGCGACACGATTAAGTCTTCAATTCCAAATAAAATCCCGTCACTCTGTATTGGAAAGGCCTTTTAATTTGTCACTTTTTTACTCGACCAATGCTTGTGCGGTTAACGTTAAAAACAAATTTACTGCCGTTTTACAGCCGATAATTACGAGATATGACTTATAAGAAACAGAAAGCCCAACTTCAGCCAATCTAGCTTTGCTGAGCTACACACTCAGCAATTAATTCAATTGGAATTGATTAAAATTAATCCGTGGTAAGAAACGCGCTGCATTCGGAAAAAATCTTGAAACTACACCACATATCTACACTCTTCTCTCTTCCTTTAAATGACACAGGCCAATGATCGAAATGCTTTTTTTCTTAAAACATCTTATTCTTATGTTTTTTAGGGTGCTAAACCCAAATATGACACTTATTAAGCTCTATCACCTACTATTTTTTTCACATTTGCACATCAATTTATTAAATTTTGTTATTTTTTAAAGAATTTATCAGTTTTTATATAGTTCAAACGTAATTGTAAAATATTTGTACTGGCTGTAGAAGAGTTGGCAGCACTGCTGAAACACATTTACATTGGTGCAAAAAGAACTGACCTGTGAGGAAGTCTTTAAAACCTGGCGAGAAGTACATTCTCAGCAAAAATCTTGTAGATCCTAAAACATTCTCTTACCACCTCTACATATAAAGTTAGGCCTCATGACACCGTTTGTAAAAGCATTGCCTAAAGATGGACCTTGTTTCAAGTATCTCTGCCAAAAGTTTCCAAACCTTTCAGAAGCTAAACTTAAAGAAGGCGTCTTTGTAGGACCCGACATTCGAAAAATGATGTTCGATGTTACCTTTGAAACCACAATGACGATGAATGAGAAAGAAGCATGGGTATCATTCAAGCAAGTTGTTACAAAATTCTTAGGAAATGCAAAAGACCCAGAATATGGTACTATTGTAGATAACATGTTAAAGAAGTTTAAGAAATTGGGATGTTTGATGAGCCTGAAAGTTCACTTTTTGAACAGTCATCTTGATTACTTCCCGGAAAATTTGGGAGATGTTGGTGAGGAGTAGGGTGAGCGTTTCACCAAGGTATTAAATTGATGGAAAAATGCTACCAGGGCCGCTGGAACATCAACATGATGGGGGACTACTGTTGGTCGCTTCACCGAGAAGCTCAACATGCGACTCGTCGCAGAAAAAGCTATACAAGGAGCTTCAAAGAAAAAAGAGAAAGGAAGTATAAACCAATTCCATCTGACTACTGAAACCTACATTACGACACTGTATCATTATTTCAAGTAACCTACTGTAAATAAACACCATGATTGTGATTAAAGAATAAAAACATGGTACAACTCACAAATATAAAATTTTGTATTTCATACGCGTTTCAACGACTAATTTGTCGTCATCCTCAGTAAAGATACACAAATCAAATTAACTAATATATATATATATATATATATATATATATATATATATATATATATATATATATATATATATATATTAAACATAACCTATAAAGTTTCAACAAAAGTAAAAACAAAAGTGAAAATTTTTTCACTTTTGATTTTACTTTTGTTGAAGCTTTATAGGTTATGTTTAATATATATATATATATATATATATATATATATATATATATATATATATATATATATATATATAATATCAAATGTGTTTTCCTGTTAGAATATTTTTAAGATTAAATAATATACACTAATACAGGAATATTTAATTTATTGAATAATAAACTCAAAGCTTTTCGTTGGTTTACATTACCAACATCCTCAGGAGTTACAATACTAAGAATGATAAAAGAACTCGAGAACTAGTTCTTTTATCATTCTTAGTACTGTAACTCCTGAGGATGTTGGTAATGTTTACCAACGAAAAGCTTTGAGTTTATTATTCAATAAATTAAATATTCCTGTATTAGTGTATATTATTTAATCTTAAAAATATATATATTTAGTTAATTTGATTTGTGTATCTTTACTGAGGATGACGACAAATTAGTCGTTGAAACGCGTATGAAATAAAAAAATTTTATATTTGTGAGTCGTACCATATTTTTATTTTTTAATTATAACTTTCACTCACAAGCCAGCTCGAATATAATTTACCATGGTTGTGATTTAACATAGAGTTTCATTAATTTTACTATATACAATATAGAGATTTTAAACTATATAACAAAAAGCAGATTGCTCAAAAACTATGGGTGATACAGAAAAAATAAGACCAGATTTGGATTCAGCACGTAAAAAGCTATAAAAATCAGCTATTAAAGTAAAAAAGTTTTCAAAAAATTTTTGTTTTGTTGGCCTGTGTGATTTATATAAGAAACTCCATTTAGGTTATAATCGAACAGAAATATATGTAAAAAAGGTAGGACTACTAGAATTACACAAGAACAAAGGTAAACCTTAAATAACAACGAACACCCACTCACAATCAATAGTTCATCTTCCCAAATTGGAAAATTGATTTTCTTATTTATTTACAATAATATTTCATTCAATAGAAATCCATTATAGATAATTCATTTCAACATCAAAGTCATCATCCTCATCATCAGTGAATATAACTAGAATTTTTACAGTTTTAACCGTCTTTGAAACGCTTAGTTTCTCAAAATAGTATGAGTAAAAAAATTTATTACGAATTGGTAATTTTTATTGTTTAATTAGAAGTAAAAAATTAATAGTTCACGAGTTCCACAACTTTTGGTCACTACCATCTAATTATTAAAGTACAAAACAATTTATCTCTCCTCTACCAGTATACAGTAATTGTGTAGTGGAAATAATCTAATTTTGTTAAAATGTTTTGATACCCAATGTACAAGAATGACTCTAATAAATATATCCTACAACCGAACTGGAGCCGAAATATAGGGGTGCATCTCACTATACTGTGGAGGCTCATCTAACTATGCTGCGGATGCTCATCCAACTATGCCAAGGGAAGCGCATCTCACTATGCTGCGGAGGCTCATCTAAATATGTTGAGGGGAGCGCATCTCACTATACTGTGGATGCTCATCTAACCATGCTGCGGATGCTCATCCAACTATGCCGAGGGAAGCGCATCTCACTATGCTGTGGAGGCTCATCTAACTATGCTGAGGGGAGCGCATCTCACTATACTGTGGAGGCACATCTACCTATGCTAAGGGGGTGTATCTCACTATGTTAAGGAGAATCATCTTACTATGCTGCGGAGGTTCATCTAACTATGTTGAGGGGAGCGCATCTCACTATACTGGGGAGGCACATCTCACTATGTTAAGGAGAATCATCTTACTCTGCTGCGGAGGCTCATCTAACTATGTTGAGGGGAGCGCATCTCACTATGCTGCGGAGGCTCATTTAATTATGCTAAGGGGGCGCATCTCACTATGTTGAGGGGAGCGCATCTTACTATGTTGCAGTGGCTCATCTATCTATGTTGAGGGGAACGCATCTCACTATGCTGCGGAGGCTCATCTCACTATGCTGCGGAGGCTCATCTAACTATGCTAGGGGTGCATCTAACTATGTTGAGGGGAGCGCATCTCACTATGTTGCGGAGAATCATTTAACTATGTTGAGGGGGGCGCATCTCACTATGCTGCGGAGGCTCATCTACCTATGCTAAAGGGGCGAATCTCACTATGTTGAGGAGAATCATCTCACTATGCTGAGGGGAGCGCATCTCACTATGTTAAGGAGAATCATCTTACTATGCTGCGGAGGCTCATCTAACTATGTTGAGGGGAGCGTATCTCACTATGCTGCGGAGGCTCATCTAACTATGTTAAGGGGAGCGCATCTCACTAAGCTGCGGAGGCTCACCTAACTATGCTGACTGAGGCTCATCTCACTATGCTGCGGAGGTTCATCTAACTATGCTAAGGGGGCGCATCTCACTATGTTGAGGGGAGCGCATTTTACTATGTTGCGGTGGCTCATCTAACTATGTTGAGGGGAGCGCATCTCACTAAGCTGCGGAGGCTCACCTAACTATGCTGACTGAGGCTCATCTCACTATGCTGCGGAGGTTCATCTCACTATGCTGCGGAGAATCGTTAAACTATGTTGAGGGGAGCGCATCTCACTATGCTTTGGAGGCTCGTCTAACCATGCTGCGGATGCTCATCCAACTATGCCGAGGGAAGCGCATCTTACTATGCTGTGGAGGCTCATCTAACTATGCTGAAGGGAGCGCATCTCACTATGCTGCGGAGGCTCATTTAATTATGCTAAGGGGGCGCATCTCACTATGTTGAGGGGGAGCGCATCTTACTATGTTGCGGTGGCACATCTAACTATGTTGAGGGTAGCGCATCTCACTATGCTGCGGAGGCTCATCTCACTATGCTGCGGAGGCTCATCTACCTATGCTAGGGGTGCATCTAACTATGTTGAGGGGAGCGCATCTCACTATGCTGCGGAGAATCGTTTAACTATGTTGAGGGGAGCGCATCTCACTATGCTGCGGAGGCTCATCTACCTATGCTAAAGGGACGCAACTCACTATGTTGAGGAGAATCATCTCACTATGCTGAGGGGAGCGCATCTCACTATGTTAAGGAGAATCACCTTACTATGCTGCGGAGGCTCATCTAACTATGTTGAGGGGAGCGCATCTCACTATGCTGCGGAGGCTCATCTAACTATGTTGAGGGGAGTGCATCTCACTAAGCTGCGGAGGCTCACCTAACTATGCTGACTGAGGCTCATCTCACTATGCTGCGGAGGTTCATCTAACTATGCTAAGGGGGCGCATCTCACTATGTTGAGGGGAGCGCATCTTACTATGTTGCGGTGGCTCATCTAACTATGTTGAGGGGAGCGCATCTCACTAAGCTGCGGAGGCTCACCTAACTGTGCTGACTGAGGCTCATCTCACAATGCTGCGGAGGTTCATCTAACTATGCTAAGGGGGCACATCTCACTATGTTGAGGGGAGCGCATCTTACTATGTTGCGGTGGCTCATATAACTATGTTGAGGGGAGCGCATCTCACTAAGCTGCGGAGGCTCACCTAACTATGCTGACTGAGGCTCATCTCACTATGCTGCGGAGGTTCATCTAACTATGCTAAGGGGGCGCATCTCACTATGCTGCGGAGAATCGTTTAACTATGTTGAGGGGAGCGCATCTCACTATGCTGCGGAGGCTCATCTACCTATGCTAAAGGGACGCAACTCACTATGTTGAGGAGAATCATCTCACTATGCTGAGGGGAGCGCATCTCACTATGTTAAGGAGAATCACCTTACTATGCTGCGGAGGCTCATCTAACTATGTTGAGGGGAGCGCATCTCACTATGCTGCGGAGGCTCATCTAACTATGTTGAGGGGAGCGCATCTCACTATGCTGCGGAGGCTCATCTAACTATGCTAAGGGGGCGCATCTCACTATGTTGAGGAGAATCATCTCACTATGCTGAGGAGGCTCATCTAACTATGCTGAAGGAAGCGCATCTCACTACGTTGTGGAGGCTCATCTAACTATGCTGAGCTGAGCGCACCTCACTATGCTGAGGAGGCCCATCTAACTATGCTAAAGGGACGCATCTCACTATGTTGAGGAGAATCATCTCACTATACTGAGGGGTGCGCATCTTACTATGCTGAGGAGGCTCATCTAACTATGCTGCGGGGAATCATTTCGGTATGCTGAGGGGCTCATCTCACTATTCTGCATAGGGCGCATCTCACTATGCAGTTGAATATTATCTACGCTACTGCAGAAACGATACAACTATGGAAAACTTTGGGAAAACAACGGGCCAACCATGGAGGATACCATTTCCCGGACATACTATTCAAAACGCAATAACGTAAATGTCATACTACTTCCTATCCACAAATAAAAGTATTTTTTCTATATCGCAAATCCGTATGACTATCATAAACTGACCATTCCGTACGGGTCGTCACATCTACCCGTTAACTATAAACATCCTACATAATGTCGCTGTTTGAACGACAGCCTGCTACAAATAGGGTGCTAGGTGTGGATATGGCGTTGTCGCAAGGCGGGGGACGGTATTTTAATTGTTTAACAGGCGCTCTGCGGGGAGCTACGGCTGAAACTCGAAAGCTATTAAAATTAATCAATCACATGTTTTATGGTGTCGCGGTTTCCAAAAGTGACTTCATTAAAACTAAAATTATTCAGGCCGTGGCTAGTGAGAACATTTAATATGTTAATTCCGCAGGCAGGGGAGATTTGTTACTGTGAAACGATCAATAAGGCTTTGTATTTATAAAGCTGCATAATTAACTTAAATGCAAATACCTGTTGCTTGAAGAACTGAGTGAGTTTTCTCTTTTAAATAGAGCCTACATACAACCTACTGACTGGCTTTGTCTATGTGTGTATGTCACGCGAGATGCTTTTCACACAATAAGAGTAATTTTCAAATTTCATTCAGTAGCTATTCATTTATCATGAATATTTAAAAATTGATTTTTAAAATTTTTAACATTAAAATTTTTGCAAAATATCGGCTTAAATAGAGCTTAGCTAGTGAGAACAATCACAACGGTAAAAATTAAAACAGTTCACTCTAATTCTCACTACACACTGGTTTATTAATACATACAGACTAGTTTCGACGACGATGTCGCCTTCATCAGTGACTGGAGTGAGACTTAGTGTCTACTGTTTTAATTTTTACCGTTATTTAGGCAAAATTTCAAGAATTAGATGTTATTGTTAAATCAGAATGTAAATTCCTCTTTCCGAAGTTAACTGTACTTCTCTTACTTTGTCTAGTTCCTATAAGTATTATTGTATGGTAGAAGTAGAAAGGATAGTGAAGAACGAAAATGAGCTGTGGACTTGCAGGAACTTTTATTAGCAGCATGGGAAAGCAGCCACATATCGACACAGTTAATTGTTTTATTTTAGTTGATGATAATGTGTACATATTTACCTGCACATATGGTTTTTGAATACGGAAGAATATTGAATGCACTTGAGCGAAATTAGACAAACTTCACACTGAACACATGTTAAAACATAACTACCAAGAAGTATATATTAAAAGTGAACCTTTGTGACGGTATTCAGATGCACCTTCTTTCTATTCTGTCCTGACGCTACAGCTGCCCAAACCTCCCCGATGTCCTGCAGCCCCGAACAAGTAATGCGTGCTAAAACACTAGATTAGTGTACACAATCGTAAGCAATTGGCTCACCGACAACAAAGATTTTCCCTGGCGTTTGGTCAGAACTCGGAATACTGATTAAGTGGCCTTTCATTAAGAACAAATAGGCTACCCCAAAATTCAGTTGTAGGCTATAGTACTTCGATACTAGTATAACCCTTTGGATTTTTAACTGAAAAAGAAAATAGGCTTCCCGAAATAACGGTTTCCTTATATTCAGTTCCTACTGTAAGAAAAGATAGGTTACTCGAAATACAGGTTGTGTGATCATATACAAGGTCTTCATATAGGTTACAAAATTCAGTAGTAGGCTATAGTACTTCGATACTAGTATAGCCCTTTGGATTTTTAACTGAAAAAGAAGATAGGCTTCCCGAAATAACGGTTTCCTTATATTCAGTTCCTACTGTAAGAAAAGATAGGTTACTCGAAATACAGGTTGTGTGATAATATACAAGGTCTTCATATAGGTTACAAAATTCAGTAGTAGGCTATAGTACTTCGATACTAGTATAGCCCTTTGGATTTTTAACTGAAAAAGAAGATAGGCTTCCCGAAATAACGGTTTCCTTATATTCAGTTCCTACTGTAAGAAAAGATAGGTTACTCGAAATACAGGTTGTGTGATAATATACAAGGTCTTCATATAGGTTACAAAATTCCCTTTGATTTTATTAAAAGAAAAATAAAGGTAGACAAAATACAATTTTTGGGGCAAAATTCAAGTCTTCGCTATTCAAAAATACATTTTGGTTTTCTACTGAAAGGCGATATTAAAGTAAGTTTGAGGAAATAAATAGGAAGGAATTAACACAGGGGATTAAGTAAAAAATTATATCTCTATACTGTTTATATTTAAGTACAGTATTAGTATACATCTCACGCTGTCCTCCAATTACCATCACGTTCTTGCGGCCTGTACGGAACAAATTACCAGAGTCTAAGAATTGTTCTTCCTTATAGGTATTCCAACAACCATACGTTGGTCCAAACAAAAAAGGCCCCTTAGAGTTCAAAAACACGGCGTTTGAGATCTGACATTTGAGCTCATAGAGGAAAAGAACACAGCACAGATAGACCTTTTTTACAACTGATGCTATCTAAACTCATCATTCGAAAATATATCGAACATTAAATTGCAAAATGCGTAAGGGCGAACTTTTAAAATAATAATATCATGAAGTTGTTTGATGTAATCATTGTGAATTCACTGAATAAACTATATTTAAAAAGTGCCTAACTAAGTGAATACGTAATTTTACACAACCAAAATAACCCACCCCATTCCACAGTCATATATCTATCCCGTTACAGGCTTTCTACCGAACCGATGCCGCCAGTAGAGGGTTAGCTTCGTGAAAGGTACGAATGTTTTGATACGCGTCAGCAAGTAAGCAATTACGTATTCACTTATTCAAGTACTTTTTAAATATAGTATAATAATATCATGTTTTTTAATATCTAAGACGTTTGGCAAAGCTTTTAAGCTAAAACCTTTTTACATAAAGATCCACACGAATTTATATCACAGTAAATTTGCATGTAGGCCTACTGGGAGTTCAATAGCTAAACAAGCCTTCTTATGCTGTCTACGATGGGAACCTATCTAAAAGACTAACCTCTCTCTAGGTCTAGTTTAGAGGTCATTATACTCTTCTACTACTCGGTAATTATCTCTTAACCTAAACTCATCTCTATTAGAAACATCCTTCATGTACGAAAATTGCCAATTCGAGTACATTCTTCTGACTTTTCTAACACCCAAACATTATACTTCGTTGACTCTTTTCGGATTAACTCCATCATCAAAACTTTAATTTTACTTCGGAAGTTTAAAGAGTACAGTTTAAAGTTTTGATAATGGAGTTAATCCGAAACGCGTCAATGAAGTATAATGTTTTAATGTTAAGGAAAGCAGAAGAATATACTCCATTGTATATCAATATTCCTAACTGAAATGAAAATGATTATATTAAGAATTTAGTCAAATGTATTAAAAACACAAAAATATTATACTTATGTAGTTACCGACTAGACTGACCTAATAGATTTAGATCTAGTTTTGTAGAATACTCTCAGGTACAAGGAGAAAATTTAAAAAATTGTTACTAAATTTCAAAAATTAAAAATTATTAATAAAAGAAAAAACAACCCCACAAATCACGAAACTTCATAAAATCACAGGTTTTCATAAGACAGATCACTGTTATACTAAATTAGAACTTATATAAAAAGTGTCCGGTTAAGATAGATTTAGTTATTAAAAAAAATTGGTTCTTTCACTCGAGGGAGTTCCGACAGAAGTGATAACAAAATAGAGCTAATAGTTTCCCAAAATGTCCAACAAAAGTTGCCAAAAATATGAATGTATACATTTTTCACTCAATTTTCACACCTTTATTCGAGGAATGTATTTAATAAAGACTAACACTTACTGTAGTTAGTAATAAAATAATGTGGGCAACAAAAACATTCACTAAATGTTTAGTGAATACAATGTTTTTAAAATTAAATTAAAATCAGTTCTTTAAAAAATATAAGACTTCTAAAAGTGTTTTCCTTTTAAAAATTGGATTAAAAATACATAACTTATTATTATCTTATTATTATAGTTATATTAAATTATTTGCATTGAGATTTATCAAAGTTTATATAAATTAATATATTTATTAACTGATCAAAATTATTTAATAATATTAATCATTTTTATACTCTCAGAGATTATTGTTCAATAAAAGCGGTGTACTTGCGAATCAGATATAACTATTTATTTACAGAGGCAACGTTACAATAAGGGGTACATTATCGCCTTCAGGCCTTATTTCTTCTGCACTCTATTAAAAAATAGCGCCGTAACATAACATTGGCACATACAAAAACAGCGCATATACGCTTTCATTTACTCACAGCACCTCTGTCTATGTGTACTAGCGATAAATTCAAGGAATATTTAATAATAAACTACTTGTGAAATGGCTGTTCTAGAACATAACCTATAACACAAAATCAGCTGTTACATGAAATCATATGTTGTGAGGTTTATGATGTAAAATGAAAGCAATGATTTAATTACATGTTTTGTTCACAGCACGTAAACAAGTTATCACTTCAAAAATAAATAATAAATAAAGTTTGCTAAGATAAGCAAACTTGTTGGAAATTGGAGGGACTTCGATTTTTGAACAAGGTTTTGAGTAGCCGCACGGAACGAAGAGGAACGAAGTGTTTTACTTAACGCTCCTACCGTTTACCCTGCGCCTTAGTAAGTTTTGTTTTTAAAAAAATTAATATTACAGCTTACATAGTAGCTATATTATACAGTAAACAAATTTGTATTTTATTAAGTTTTGTCTGTTGAAATTGAGGTTAGTTGTAGCTTTTTTCAATTTTTTAATTTTTTAGCGTCAGCAGCGTTTTATTACTGTTTTCCTGTTTCTGAGGTCTCTCTACATCACTTAGTAGCCTATAATTTGTTTTGCAAAATCGATATTGTGTGGCTCACCGATGATTACTTACAATAAATTTAAATGGGATCTTGAATGAAATTCTTACCAAAATATAAACAGGTAATTAAATCCAGCAACGGGAAACGCTGTGATAAAATTTAAAGATATTTACTGTGGGATCCTCTTAAAAGAGTTTACAGGCTTTGTTAACTAGACCTTATAAATTCAATCGGCCTTAGTGAGTCTTGTTTATTGCGCCGGGACAAAATATATTCCTTATAAAACTTTCACATCTAATTAAAATAATACTCATTCTATCCAATTTGTAAAGGAACGTCGAATAGCACACAAAAATCTCATTACGGAATAACTGGTATCCGCCGACTGCGCCATCATTAACCGCAAGTGCATGCTTTCCGGAGCGAGATGGGAACCTTCTGTGACTAGGCTTGCAGTGATTTGTGTTGCCAATTAACCGATACTGGGTAGGCCGTTGGAAAAAACCACTTTAGGGAAACCACAACGTTTACAAAAATAAAGCAAAATATCATAGGCAGAAAAAACTGAACATATCCTGGGAAAAGATAAGAGCACAAAAAGTCCGGCAAGTCGATAAAACACGGATCAAGTAATATTTCGGCCCCTG
Source organism: Prosapia bicincta (assembly GCA_036971475.1). Classification (NCBI taxonomy): domain Eukaryota; kingdom Metazoa; phylum Arthropoda; class Insecta; order Hemiptera; family Cercopidae; genus Prosapia; species Prosapia bicincta. The sequence continues at coordinate 128,469,439 of JBAIZL010000003.1, read as the reverse complement.
TGACCATCGTAATAAAGAATGCGATCGTTGGACTCCGCTCATTAAAATATCTTTGCGCGGAATGTTCTCCGGAGTCGCTAATTATTTCGGCCGAGGTCAACCACGGTGCTTCTCAACTATCGAGAGTAACTATATCGACTCGACTGTGATGTTTTATTAGTTAATAAAAACAGATGTTACATGATTTCTAAAACGCTACTAAAGTTGTGAAATAGTGAGTAGTAGAGGACCAAAGCTGTACCCCTGATATAACATAACATTTCAACGTGGAATCCTAGATAAGTCCTTAAATTGGTTTCTTTAAGCCGACTTAATAAAAATTGTTAAATATTCAGGCGGAACGATTTATATACGAAGGAGATTCCTTTACCTTTTGGCTACGCGCGACGATGTTGAAATCTCCTACGTCAAACTCGAAGCGGCCTATACTGGCGTGTGTTTAGTTCAACATTCTTTATGAGCAGGTTTCTAACACATTTTCATTTATAGCAATATTTAAAGTAAAAATCAATGAAAAAAATGTATTTGGGAGTCCTGGGACTGATCGACAGAAATGACTGTTTCATTTACATGTTTTACTGTATTAGGCAATCACCTTTAATTTCTCTTTAATCACTCTTTAATTTCGCTTAATGCGGTTGGAAATGGTTTGCCTCAGTAAGTTTTCAAATATTTACTTTAAATACAGTTAGTGTATGCAAGTCGTAAAATTACTGTCAACATAATGATTTCGTTAAACATCATGACAGCAAAATATACCGAATAAAAAAATAGTTACAAGTGTTGGCCTACAGTAGTAAATAGGCCTATTTCATTGGAAGAATGTAGCCTTCTTAACGGGTTTTAATAGAATCTATATAATGTACAGTATATAATTAACCTCAACCTTTTTTAGGAAAGAAACGACTGCGTCACAAACAAAGCTCTAAAAATCTTTAGCTGTCTTACTAAGTAACCCTCATTGAATCTAACTGTTTTGGAAAAATAACTACATTCAAACAAAGCACTAACAATCTTTAGCTGTCTTACTAAGTAACCCTCATTGAATCTAACTGTTTTGGAAAAATAACTACATTCAAACAAAGCACTAACAATCTTTAGCTGTCTTACTAAGTAACCCTCATTGAATCTAACTGTTTTGGAAAAATAACTACATTCAAACAAAACACTAACAATCTTTAGCTGTCTTACTAAATAACCCTCATTGAATCTAACTGTTTTGGAAAAATAACTACATTCAAACAAAGCACTATCAATCTTTAGCTGTCTTACTAAGTAACCCTCATTGAATCTAACTGTTTTGGAAAAATAACTACATTCAAACAAAGCCCTAACAATCTTTAGCTGTCTTACTAAGTAACCCTCATTGAATCTAACTGTTTTGGAAAAATAACTACATTCAAACAAAGCACTAACAATCTTTAGCTGTCTTACTAAGTAACCCTCATTGAATCTAACTGTTTTGGAAAAATAACTACATTCAAACAAAGCACTATCAATCTTTAGCTGTCTTACTAAGTAACCCTCATTGAATCTAACTGTTTTGGAAAAATAACTACATTCAATCAAAGCACTATCAATCTTTAGCTGTCTTACTAAGTAACCCTCATCGAATCTAACTGTTTTGGGAAAATAACTACATTCAAACAAAGCACTATCAATCTTTAGCTGTCTTACTACGTAACCCTCATTGAATCTAACTGTTTTGGAAAAATAACTACATTCAAACAAAGCACTATCAATCTTTAGCTGTCTTACTAAGTAACCCTCATTGAATCTAACTGTTTTGGAAAAATAACTACATTCAAACAAAGCACTATCAATCTTTAGCTGTCTTACTAAGTAACCCTCATTGAATCTAACTGTTTTGGAAAAATAACTACATTCAAACAAAGCACTAACAATCTTTAGCTGTCTTACTAAGTAACCCTCATTGAATCTAACTGTTTTGGAAAAATAACTACATTCAAACTAAGCACTAACAATCTTTAGCTGTCTTACTAAGTAACCCTCATTGAATCTAACTGTTTTGGAAAAATAACTACATTCAAACAAAGCACTAACAATCTTTAGCTGTCTTACTAAGTAACCCTCATTGAATCTAACTGTTTTGGAAAAATAACTACATTCAAACAAAACACTAACAATCTTTAGCTGTCTTACTAAATAACCCTCATTGAATCTAACTGTTTTGGAAAAATAACTACATTCAAACAAAGCACTATCAATCTTTAGCTGTCTTACTAAGTAACCCTCATTGAATCTAACTGTTTTGGAAAAATAACTACATTCAAACAAAGCACTAACAATCTTTAGCTGTCTTACTAAGTAACCCTCATTGAATCTAACTGTTTTGGAAAAATAACTACATTCAAACAAAGCACTAACAATCTTTAGCTGTCTTACTAAGTAACCCTCATTGAATCTAACTGTTTTGGAAAAATAACTACATTCAAACAAAGCACTAACAATCTTTAGCTGTCTTACTAAGTAACCCTCATTGAATCTAACTGTTTTGGAAAAATAACTACATTCAAACAAAACACTAACAATCTTTAGCTGTCTTACTAAATAACCCTCATTGAATCTAACTGTTTTGGAAAAATAACTACATTCAAACAAAGCACTATCAATCTTTAGCTGTCTTACTAAGTAACCCTCTTTGAATCTAACTGTTTTGGAAAAATAACTACATTCAAACAAAGCACTATCAATCTTTAGCTGTCTTACTAAGTAACCCTCATTGAATCTAACTGTTTTGGAAAAATAACTACATTCAAACAAAGCACTAACAATCTTTAGCTGTCTTACTAAGTAACCCTCATTGAATCTAACTGTTTTGGAAAAATAACTACATTCAAACAAAGCACTAACAATCTTTAGCTGTCTTACTAAGTAACCCTCATTGAATCTAACTGTTTTGGAAAAATAACTACATTCAAACAAAGCACTATCAATCTTTAGCTGTCTTACTAAGTAACCCTCATTGAATCTAACTGTTTTGGAAAAATAACTACATTCAAACAAAGCACTAACAATCTTTAGCTGTCTTACTAAGTAACCCTCATTGAATCTAACTGTTTTGGAAAAATAACTACATTCAAACAAAGCACTAACAATCTTTAGCTGTCTTACTAAGTAACCCTCATTGAATCTAACTGTTTTGGAAAAATAACTACATTCAAACAAAGCACTAACAATCTTTAGCTGTCTTACTAAGTAACCCTCATTGAATCTAACTGTTTTGGAAAAATAACTACATTCAAACAAAGCACTAACAATCTTTAGCTGTCTTACTAAGTAACCCTCATTGAATCTAACTGTTTTGGAAAAATAACTACATTCAAACAAAACACTAACAATCTTTAGCTGTCTTACTAAATAACCCTCATTGAATCTAACTGTTTTGGAAAAATAACTACATTCAAACAAAGCACTATCAATCTTTAGCTGTCTTACTAAGTAACCCTCATTGAATCTAACTGTTTTGGAAAAATAACTACATTCAAACAAAGCCCTAACAATCTTTAGCTGTCTTACTAAGTAACCCTCATTGAATCTAACTGTTTTGGAAAAATAACTACATTCAAACAAAGCACCAACAATCTTTAGCTGTCTTACTAAGTAACCCTCATTGAATCTAACTGTTTTGGAAAAATAACTACATTCAAACAAAGCACTATAAATCTTTAGCTGTCTTACTAAGTAACCCTCATTGAATCTAACTGTTTTGGAAAAATAACTACATTCAAACAAAGCACTATCAATCTTTAGCTGTCTTACTAAGTAACCCTCATCGAATCTAACTGTTTTGGGAAAATAACTACATTCAAACAAAGCACTATCAATCTTTAGCTGTCTTACTAAGTAACCCTCATTGAATCTAACTGTTTTGGAAAAATAACTAATTCAAACAAAGCACTATCAATCTTTAGCTGTCTTATTAAGTAACCCTCATTGAATCTAACTGTTTTGGAAAAATAACTACATTCAAACAAAGCACTAACAATCTTTAGCTGTCTTACTAAGTAACCCTCATTGAATCTAACTGTTTTGGAAAAATAACTACATTCAAACAAAGCACTATCAATCTTTAGCTGTATTACTAAGTAACCCTCATTGAATCTAACTGTTTTGGAAAAATAACTACATTCAAACAAAGCACTATCAATCTTTAACTGTCTTACTAAGTAACCCTCATTGAATTTAACTGTTTTGAAAAAATAACTACATTCAAACAAAGCACTAACAATCTTTAGCTGTCTTACTAAGTAACCCTCATTGAATCTAACTGTTTTGGAAAAATAACTACATTCAAACAAAGCACTAACAATCTTTAGCTGTCTTACTAAGTAACCCTCATTGAATCTAACTGTTTTGGAAAAATAACTACATTCAAACTAAGCACTAACAATCTTTAGCTGTCTTACTAAGTAACCCTCATTGAATCTAACTGTTTTGGAAAAATAACTACATTCAAACAAAGCACTAACAATCTTTAGCTGTCTTACTAAGTAACCCTCATTGAATCTAACTGTTTTGGAAAAATAACTACATTCAAACAAAACACTAACAATCTTTAGCTGTCTTACTAAATAACCCTCATTGAATCTAACTGTTTTGGAAAAATAACTACATTCAAACAAAGCACTATCAATCTTTAGCTGTCTTACTAAGTAACCCTCTTTGAATCTAACTGTTTTGGAAAAATAACTACATTCAAACAAAGCACTATCAATCTTTAGCTGTCTTACTAAGTAACCCTCATTGAATCTAACTGTTTTGGAAAAATAACTACATTCAAACAAAGCACTAACAATCTTTAGCTGTCTTACTAAGTAACCCTCATTGAATCTAACTGTTTTGGAAAAATAACTACATTCAAACAAAGCACTAACAATCTTTAGCTGTCTTACTAAGTAACCCTCATTGAATCTAACTGTTTTGGAAAAATAACTACATTCAAACAAAGCACTAACAATCTTTAGCTGTCTTACTAAGTAACCCTCATTGAATCTAACTGTTTTGGAAAAATAACTACATTCAAACAAAACACTAACAATCTTTAGCTGTCTTACTAAATAACCCTCATTGAATCTAACTGTTTTGGAAAAATAACAACATTCAAACAAAGCACTATCAATCTTTAGCTGTCTTACTAAGTAACCCTCTTTGAATCTAACTGTTTTGGAAAAATAACTACATTCAAACAAAGCACTATCAATCTTTAGCTGTCTTACTAAGTAACCCTCATTGAATCTAACTGTTTTGGAAAAATAACTACATTCAAACAAAGCACTAACAATCTATAGCTGTCTTACTAAGTAACCCTCATTGAATTTAACTGTTTTGGAAAAATAACTACATTCAAACAAAGCACTAACAATCTTTAGCTGTCTTACTAAGTAACCCTCATTGAATCTAACTGTTTTGGAAAAATAACTACATTCAAACAAAGCACTATCAATCTTTAGCTGTCTTACTAAGTAACCCTCATTGAATCTAACTGTTTTGGAAAAATAACTACATTCAAACAAAGCACTATCAATCTTTAGCGGTCTTACTAAGTAACCCTCATTGAATCTAACTGTTTTGGAAAAATAACTACATTCAAACAAAACACTAACAATCTTTAGCTGTCTTACTAAATAACCCTCATTGAATCTAACTGTTTTGGAAAAATAACTACATTCAAACAAAGCACTATCAATCTTTAGCTGTCTTACTAAGTAACCCTCTTTGAATCTAACTGTTTTGGAAAAATAACTACATTCAAACAAAGCACTATCAATCTTTAGCTGTCTTACTAAGTAACCCTCATTGAATCTAACTGTTTTGGAAAAATAACTACATTCAAACAAAGCACTAACAATCTTTAGCTCTCTTACTAAGTAACCCTCATTGAATCTAACTGTTTTGGAAAAATAACTACATTCAAACAAAGCACTAACAATCTTTAGCTGTCTTACTAAGTAACCCTCATTGAATCTAACTGTTTTGGAAAAATAACTACATTCAAACAAAGCACTAACAATCTTTAGCTGTCTTACTAAGTAACCCTCATTGAATCTAACTGTTTTGGAAAAATAACTACATTCAAACAAAACACTAACAATCTTTAGCTGTCTTACTAAATAACCCTCATTGAATCTAACTGTTTTGGAAAAATAACTACATTCAAACAAAGCACTATCAATCTTTAGCTGTCTTACTAAGTAACCCTCTTTGAATCTAACTGTTTTGGAAAAATAACTACATTCAAACAAAGCACTATCAATCTTTAGCTGTCTTACTAAGTAACCCTCATTGAATCTAACTGTTTTGGAAAAATAACTACATTCAAACAAAGCACTAACAATCTTTAGCTGTCTTACTAAGTAACCCTCATTGAATCTAACTGTTTTGGAAAAATAACTACATTCAAACAAAGCACTAACAATCTTTAGCTGTCTTACTAAGTAACCCTCATTGAATCTAACTGTTTTGGAAAAATAACTACATTCAAACAAAGCACTATCAATCTTTAGCTGTCTTACTAAGTAACCCTCATTGAATCTAACTGTTTTGGAAAAATAACTACATTCAAACAAAGCACTATCAATCTTTAGCTGTCTTACTAAGTAACCCTCATTGAATCTAACTGTTTTGGAAAAATAACTACATTCAAACAAAGCACTAACAATCTTTAGCTGTCTTACTAAGTAACCCTCATTGAATCTAACTGTTTTGGAAAAATAACTACATTCAAACAAAGCACTAACAATCTTTCGCTGTCTTACTAAGTAACCCTCATTGAATCTAACTGTTTTGGAAAAATAACTACATTCAAACAAAGCACTAACAATCTTTAGCTGTCTTACTAAGTAACCCTCATTGAATCTAACTGTTTTGGAAAAATAACTACATTCAAACAAAGCACTAACAATCTTTAGCTGTCTTACTAAGTAACCCTCATTGAATCTAACTGTTTTGGAAAAATAACTACATTCAAACAAAGCACTAACAATCTTTAGCTGTCTTACTAAGTAAGTCTCATTGAATCTAACTGTTTTGGAAAAATAACTACATTCAAACAAAGCACTAACAATCTTTAGCTGTCTTACTAAGTAACCCTCATTGAATCTAACTGTTTTGGAAAAATAACTACATTCAAACAAAGCACTAACAATCTTTAGCTGTCTTACTAAATAACCCTCATTGAATCTAACTGTTTTGGAAAAATAACTACATTCAAACAAAGCACTAACAATCTTTAGCTGTCTTACTAAGTAACCCTCATTGAATCTAACTGTTTTGGAAAAATAACTACATTCAAACAAAGCACTATCAATCTTTAGCTGTCTTACTAAGTAACCCTCATTGAATCTAACTGTTTTGGAAAAATAACTACATTCAAACAAAGCACTATCAATCTTTAGCTGTCTTACTAAGTAACCCTCATTGAATCTAACTGTTTTGGAAAAATAACTACATTCAAACAAAGCACTAACAATCTTTAGCTGTCTTACTAAGTAACCCTCATTGAATCTAACTGTTTTGGAAAAATAACTACATTCAAACAAAGCACTAACAATCTTTCGCTGTCTTACTAAGTAACCCTCATTGAATCTAACTGTTTTGGAAAAATAACTACATTCAAACAAAGCACTAACAATCTTTAGCTGTCTTACTAAGTAACCCTCATTGAATCTAACTGTTTTGGAAAAATAACTACATTCAAACAAAGCACTAACAATCTTTAGCTGTCTTACTAAGTAACCCTCATTGAATCTAACTGTTTTGGAAAAATAACTACATTCAAACAAAGCACTAACAATCTTTAGCTGTCTTACTAAGTAAGTCTCATTGAATCTAACTGTTTTGGAAAAATAACTACATTCAAACAAAGCACTAACAATCTTTAGCTGTCTTACTAAGTAACCCTCATTGAATCTAACTGTTTTGGAAAAATAACTACATTCAAACAAAACACTAACAATCTTTAGCTGTCTTACTAAATAACCCTCATTGAATCTAACTGTTTTGGAAAAATAACTACATTCAAACAAAGCACTATCAATCTTTAGCTGTCTTACTAAGTAACCCTCATTGAATCTAACTGTTTTGGAAAAATAACTACATTCAAACAAAGCACTATCAATCTTTAGCTGTCTTACTAAGTAACCCTCATTGAATCTAACTGTTTTGGAAAAATAACTACATTCAAACAAAGCCCTAACAATCTTTAGCTGTCTTACTAAGTAACCCTCATTGAATCTAACTGTTTTGGAAAAATAACTACATTCAAACAAAGCACTAACAATCTTTAGCTGTCTTACTAAGTAACCCTCATTGAATCTAACTGTTTTGGAAAAATAACTACATTCAAACAAAGCACTATCAATCTTTAGCTGTCTTACTAAGTAACCCTCATTGAATCTAACTGTTTTGGAAAAATAACTACATTCAAACAAAGCACTATCAATCTTTAGCTGTCTTACTAAGTAACCCTCATCGAATCTAACTGTTTTGGGAAAATAACTACATTCAAACAAAGCACTATCAATCTTTAGCTGTCTTACTAAGTAACCCTCATTGAATCTAACTGTTTTGGAAAAATAACTAATTCAAACAAAGCACTATCAATCTTTAGCTGTCTTACTAAGTAACCCTCATTGAATCTAACTGTTTTGGAAAAATAACTACATTCAAACAAAGCACTAACAATCTTTAGCTGTCTTACTAAGTAACCCTCATTGAATCTAACTGTTATGGAAAAATAACTACATTCAAACAAAGCACTATCAATCTTTAGCTGTCTTACTAAGTAACCCTCATTGAATCTAACTGTTTTGGAAAAATAACTACATTCAAACAAAGCACTATCAATCTTTAGCTGTATTACTAAGTAACCCTCATAGAATCTAACTGTTTTGGAAAAATAACTACATTCAAACAAAGCACTAACAATCTTTAGCTCTCTTACTAAGTAACCCTCATTGAATCTAACTGTTTTGGAAAAATAACTACATTCAAACAAAGCACTATCAATCTTTAGCTGTCTTACTAAGTAACCCTCATTGAATCTAACTGTTTTGGAAAAATAACTACATTCAAACAAAGCACTAACAATCTTTAGCTGTCTTACTAAGAAACCCTCATTGAATCTAACTGTTTTGGAAAAATAACTACATTCAAACAAAGCACTATCAATCTTTAGCTGTCTTACTAAGTAACCCTCATTGAATCTAACTGTTTTGGAAAAATAACTACATTCAAACAAAGCACTATCAATCTTTAGCTGTATTACTAAGTAACCCTCATTGAATCTAACTGTTTTGGAAAAATAACTACATTCAAACAAAGCACTAACAATCTTTAGCTGTCTTACTAAGTAACCCTCATTGAATCTAACTGTTTTGGAAAAATAACTACATTCAAACAAAGCACTAACAATCTTTAGCTGTCTTACTAAGTAACCCTCATTGAATCTAACTGTTTTGGAAAAATAACTACATTCAAACAAAGCACTATCAATCTTTAGCTGTCTTACTAAGTAACCCTCATTGAATCTAACTGTTTTGGAAAAATAACTACATTCAAACAAAGCACTATCAATCTTTAGCTGTCTTACTAAGTAACCCTCATTGAATCTAACTGTTTTGGAAAAATAACTACATTCAAACAAAGCACTAACAATCTTTAGCGGTCTTACTAAGTAACCCTCATTGAATCTAACTGTTTTGGAAAAATAACTACATTCAAACCAAACACTAACAATCTTTAGCTGTCTTACTAAATAACCCTCATTGAATCTAACTGTTTTGGAAAAATAACTACATTCAAACAAAGCACTATCAATCTTTAGCTGTCTTACTAAGTAACCCTCTTTGAATCTAACTGTTTTGGAAAAATAACTACATTCAAACAAAGCACTATCAATCTTTAGCTGTCTTACTAAGTAACCCTCATTGAATCTAACTGTTTTGGAAAAATAACTACATTCAAACAAAGCACTAACAATCTTTAGCTCTCTTACTAAGTAACCCTCATTGAATCTAACTGTTTTGGAAAAATAACTACATTCAAACAAAGCACTAACAATCTTTAGCTGTCTTACTAAGTAACCCTCATTGAATCTAACTGTTTTGGAAAAATAACTACATTCAAACAAAGCACTAACAATCTTTAGCTGTCTTACTAAGTAACCCTCATTGAATCTAACTGTTTTGGAAAAATAACTACATTCAAACAAAACACTAACAATCTTTAGCTGTCTTACTAAAACACCCTCATTGAATCTAACTGTTTTGGAAAAATAACTACATTCAAACAAAGCACTATCAATCTTTAGCTGTCTTACTAAGTAACCCTCTTTGAATCTAACTGTTTTGGAAAAATAACTACATTCAAACAAAGCACTATCAATCTTTAGCTGTCTTACTAAGTAACCCTCATTGAATCTAACTGTTTTGGAAAAATAACTACATTCAAACAAAGCACTAACAATCTTTAGCTGTCTTACTAAGTAACCCTCATTGAATCTAACTGTTTTGGAAAAATAACTACATTCAAACAAAGCACTATCAATCTTTAGCTGTCTTACTAAGTAACCCTCATTGAATCTAACTGTTTTGGAAAAATAACTACATTCAAACAAAGCACTATCAATCTTTAGCTGTCTTACTAAGTAACCCTCATTGAATTTAACTGTTTTGGAAAAATAACTACATTCAAACAAAGCACTATCAATCTTTAGCTGTCTTACTAAGTAACCCTCATTGAATCTAACTGTTTTGGAAAAATAACTACATTCAAACAAAGCACTAACAATCTTTAGCTGTCTTACTAAGTAACCCTCATTGAATCTAACTGTTTTGGAAAAATAACTACATTCAAACAAAGCACTAATAATCTTTAGCTGTCTTACTAAGTAACCCTCATTGAATCTAACTGTTTTGGAAAAATAACTACATTCAAACAAAGCACTAACAATCTTTAGCTGTCTTACTAAGTAACCCTCATTGAATCTAACTGTTTTGGAAAAATAACTACATTCAAACAAAGCACTATCAATCTTTAGCTGTCTTACTAAGTAACCCTCATTGAATCTAACTGTTTTGGAAAAATAACTACATTCAAACAAAGCACTAACAATCTTTAGCTGTCTTACTAAGTAACCCTCATTGAATCTAACTGTTTTGGAAAAATAACTACATTCAAACAAAGCACTAACAATCTTTCGCTGTCTTACTAAGTAACCCTCATTGAATCTAACTGTTTTGGAAAAATAACTACATTCAAACAAAGCACTAACAATCTTTAGCTGTCTTACTAAGTAACCCTCATTGAATCTAACTGTTTTGGAAAAATAACTACATTCAAACAAAGCACTAACAATCTTTAGCTGTCTTACTAAGTAACCCTCATTGAATCTAACTGTTTTGGAAAAATAACTACATTCAAACAAAGCACTAACAATCTTTAGCTGTCTTACTAAGTAACCCTCATTGAATCTAACTGTTTTGGAAAAATAACTACATTCAAACAAAGCACTAACAATCTTTAGCTGTCTTGCTAAGTAACCCTCATTGAATCTAACTGTTTTGGAAAAATAACTACATTCAAACAAAACACTAACAATCTTTAGCTGTCTTACTAAATAACCCTCATTGAATCTAACTGTTTTGGAAAAATAACTACATTCAAACAAAGCACTATCAATCTTTAGCTGTCTTACTAAGTAACCCTCATTGAATCTAACTGTTTTGGAAAAATAACTACATTCAAACAAAGCACTATCAATCTTTAGCTGTCTTACTAAGTAACCCTCATTGAATCTAACTGTTTTGGAAAAATAACTACATTCAAACAAAGCCCTAACAATCTTTAGCTGTCTTACTAAGTAACCCTCATTGAATCTAACTGTTTTGGAAAAATAACTAATTCAAACAAAGCACTATCAATCTTTAGCTGTCTTACTAAGTAACCCTCATTGAATCTAACTGTTTTGGAAAAATAACTACATTCAAACAAAGCACTAACAATCTTTAGCTGTCTTACTAAGTAGCCCTCATTGAATCTAACTGTTTTGGAAAAATAACTACATTCAAACAAAGCACTATCAATCTTTAGCTGTCTTACTAAGTAACCCTCATTGAATCTAACTGTTTTGGAAAAACAACTACATTCAAACAAAGCACTATCAATCTTTAGCTGTATTACTAAGTAACCCTCATTGAATCTAACTGTTTTGGAAAAATAACTACATTCAAACAAAGCACTAACAATCTTTAGCTCTCTTACTAAGTAACCCTCATTGAATCTAACTGTTTTGGAAAAATAACTACATTCAAACAAAGCACTATCAATCTTTAGCTGTCTTACTAAGTAACCCTCATTGAATCTAACTGTTTTGGAAAAATAACTACATTCAAACAAAGCACTAACAATCTTTAGCTGTCTTACTAAGTAACCCTCATTGAATCTAACTGTTTTGGAAAAATAACTACATTCAAACAAAGCACTATCAATCTTTAGCTGTCTTACTAAGTAACCCTCATTGAATCTAACTGTTTTGGAAAAATAACTACATTCAAACAAAGCACTATCAATCTTTAGCTGTATTACTAAGTAACCCTCATTGAATTTAACTGTTTTGGAAAAATAACTACATTCAAACAAAGCACTAACAATCTTTAGCTGTCTTACTAAGTAACCCTCATTGAATCTAACTGTTTTGGAAAAATAACTACATTCAAACAAAGCACTAACAATCCTTAGCTGTCTTACTAAGTAACCCTCATTGAATCTAACTGTTTTGGAAAAATAACTACATTCAAACAAAGCACTATCAATCTTTAGCTGTCTTACTAAGTAACCCTCATTGAATCTAACTGTTTTGGAAAAATAACTACATTCAAACAAAGCACTATCTATCTTTAGCTGTCTTACTAAGTAACCCTCATTGAATCTAACTGTTTTGGAAAAATAACTACATTCAAACAAAGCACTATCAATCTTTAGCTGTCTTACTAAGTAACCCTCATTGAATCTAACTGTTTTGGAAAAATAACTACATTCAAACAAAGCACTAACAATCTTTAGCTGTCTTACTAAGTAACCCTCATTGAATCTAACTGTTTTGGAAAAATAACTACATTCAAACAAAGCACTAACAATCTTTAGCTGTCTTACTAAGTAACCCTCATTGAATCTAACTGTTTTGGAAAAATAACTACATTCAAACAAAGCACTAACAATCTTTAGCTGTTTTACTAAGTAACCCTCATTGAATCTAACTGTTTTGGAAAAATAACTACATTCAAACAAAGCACTAACAATCTTTAGCTGTCTTACTAAGTAACCCTCATTGAATCTAACTGTTTTGGAAAAATAACTACATTCAAACAAAGTACTAACAATCTTTCGCTGTCTTACTAAGTAACCCTCATTGAATCTAACTGTTTTGGAAAAATAACTACATTCAAACAAAGTACTAACAATCTTTCGCTGTCTTACTAAGTAACCCTCATTGAATCTAACTGTTTTGGAAAAATAACTACATTCAAACAAAGCACTATCAATCTTTAGCTGTCTTACTAAGTAACCCTCATTGAATCTAACTGTTTTGGAAAAATAACTACATTCAAACAAAGCACTATCTATCTTTAGCTGTCTTACTAAGTAACCCTCATTGAATCTAACTGTTTTGGAAAAATAACTACATTCAAACAAAGCACTATCAATCTTTAGCTGTCTTACTAAGTAACCCTCATTGAATCTAACTGTTTTGGAAAAATAACTACATTCAAACAAAGCACTAACAATCTTTAGCTGTCTTACTAAGTAACCCTCATTGAATCTAACTGTTTTGGAAAAATAACTACATTCAAACAAAGCACTAACAATCTTTAGCTGTCTTACTAAGTAACCCTCATTGAATCTAACTGTTTTGGAAAAATAACTACATTCAAACAAAGCACTAACAATCTTTAGCTGTTTTACTAAGTAACCCTCATTGAATCTAACTGTTTTGGAAAAATAACTACATTCAAACAAAGCACTAACAATCTTTAGCTGTCTTACTAAGTAACCCTCATTGAATCTAACTGTTTTGGAAAAATAACTACATTCAAACAAAGTACTAACAATCTTTCGCTGTCTTACTAAGTAACCCTCATTGAATCTAACTGTTTTGGAAAAATAACTACATTCAAACAAAGTACTAACAATCTTTCGCTGTCTTACTAAGTAACCCTCATTGAATCTAACTGTTTTGGAAAAATAACTACATTCAAACAAAGTACTAACAATCTTTCGCTGTCTTACTAAGTAACCCTCATTGAATCTAACTGTTTTGGAAAAATAACTACATTCAAACAAAGTACTAACAATCTTTCGCTGTCTTACTAAGTAACCCTCATTGAATCTAACTGTTTTGGAAAAATAACTACATTCAAACGAAGTACGAGTACATCTTGTGTTATCTGACATGCGAAGTTATTTTTTCATCTATCCAACATATTTTGTTCTATGCAATTTTTATAACAGCATACAACCTCTTGTTAATTTGTTTTCGAATGGGTTTACTGTTTGAGTTTTTTTACAAAAGTTTTCATCGCGAGTACGTCAGCAAAGACCTAGAAGGCGATATTGTCTACAATGTATGCTTGCACCGATGGTTATTTTTTTAATTGGGTTTATCCTCACAAGGCCAGCGTGGGAAGTGGCTGCATCCATGTACACGCAATATACTTAATTTGAATAAGTCACTGTGAATCTGTTAACACAAAGCAAATAATAGAACGTCGAATAGTCTGAATTTATTTTGCAGAATTTAAATGTGGATGGATTTCCTTTAATATGAGATATAATGTTCATTATGCAACACGAAACTAGACGAGTGTTATAGATAAATAGCTTTGTTAAGTCAGTGGAGTGGACTAAGAATCTAACCAGAACCCCCCCCCCCCCGCCTCCCGTATAGGTCCTTACTTTAAGTTACTTCCATTTTCCATACTCACTCTACAAGGCAGTTAGTTATTAAGTCAGTGGAGTGGACTAAGAATCTACCCAGAACCCCCCCCCCCCCCGTATAGGTCCTTACTTCAAGTTACTTCCATTTTCCATACTCACTCTACAAGGCAGTTAGTTATTAAGTCAGTGGAGTGGACTAAGAATCTACCCAGAACCCCCCCCCCCCCCCGTATAGCTCCTTACTTCAAGTTACGTCTATTTTCCATACTCACTCTACAAGGCAGTTAGTTATAGTTTCCGTGCCCTGCACTTATGGAAAATAATGGCATTAGCCTTTCCATGGCTTGTTTGGTTTATCTCCTTTTGTTGTTTGAAGTCGATCAGCTGGTATAACTATTAGCTACAGAGATAGTGAGAGGATTGTGAATTCTACGACAGGTAGGATTGAGGTTCTACTTTAACCTTTGACGTAGAGAATATAATGACGTATAGAGGCTATTGGGGTATAATCATGGTATTAGGTGTAGAGCAATACCTTTAGGTCGCGTACCTGAAGTAGACCTACTCTTTATCAGGATCATAAAGATATGTCTTCCTGTTACATCCCCTTATAAGAAAAGGGATAAGGGAATCTAAATAGAACTAGGTAGGAAAGTTCACAATGATCCTCTGGTACTGGAAATACGAGAAACTTATGGCATCCCCTAGGAACATCGATACTTCTAGTAGACCTGCTCTCGCCCTAGGTAAAAGGAGATATCAACTCTCTACTAAATCTTTTCTTATTTTTTTGTACGCGATAAAGTTATACTGGCAGTTTTCTAAATCTTTTCTTATTTTTTTGTACATGATAAAGTTATACTGGCAGTTTCCTAAATCTTTTCTTATTTTTTTGTACATGATAAAGTTATACTGGCAGTTTCCTAAATCTTTTCTTATTTTTTTGTACATGATAAAGTTATACTGGCAGTTTCCTAAATCTTTTCTTATTTTTTGTACGCAATAAAGTTATACTGGCAGTTTCCTAAATCTTTTCTTATTTTTTTGTACATGATACAATTATACTGGCAGTTTCCTAAATCTTTTCTTATTTTTTTGTACATGATAAAGTTATACTGGCAGTTTCCTAAATCTTTTCTTATTTTTTGTACATGATAAAGTTATACTGGCAGTTTCCTAAATCTTTTCTTATTTTTTTGTACATGATAAAGTTATACTGGCAGTTTCCTAAATCTTTTCTTATTTTTTTGTACATGATAAAGTTATACTGGCAGTTTCCTAAATCTTTTCTTATTTTTTTGTACATGATACAATTATACTGGCAGTTTCCTAATTCTTTTCTTATTTTTTTGTACGCGATAAAGTTATACTGGCAGTTTCCTAAATCTTTTCTTATTTTTTGTACATGATAAAGTTATACTGGCAGTTTCCTAAATCTTTTCTTATTTTTTGTACATGATAAAGTTATACTGGCAGTTTCCTAAATCTTTTCTTATTTTTTTGTACATGATAAAGTTAAACTGGCAGTTTCCTAAATCTTTTCTTATTTTTTGTACATGATAAAGTTATACAGGCAGTTTCCTAAATCTTTTCTTATTTTTTTGTACGCGATAAAGTTATACTGGCAGTTTCCTAAATCTTTTCTTATTTTTTGTACATGATAAAGTTATACTGGCAGTTTCCTAAATCTTTTCTTATTTTTTGTACGCGATAAAGTTATACAGGCAGTTTCCTAAATCTTTTCTTATTTTTTTGTACATGATAAAGTTATACTGGCAGTTTCCTAAATCTTTTCTTATTTTTTGTACATGATAAAGTTATACTGGCAGTTTTCTAAATCTTTTCTTATTTTTTTGTACGCGATAAAGTTATACAGGCAGTTTCCTAAATCTTTTCTTATTTTTTTGTACGCGATAAAGTTATACAGGCAGTTTCCTAAATCTTTTCTTATTTTTTTGTACATGATAAAGTTATACTGGCAGTTTCCTAAATCTTTTCTTATTTTTTGTACATGATAAAGTTATACTGGCAGTTTCCTAAATCTTTTCTTATTTTTTTGTACATGATAAAGTTATACTGGCAGTTTCCTAAATCTTTTCTTATTTTTTTGTACATGATAAAGTTATACTGGCAGTTTTCTAAATCTTTTCTTATTTTTTTGTACGCGATAAAGTTATACTGGCAGTTTCCTAAATCTTTTCGTATTTTTTTGTACGCGATAAAGTTATACTGGCAGTTTCCTAAATCTTTTCTTATTTTTTTGTACATGATAAAGTTATACTGGCAGTTTCCTAAATCTTTTCTTATTTGTTTGTACGCGATAAAGTTATACAGGCAGTTTCCTAAATCTTTTCGTATTTTTTTGTACGCGATAAAGTTATACTGGCAGTTTTCTAAATCTTTTCTTATTTTTTTGTACATGATAAAGTTATACGGGTAGTTTCCTAAATCTTTTCTTATTTTTTTGTACGCGATAAAGTTATACTGGCAGTTTCCTAAATCTGTTCTTATTTTTTGTACGCGATAAAGTTATAATGGCAGTTTCCTAAATCTTTTCTTATTTTTTGTACGCGATAAAGTTATAATGGCAGTTTCCTAAATCTTTTCTTTTTTTTTGTACATGATAAAGTTATACTGGCAGTTTCCTAAATCTTTTCTTATTTTTTGTACATGAAAAAAAGTTATAATGGCAGTTTCCTAAATCTTTTCTTTTTTTTTGTACATGATAAAGTTATACAGGCAGTTTCCTAAATCTTTTCTTATTTTTTGTACACGATAAAGTTATAATGGCAGTTTCCTAAATCTTTTCTTTTTTTTTTTTGTACATGATAAAGTTATACTGGCAGTTTCCTAAATCTTTTCTTATTTTTTTGTACATGAAAAAAAGTTATAATGGCAGTTTCCTAAATCTTTTCTTTTTTTTGTACATGATAAAGTTATACTGGCAGTTTCCTAAATCTTTTCTTATTTTTTGTACGCGATAAAGTTATAATGGCAGTTTCCTAAATCTTTTCTTTTTTTTGTACATGATAAAGTTATAATGGCAGTTTCCTAAATCTTTTCTTTTTTTTTGTACATGATAAAGTTATACTGGCAGTTTCCTAAATCTTTTCTTATTTTTTTGTACATGAAAAAAAGTTATAATGGCAGTTTCCTAAATCTGTTCTTATTTTTTTGTACATGATAAAGTTATACTGGCAGTTTCCTAAATCTTTTCTTATTTTTTTGTACGCGATAAAGTTATAATGGCAGTTTCCTAAATCTGTTCTTATTTTTTGTACGCGATAAAGTTATACAGGCAGTTTCCTAAATCTGTTCTTATTTTTTTGTACGCGATAAAGTTATAATGGCAGTTTCCTAAATCTGTTCTTATTTTTTGTACGCGATAAAGTTATAATGGCAGTTTCCTAAATCTGTTCTTATTTTTTTGTGCGCGATAAAGTTATACAGGCAGTTTCCTAAATCTGTTCTTATTTTTTGTACGCGATAAAGTTATAATGGCAGTTTCCTAAATCTTTTCTTTTTTTTTGTACATGATAAAGTTATACAGGCAGTTTCCTAAATCTGTTCTTATTTTTTGTACGCGATAAAGTTATAATGGCAGTTTCCTAAATCTTTTCTTTTTTTTTGTACATGATAAAGTTATACAGGCAGTTTCCTAAATCTGTTCTTATTTTTTGTACGCGATAAAGTTATAATGGCAGTTTCCTAAATCTTTTCATTTTTTTTTGTACATGATAAAGTTATACAGGCAGTTTCCTAAATCTGTTCTTATTTTTTGTACGCGATAAAGTTATAATGGCAGTTTCCTAAATCTTTTCTTTTTTTTGTACATGATAAAGTTATACAGGCAGTTTCCTAAATCTGTTCTTATTTTTTGTACGCGATAACGTTAAACTGGCTGATTTCACAACCTTTTCGATAAAGTTTTAGGGTAATGGATTTATAATGGCACTAATTTTTTGTAACATTAGTTGGCTATGACGTTATACTGGATAATTTCAAAATGACATCCTATCAATCATAGACAATTAGGACGTTATACTGGCTGATTTCACAATTCGTTCCTACTTTTCGTAGGCGATAAAGTTTTAGAACCAAGTGGATGATTTCATTATCCTTTCCTATCCTTCGTAGAAGATCAAGTTATACTGCTTGACGTCACATTTCTTTCCTAATTTTAGTAGACAATGATGTTATACGGGCTGATGTCACAATCCTTTCCTACCTTTCGTAGGCGGTATAGTTTTAGGATCTAGTGGATGTTTCCCAATCCTTTGCTATCCTTCGAATAAGAACAAGTTATACTGCTTGACGTCACATTTCTTTCCTAATTTTAGTAGACAATGATGTTATACGGGCTGATTTCGAAATCATTTCTTGACATTCACAGACAATAAAGTTATACTGGCTGATTTCACAATTTATTACTAACTTTCGTAGAAAATAATATTATACTCCCTGATTTCACAATTCGTTCCTATCTTTCGTACACGATTAAATTAAACTTCTTGGCGATACATTTTTCCCTAACATTCGTAGACGATGATGTTATACTACTGGCTGATTTCACAATCCTTTCCTTTCTTTCGTTGTGATAAAGTTCCTTGCTGATTTCACAATTATTTACTATCTCTCGTTGCGATAAAGTTAAACTGATTGATTTCACAATCCTTTCCTATTTCTCATAAGCGATATGCGCAAACATTTATGTATATCTTTACATAGGGTTATATATTCCACAATAACGTTACGTTTTATTTGTAAATTCGAATACTCGTAGCGTATGTTTTTCAAAGTCACTCCGTTTTGTAACGAAAGAGTAGCAACAGCATAATTGCATTGAACCATATTCCCAAACTAGTATCGGCGTTGCAGTGTGATGATGTTTGCTCAACCGAAACCTCTGCTTCATTAATAATATAAATGTTATTACTTAATCAGTTACGTCGGAAATTACCAACAGAATAAAGTAAAGACCGGCCTATGTTCCAAACATTTCGAGAATGTTCCAAGTATTCCCTAATTGGGAGTGGAGCCACTTACCGATTTGGTCCTTCATTTATACTTGGAGAATTTCACTTGGAACAGGGCAGCCATTTATAAAAGGCCGTGTAGATAAACATCTCGGAATTGGTTGTTATTTAATGTGAATTTTATTAGAACATTTTCTGATGTTTCTCGCTAATTAGGTTCAGTATAAATGTTTTCGGGTCTTGGTTAGAGAAAATCACGGATGCACAGAGAACGAACGTGTTTAATAATTATTATCTCATAAAAGCGGTGTAAATGGAAACCTTCCATGTATAACCTTATGAACGACCCTGCAAGATTTATTTAAACTTGATGTATTTTTATCGTATCTGTCTTCGCGCACCTCTCGTATTGCAATTAGAACGCACTGCCCTTCCTCCTTCACATTTGTTTATCATAGCCAATCCCTGTTTACTTTAACTATTATTTTTCACGATTACTGATATTGTCTTTAATTTAGGCATCAACTAGGCTTTATCCACTTTCTAAGTTCAGTGCTTATCCTGTCATTATCTCACAGATATTCTGTTTCTGATAGCTATTCGATAGCAATTCTTCATTTTAATTTCTTTCCTGGAACTCTCTAATCTCAGATTCCATTTGGCCTTTTCGTTTCTTCTTGATCCTCTATAACTTCCAGTCCCCGTTCTTCCTTTTCTTTTATTTTGTGAAACTATCGATCCTCCTTTTCTTTATCAAGGAACTGTATTAGATCAGATCTTTTGTAATATCAGGCAACAGTTCCTGTACTTTAAACTTTCATACATACGACAGTACTTCAAAACTGTCTGAGAAAGCTAATCTTTCTTTTGTATGTTTCACGGCGTAAAGCACTTTATCATCGCTTGATCCCTACTGGGAAAGCGGGATATATTATGTTGGGAACAATAATGTTTAGCGTGAAAGAATTTTAGACTCGTGTGTAAGGCTGCACCCTACTCCTTATCAGGGAAATAAAAAACCTTTATCCAAAGACATCACTTTTTTAAGACTTAAATTTCAGTGTCATTTAACAAAACGTAAAATATTTTTTTTCAAAAACCAGTTTTTATTTTTTTTAATTTTAAATGTTTTAAAAGTAACGTTCGAAACCCTACCGCTAAAACCCGGAACAAAAGGAATATGACATAAAACAATAACATTAAAGTCATGGTTTTTGGTAAAGTGTTTTCTTAGCTTACTAGTTGTACTCAAGTCCCTCTGTTATAAGTAGTCTCAAATTTTATGCTTCTATGCAATTACGTTTTACTGCCGTAACAATTAAACTTTAACTGGCTTAAACCTTGGTAGCGCCCCTATGTTATAACTATCCATATAATTTCGTGAGCCGAATTTTGAGAGAAAAATTGTGGGAGCTTGGAAGGTCTTATAGAGCTGGGATATGGCTCAATGTAAAGGTATTAACACGAAGGAATGGGAAAAATATAGGTTTTTCTCGATTGACAACTTTTATAAAGTTTTGAGGAATTTAAAGTTACCAAACATCTCCATAAGAAATACATTGCAATGAAAAACAGCTGAGTATGATTTCCAAATATTTCAGCTGAGAAACAGCTGTACAAATATTATATGAAAAGCAGCTGAGTACAAATATTTTAACAGTATTAAAAGTTACTTAGAAATATGAACTTGAGATCAGGTTTAGTTAATAAAGTCATATATATATATATATGTGTGTGTGTGTGTGTGTGTGTGTGTGTGTGTGTGTGTGTGTGTGTGTGTGTGTGTGTGTGTGTGTGTGTGTGTGTGTGTGTGTGTGTGTGTGTGTGTGTGTGTGTGTGTGTGTGTGTGTGTGTGTGTGTGTGTGTGTGTGTGTGTGTGTGTGTGTGTGTGTGTGTGTGTGTGTGTGTGTGTGTGTGTGTGTGTGTGTGTGTGTGTGTGTGTGTGTGTGTGTGTGTGTGTGTGTGTGTGTGTGTGTGTGTGTGTGTGTGTGTGTGTGTGTGTGTGTGTGTGTGTGTGTGTGTGTGTGTGTGTGTGTGTGTGTGTGTGTGTGTGTGTGTGTGTGTGTGTGTGTGTGTGTGTGTGTGTGTGTGTGTGTGTGTGTGTGTGTGTGTGTGTGTGTGTGTGTGTGTGTGTGTGTGTGTGTGTGTGTGTGTGTGTGTGTGTGTGTGTGTGTGTGTGTGTGTGTGTGTGTGTGTGTGTGTGTGTGTGTGTGTGTGTGTGAGAGGACACTTGTCGGGAGTTTCGTCTGCAAAGCGAGCGCATTGTGGGGTCGCCAATTTTTGTGGGGAGTCCCCAAAACGCCACCTATGGTTTTAATAGCTGAAATTAGTTTATCTATATGTCTTATCATCAGAAAACATGTTTATTTTAATTTTTGAAGCCGACCCCACAACCTCATTATTTTGCATACGACTATTTTTCGCACACCTTTCAACGCTTCCTAGTTTTAGCACCACAGAGCGCTAGTGTCGCCAAACAGTGTGTACAGTGTGTACTTTTACTTGTGGGCGAGCTTTTATGAGGAACTAGAATTTACACACACTTCTTGTTCGTGGTACGTTTAGGGGATTTTCCGTATGACACACTTCTTGTGGAGAGTGTCTTGTGACGACTTCAGACACATAGCCGACGCCAATATCTTTACACTAATTGGTGGTTTAAAACCACAAGTCGTGTAGTACCAAAGAGGCTATTCAATTTATTCTTTTTAAAATCACTAAACCCAGACTAATTATTTTAATATATATTTAATATATATCTCTGAACACTTTTTCTGTATATATTTAATTATTTGGGCTTAATATCTTCTATTTAGTTACATTTTTGAGGTTAAAGATAATTGTCTTAGACGGTTACAAACATTTTTACCAGGTAGTGTATCATTATTAAAATATGTTTTTCGTAATTAAAGTTTACAATTTTAATGTTGATTTGTAATCATTGCATGCAGGTTATGCTTATATTTTTCGGATAAAATTTTGTTTTTACATTACTTTGCATATATATTTTGGCATTAAGACTAACTGAAATGTTTTGAAAATTGATGTAACTTGGTTCTTCTCTTTCGAAATTTGGAAATAATAAACATCTGTTTAGAAACAAAACTTCATAAACTTGAAAAAATATGTTACTGTATGAAACATGATTTATCTATTTACAAATAATATTTGTGGTTTTATTCACAATGTAATCGCAAATGTGTTTTTTTTCATTTAACTTGATTAACAATATTCATGTACATAATCCTTTATCTATTAGGTCTGAATGTTAACGGTCACAAATTACGAAACGTGACACACATTTTGGGCACTAAACAAATTTAAAGTGACAAATAAATGTTGCCAGGCTTCGTGTATTTATTGAAGGAGTAGTCATTATTCTGACCTAAAAACGTTATAAATAAACGTTAACAGCGCTGACCCAAACACGGAAATAAATTGATGAATCTGTTTTGATTTCTAATAAGAGTAAGGTAAAACAAACTGTAAGTTAGAGTTTGTACTAGCAACACTCACTGATGATGACTTTGTCATTGAGTAAATAAATGAATAAGTTGTGAGTTTAGTGTATGTCTTTTATTTATTTTTATTTGCTAATGCTTAAAGTAAACTAAACTTTAACATTGCAAGATAATTATTCATTGTACACGGGCTACACAATTTCGTTCCTTTTGATATTTAAAAAAGAGTTTTGGTTTTTTAACAAGTCGTAATTGATAGAAGAATAGAATTTCGATAGAAATAGGCCTAATAATGCGTAAATAAATATTCTACAGACAATTGTAAGAAGAAATTTACGGTTTGTAAAAATGATAAACTGGAAATTTTAGATATAATTATAAGTAATGAAGATTTTCTAATTCCAAGTTGGAAATAGCATTTGAGAGTAACAAGAATTAAATAGCTGTAGTGATAAATTAAATTAAGGAAAAATGTAGAAAATTCCAAGATATAATTGTTTAATTTTAGTTAAAAGTAAACATTTGTGAATGATAGAGACTTTTATTACAATTTATGGATGGTAAATATCTTATAACGATTTCAACATAATCGTAAACATATAAATTGTACAAAATGTATGCTACTTTTCGACTGCTAAGTCTAAATCTTAATTCTTCTCTATACATAGCTTGTACCTCTTACCTAAGAAAGAATGTCCGAATGTCGCAGTTCATGTTGTCATATCAGACAGACTTGTGTAAGGTTAGTGGTTCCAAGATAAGGGCGAACTTGACACAGCAATTCTGCATATCATGTCTTATCGCTTACATATACATGTACATCTGCAAAACTATCTACGAACGGTGATCACCTCTCAGAAGTGTGTTTGTAAGTGATAGCGGCTAGAAATTGTTGTGAACTACCGATCCAATCACGAGTACAAGTTTTCACTGTTTTACTTCATCCAGTCGTTTTTTATCTTTTTAAATCGCTTACATTTGTGACTTAAAAGCAAATAACTCAGGGCAGTATGGTTTGCCCTTCAAACCCTCCAAAATCTTGAAAATATTGAGCCTCAAATAATATCGTATTAGCAGATTTGTCCGAAGTAACATAATGTACTTTTCTTCTTACAATAAATAAAGAGAAATAGTAATTTATTTCTCCTGTGACTTTTGACCATGGCCATTCTCTCCCATTGTCAAAATAGTGATATAAAAATTCAAAGACTATTTGCTTCTATATTCGTGTTGAGCCGTTACTATATTTGCTTATTTATATGTTTAGTGTATACAAATAAATAAAATCAAGTATTAATTTTACCGTAAATGTTTTAGACTAAACGTGTATATATTGGATTTTAGTGACCATATTTGTGCACATGTGTACATATATTTATACATGTGTAAATATATATGCAATGTTAAAATATTGAAAAATGTACGATAACTCAATATTGAATATTGTAACATACTAACCATCTATTTTACATAATATATAATATATAATAATATATATATATATATATATATATATATATATATATAATATTATATAATAATATATATATAATATATATATATATTATATATATATATATATATATATATATATATATATATATATATATATATATATATATATATATATATATATATATATATATGTAAACTTATCCCTACTTCCATCTTATGCTTTAATAAACAAAAGACGTTTGTTACGGTTTGAGATGACAAAGAAACACATTTCCTGAAACAGCCTTCCTCATTTATAGAAAAATATGTTCCACTATAAAAATTCTTTATGTATCACTATATGTTAATGCGTACAGAATATTACAATTCTCAGCAACTCCACCCATTCTTATAAAATTTAGCTAATTTCTTCTGAGAAAGAAAGGTCAAAACGAGAAAAATGTATAGATTCGAAAATAAGATAATGATCACAACCGACTACGGTACAGAGATACTGTTTAGTGAGTCGGGTTAATCTTATTCATACCACAGTTTAATCTACTTAAGATCATTTAAAAATAATTTTTGAAGATTAGATTAGCAATTACAAAGTCTTTAAAATAAAAAAAAAATGCTATTGGCATATTCAATAAATAGAACTGTTTCCCATATTCTTTGTTTAGATAAGTATAAAAACGTTTCAGGTAGCTAATCGGGGGAACAATAAAACAAAAACTATCCCTAAGTTACGCACTCTAAATATGAAAAGGCTTTTACTTGGTCCACTTGAACATATAACATGATCGAGCCTAGCCTAATCCTCTTTTCTTGTTCACGTAGGCTTATTCTACGCTTATTTTATATATTTAGAAACAATGCCAAACTATCTTTCCTAATAAAAAATTAATAGTAGTATTTCTATAACTACAATAGCCAAATATAACTAAAAACTAATTGTTTCCGTTTTTGATGATATGCACATTCTCGCAAGGTGCCCAGTAGCTACGGTTTATCAGTACACATATTTTGACAACATATGTGTTACATACAACATAAATGTTGAATAATTAACATTAAATTTGTTTTTAATGATATATGTCTTAAAATTAGGTTAATTAAAGCTTAGCTAGTGAGAACTTATTTCACTCTAAATCTCATTACACACTAGTTGAGTAAATCATATCAAGTAGTTTCGACGGCGATGCCGTTTTCATCAGTGATAGGCTACTACTAACAAATTTCATCAAGCCACGTCATTATAAATTGTGTATAGGCTTCGTATCGTACAACTATAAAACAAACAAATTAATACATTTAAAACTCAAACAATAAAGATATTCTAACCTACAGAATACTTCCTCACTAACGAGAGTTATCTATTTTACATTAGTATTTTTTGTATCATCAATATACAGGCATTACTATTCCGCACGTGTACCTCTGTGGTAAATTTATCAAAGGAAAGAATCCATTAAGTTCCCAATACATCGTCGACATACAGGGTCCAAACCAGCAGAAGAAATTTGTCTCTTTAGCATTGTTCTTAAACTTGCTCATAAAGAAAAAGGCCAAGAAATCCGCCTCTGAGAAATCGGGAGTTTACAGCGTGAGAAGTGCGATGGAGTAGATATTGGCCAAACCCGTATGTGTGAGTATTAAGGCAAGAAGCAGGGAGCAGCAATTTAAAAACTACAAACTGAATACTCAGCGATGACCAAGCATTGCCTGAACAATCAGCATTTCTTTACGTCTGACCATCCTAGGGTAAACATGTAATTAGGTACAACACTCATGATGCTTGGTAGACTTGGATAAGAAACTAATTTCGAGATGTCTCAGTCATCAATGAGTTTGCCCAGTTCAGGATTCTTCTCTTTTTTTCCTGAATACTGTGTTGTTTCGCAAAACATTTGAGGTTTATCATTTTTGCGTTTTCTTGATATATTCTGACGTTTTTGTCATTACTTTGCTGATTAATTTAAGTTAATTACCGTGCTTTCTGTTTAAGACTTAATAAGTATTAAAAAGGTTGCTACCGCTAGTTTAAATGTTTTAAGTAATGTATAAATTTTAATAATTATATAATAATCCCTAACTTTATTTTCTGTTTCTATTTATAAATTTGTAATAAACTAATTTTATAAACGAATACTTTATAGATCTAATTTGTTAAAATATGTTTTAAAACTCTTTTAGCCTTATTAATAGTTAATATATTGGTAATAGAAGAAATATTAATGTAAAATGGATACCACTCCTGAGTAAGGAGTTTAATGTTCTGTAGGTTAAGATGTCTTTATTGTTTGAGTTTTAAATGTTTCATCTTGTTTTATATTTGCACGATACAAAGCCTATCGTTAATTTATACTGATGTAGTTTGATGAAGGCCATTTACTGAGGAGGCGACATCGTCGTCGAAATTAGTGTGTATATTTTATTAAACTAGTGTGTAGTGAGTTTTAGAGTGAACTGTTATAATTTTTATCTATGTATTTTAGACGTTAATCTGTGAAATAAATTAGACAGGAGTTGAAAGGACAAATAGGCTAAGGTAAACGCAGTGTTAAAACGCCTTTGCTTCCACATCTTTCGAGTAAAAATCAATCATTCAGTCCCTACTGATGTATGTATAGTGCTGTGGAGCTGAACAGCATGCTTTTAAAGGGATTCTGTAATCGATATAGTATATTTATACCCATTATATTAAGCCCCATCTGCTTTTAGGAATTCAATTTTTGCCATTTTCCCATATCCTTTAAATTAGGTACATTCATTATATTTTCATTATAGTCATTGTAAAAATTTATTTAACTCCTACAGCATATCTTTTTCACAAAGATTATAAGTAAAAAAACCTTACCTTTCATCGTGTTAATACAAGGATGTTACTTTCTACAAGGCCGGGTGAAGAACCTGGGAATTTCTCAAAACTGATTTAAGTCGATTTCAAACATCTTCTCTTACTATTGTATTAAATATTTCTTCTGGTTTTCATTTTTTATTAATTATTTTCCATTTTGTTGAAATAGCTACAAATAAAAATGAGGAAGGGACTGAAGAAGTAGTTAAAAAACTCGGCATAAAAAGTTCCGTGTTATACTGTATGTAGGCCTACAGATTACTGGTACAAACTAGTGATGTCGATCTTATTGTTAATGCAAAAGATACAAAAGGTTTTGACTGTTTTCAATTTTTTTAATTTGTGTATTTGCTTTATTAATTGATTTTTCATCAATTAACACAATCTTTTATACTTAGTATGAAGTAATTTTACATTGAACGTAAGGTACAATATCGTCTATGATACCATGTCAAACGAATTGTTATAAATACAGTAAACTTAAGTCCAAGCCTCTCCAAGATGAAGGCCTCAACCTGATCACCGCATTTTGTGCCCCAATAGGTCAATCTTGATATAAATGCGTCACAATATAATCTACGGGCGATGATCACCATATTAGAAGTATTCTCATTGCGTTTGACGCAGATCTAGCTACCTGCATTCATGCATTTTCATCTCTTTCTTTCGATTCGTAGGTTAAACGTGAACCACTAAGGGCAGCAGAGAGTATTGAATAGCCCTCCAAAAGATTTGTAAAGGTTGTATTTATATTAAAATAACACCAACAGCTTTGTCCTATATAATGTGTTTTTCTCTCAAGTGAAGGAAAATAGTCAATTTTTCTTCCTATGACTTTTAACTATGACCATTTTCTACCAATGTTGAAATATTTATATATAGATGAAAAAATTATTTGTTTCTATAATCGACTTCAGCCTTTGATTACCTATGTTTGTTTACTTTTTTCTTTAGGGCAAACATAGAAATTAACACGTAGTACACATACGTTGGCCATATTAAATGGGAACTTGTATGCAATGCATTAAATACACAATGCGATATTGTGACAATATATTATTGGTTTCTATTGCATGTTCCAACATATTAACCACAAAGAACATTAGTATTGCAAGTTAGGATTGTGGAAACCTGTCCATACTCCCATCCTATTCTTGAAAAACAAGTCGTATTATTGCACTATCAAAATGCAACCGAAGATTCACTTCTGCGTTATACATTGTGATACTCTGTATTATTTATTCTTTAAATATATGACCGAAGTACATAGACAATGTTTCTCGTCATTTAAAGATTAGGTATAGTTGATACCGATAAACGAATTCGTTGGACTGTATATAGAAGCATTGACAGTTTATGTTATCATATCAATCACATATTTGTAAATACTAATGATCATACTTCAATATAATATCGCGAACCCAACAATTATGGATTATGCTTTAACGTCGCAAGGTTAGGCCATAGGCAATACAAATTAAAATAAAGTAATGCCTTATAAAATAGATCTTAGTTTAGGCCATCAAAATATAGATAAATATTTTAAATTTATATATGAAAAGACCGAACTAACTCTAACAATTGTCCAACAGTATCTCCTCGCCGCCGGGAACGGTAACATAATGTTACATGAGCTGAACTACTATGTAATACATTGAATGTAATTCCATACTAAGAGGTGTATTTATAGTTGGTTGTTTATTTTCCATATTGTTTCATTTCGTTTTTAATAAGTGTTTATTTCTAAACTTTTCTATAAGAAACATAAACTTATAAATACCCCATTATAATTTGAACGTGTAACAGTTTAGGGTTAATAGAATAATTTCAAGAACGTATACTTAAAAACCCTAAGCAGCATTGAGTAACTCTATCATTCTTTTCCAATTAAATCCTAACACTAGACAGCAATAATGAATCGCCCATTGACCCGCAACATCTAGAGTCACAAATGCCTACAGTATTTTTCACATATGGAAGGAGGAATTGTGGCAACTAAGTAGTAGTATAATACCACTTTACTGACCCCCTCCTTACATAATAACCAAGGCTACTGTATAAATATTTCCCAGTAACGGAAAAGAGAAAAGTACTGTTTATATCTATACGTCCTTCTCAGTTAAAACTGAACTTTGCCATATTGTGAGTTGTAGAATAACAAAGAAATCATGGAGGGTAATTTAAAAAGGGTAATAGTTTTTTTTTCAAAGGTTTTCCTAAAATAAATTTACATATTATTTTGTATTAATCAGTGAAGACATTTAAATAATAAAACAATACAAATAGATATTAGTGGATCTGTTTCAAAGTTAGCGAAATCCGCTTGGCTTACCATCGTTTTCACTTTTATGATTAGGTCAAAATGTCAAAATTAGGCTCAACAATTTAAAAAGGATTGCGTAACACATAACAGTAAGATTCTGTGTTTATTTGGCCACGGTATTTAAGTAGAGTTTTCAGTTGCTGTGAGTTTACTAATACTACGGTATGTCCAGAATCATCCCCAGCTTATGAAAAAAAGTAGCGAAATTAGTTTTATCACAACTATTTCCACAATTACCTTAAAATGACCACCCACGTTTTTAAACAAGCTACTTGAAGTCCTGGGTTATAATGATGTTTTAGTAGCTTTAATCGAAAGTGAAACTGTTCTCGAGAAAAGAGGCTCCAAGCTTTTAAATACATGCAATCGGTAATTTCATACATTTTTAAACATCGTGTTACAATTGTATACGTTTTGTTAATCATATTAAACCGTATGAAGATTTTAAACACAAATCATAATATGATTTAAATCTTATAGATTAACTTTAGTTGTTCGCGTTTCAAACATAAAACGGAAGATTTTGAAAAAATCACGCTGGTATTTCCTTTAGTTGTAGGCACCTGGTATTGTAACTAATTATTTATTTTATACCTATCAAAAGTAGTATATAGCTATAAAGTTATTATTTTTTTTAAAAAAAAGGGTAGGCTAGGCTATTCGGCCACACTTGCTTAGCTTGTTTTGGAGTACCCGTTGCTATTTTGTTGAAAAGAATTTGTGTTTTATTTTACTTACAAATACATTCAATCTATACATTTTGGGAGGTATGACGGAAATTTGGAATATTCTGTAATCCTGGAGTTTTGATACAGTTAGAATTAATGTTTGTTTTATTTGTAAAAATACATACATACATACACATATATATATATATATATATATATATATATATATATATATATATATATATATAAATGAATGTTTGTATGTATGTATGTGAGTATGTATGTTATACACGCCTAAACCGTTGAACAAAAGTTTATGAAATTGTTTGACACATTCCCAGGATGGTCCGTTTGAGGTTTGGAATAGATCTATTTACAGCGCTCTGCCCCAGTGGCTTAGGATGGTTCAAAAACCGATGTAAGTCTGTATGTAGATCTTATGACCGCCTAAACTACTGAACATTTTAAAGACATTTGGAGAGATTGTTTAACATATTTTCATAATGGTTATATAAATGTATGTATATATGTATATGTAAATTCGGGGGGATTGTTTAACATATTCTCAGGATACTTTGTTAAGGTTAGTGTATATCCAACCAAAGGGCTCCGCCGCCCAGAGGCTTAGGATTGTTCAAAAACCGATGTATATATGTATGCATCTCATGGACGTCTAACTAACTAAACAGAGGTTATTATAATTTCGAGAGATTGTTTTATCTTTCATCAATTAACAATCTTTTATAGTTAGTGTAAGAGTAATTTTACATTGAACGTAAGGGACTCTATTAACTGTATAAAACAACTGTAGCGAAATGTTTACTATAAATAAATGATACCTCTATGCCACAAATGACTTTTTTCTTTTATTATGTACATTTCCATTGTATAGCAATCATCTTCAGATGTAATTAAAAAAATATATATTGTAATTACCTCTGAGGATGATTGCTATGCAATCGAGATGTACACAAGGTTTTAAATAAAAGAAAAATGTCATTTTGTACTACAGAGGTTTTATTTATTTATGTTAAGGATCACTATTGTTTATGATACCATATCAAGCTAATTGTTATTCTCCAATATAAAGGCCTGAACCTGATCACCGCATTTTGTGGGTGCCATAGCTCCTTACTTCTGTTCAATACAATGTCGCGAATCCACCAATTATGGATTATGGTTTAACGACGCAAGGTTGAACCACAATCAATAGAAATATAAAATAAAATCATGATTTATAAAATAGATTTTAATTTAGGCCATCAAATTATAGCCTAATATTTTAAGTTTATATATGAAAAGACTGAACTAACTAACAATTCGCTATCAGTATCTCCGAGCCGCCGTAACATTATGTTATACGAGTTGAACTATCTATGTAATATATTGAATGTAATTCCGTAGTAAAAGCTATATTTATAGTAGGTTGTTTATTTTCTATATTGTTTCTCTTCGTTTTAAACAAGAGTGTTTATCTTAGAACTTCGCTTTAAGAAACATCAATTTATAAATACCCCATTATAACATGAATGGTTTAGTAAACAGTAATGGTTTAGGCTTAATAAATTAATTTCAAGAATATACGTAAAATCCTGAATCAGCATTAAGTAACTGAATCATTTTATCCCATTAAGTCCCCAGCACTAGAAAGTAATAATGAATTGCCCATGCTCCCGCAACGTCTAAAGCCACACATGCCTACAGTATTTTTCAAATATGAAAGAATAAATTATGGCGACTAAATATTGGTATAATGCTATCAAATCGTAAGACTTGAACATTTTACGTGTAGATTTTTTCATTGTCTTGAAATAAGCTGCTAAACTCTTACTTATTGTTTAAATAGAATTATACAAATTGCTTTCAGAGAACAAATAAAATCATGTTATTATATAACAGAAGGCTAGTGTAAAAACATTTCACAGTAAACGGAAAAGAGAAAAATATTGTTTAAATCTTTGCATCCTTCTCGGATAAAACTGGACCTTGTCATATTGTGAGTTTTACGCAAACAAATAAAATATCTCAGTTAATTTAAATCGAGTAATAGTCTCTTCAAAGATTTTCCTAAAATTAAATTATATATATTATTTTAGTACTAATCGGTGAAGACATCTAAATAATAAAACAATACAAATACATATTACAGTATCTGCTTCTAGGTTCCCAAAATCAGCTTGGAGAATAATCGTTTCCCCGTTTAGAATTAATTCAAAAAAGAAAATATTAGGTTCAACAAATGCATAATGGTTTCTGAACACATAAAGATAAGATCTGGAAAGTTTATGTTACCAAGAGATTTACATCAAGTTTTCAGTTGCTGTGAGTTTACTAATCCTACGGTATGTCAAGAGTCATCCCCAGCTTATGAAAGAAGGTAGCGAAGTTAGGTTTATCACAACTATTTCCACAATTACCCTAAAATGACCACACACGTTTTAAACGTGCAACATGAAGACCTGTGTTGCACTGGTTATAATGTTTTAGTTGCTTAATCGAATAGTGACACTATTCGAGAAAGGGGGATCTAAACTTTTACAAACGCTCCAACTTTCCATCGGCAATTTCATATATTTTTATACGTGGTGTTGAATTTGTATACGTTTTGTAAGTCTTAAATCTTATACATTAACTTTAGTTGTTCGCGCTTCCAACACAAAACGGAAGATTTAGAAAAAAATCACCCTGATATTTCATTTAGTTCTAAGTAATTGGTGTTGTAACTAATTATTTATTTTACACCTATCAAAACTAGCACATAGCTATATAGTTGTTATTGATTAAATTGTGTAGGCCAGGCTATTCAGTCACCCTTGCCTAACTTGTTTTGGAGTATCCGTTGTTATTTTGCCGTGTTTGTAGGCACGAGTTTGTGTTTTATTTCACATACAAACACATTCAATCTATGTATTTTGGGAGGCATAAATAAAATTTACAATATTCCGTAAAACCTTGGTTTTTTTATTAATTAAATTTTAGGTTTGTATAGATAGATAAAACTGAATATCATTTTTGTTTTTATTTGTCAGAAATAAGAAGTCTACATTTTTGGAAATCATACAAGATATATATGTATTTAAAAACCGCCAATTCATATATATATATATATATATATATATATATATATATATATATATATATATATATAATTATATGGTACTGTGGAATAGGATTTTAGATTTTTTTCTACAAAATAATCTATATTATGTTCCACGTGGAGGCAGGCATTTTCCATTACTTTAACAGATACAAATTGTTTTTGTTTTCATTTTTATAAAAAATAATTTTGGCAGAATTTTATAGCTCCTTGTGTTTATAAATCAAGAAAAAATATTTTTAATGGTTTACTATTATTACTATTTTTAACGAATAATTATTTTTTTTA
Organism: Prosapia bicincta; assembly: GCA_036971475.1. Lineage (NCBI taxonomy): Eukaryota > Metazoa > Arthropoda > Insecta > Hemiptera > Cercopidae > Prosapia > Prosapia bicincta. The sequence continues at coordinate 128,435,374 of JBAIZL010000003.1, read as the reverse complement.
AAGAGTTAAATGTAAAACTTTGTAATATATATAGAACAAAATTTCAATCATAATTAAACTTGCAGAGTGAAGAAAACATGAATTTAGTTTTTTTTAATGCATCAATTTTTTTGAGAATATTGCAGAACTTAATAATGCCTGAAAGCAAAAGTATTTAACGTCATGGTCTATTTTTCCGATGGATCACACAAATGTAATCTACTTTGGCTTCATCTGTAAGCGTTGCAGATCAGATTAATCTAGCCGTCTTTTTATCATACTACTAGGCCTTATCTCAACTTCTTATGACCATAGACGTAAACATCGGTGGGACAGATACGTACGGAATGATGACTCAGATCGATAATAGTCAGGCAGAGAGCCCCCAACATACCATCCACAAGTGAGTTTGCACACTGTAACTGCGTCCTCAGAAGGAATTGATAAAACGTGAATTTAAATTTCAAGTTACATAAAAAGAGAAGTTGTGCGTTTACTAATAACAATATTTAACAGATATGTACAAAATTTCAAGTTGATTACTTCACTAGATCTGAGAGCTCCCACAAGATGCGTGTAGAGTTTGCGTCCGGCCAAGTGTCCACAAACACGTATAGGTGTGTGTGTGTGTGTGTGTGTGTGTGTGTGTGTGTGTGTGTGTGTGTGTGTGTGTGTGTGTGTGTATGTGTGTGTCAGTCTTACCGTATTAGATATGATTGACAAATGTATTAAATTAGAAATAGTCACTGGTTCTGGAAAAGGAAACATATTTTTCTTAAGAATTAAATTAACAGAATTAAATTTTTCCTAAAAATTAAAATAATATCAACAGATCCTAGCATGCCATTTCAAATGAAAAGGAACCCAATTCCTTTAAGACTTGCATTTTCCATAATTATAAATAAGGCTCAGTGTCAAACATTCCTAAGAGCAGGGCTGTAATTGACAGAAGCTGTTTTAACACATGATCAACTTTGTGTTGCACTAAATAGAGTAAAATCTCAAGATGAAATAAAAATACATATTGAAAATAGATTTGTCAAAAAAATCAAATTGAAAACCCATTTACAAAAAATGTAGTTTATAAGGAAAGGTTTATAAGGAAATTTTATGAAAGGTTTGAATTATATTAAATTAATAAAATTATTACTGAAAAGTTTAAAAAATTTGTCAACATTTGCCCCTACAAGCCCCTAGTCTGAAATAAAGTCGGAAGTTACACTGTGTAAATATTTCCAAAACGGAGATGATTTTTGAGGGGTTTGCTTCTTGATAAGAGTGTAGAATCCTCAACTAATCTGACTGTATCTCTATCTTTCGACACTTTTTTGGATTGAATACTTATTGTCGGGTTTATTGTTTCTCCCGAGTTCTTATCTGTTTCTGACTGTCTTAAAAATGATATTTTCACCTACAACCGCGATGCATTCACGTAATGCCAGTTTCTCTGTAGATCTTTAATTTTCTGTTTTTACCACCTTTAATTTACGACCTATGTCTCAAAGGCTATCCTTCCCATCGTTACACACTTCTTGTTAACGTATAGTGCGTCTTATTGGCTACAGTGAATACGGGATAATTTTTGGGAATATCATCGGAAGAATTTTTTTAGAAGTCCTATGAAGGAGTTTGTTGGAAGGCGAAATCAACGCATCTAAAACCGAAGGATGTCAACGCCTTTCAAGAACCTATTAGGAGGAAAAGCAAGTTTATTGTGTCCAAAATAAAAGACGGGCGACAAAATATGACTGAAAAACGGCAATTGTTTAAAGCGACCTTTAAAATTAAATGCTTTTTGAGAGAGACCTTTAGAGATGCTTATTTATTAATTCCTAGTGTTAGATCACAATTTCCTGATACATAACTTGTACATATTTTTAATCGTTAATAAAATAAGTTTTTATTTGTTCAATCATATTCAAATATATTTTTTTAACCTCTAGTGGATGACAATTGATATTAGTACAGTTTTTCAAATAATTGTTCAATAATTAAATTATAAAAATTGGGGAGGGGTTTATTTAGGTCGGATTCGAACTGAGTAGGCCGAAATCTTCGTGTACGAAGTCTAGCGCTAGAATTTTCCCATACCTAGAAATGTATTTCACAAAGAAGTATATGAAGTTTTCTTCTGCCTCCATCTGGTGGTCATTGAAACCTCCATTGCACAACCTTAAATTGTTGCCATGATTACCACACAATATCATAAATAATGCTCTGGGATTAAAAATAAATGAAAAGAATAAAATAAACAAACCATCTGGATTAACGATATCTAACCTTGTTTCACTAACGGACAATGCGAAAGGAAAGTGAAAAGAAACTACAACACAATAAGTGACAAAAAAAAGGACATAAATATTAACAATCAAAAATATAGCCCAACATCTACATACAAAATAAAATGGAAAATTGCAAAGAAATTCGCTTTTTACTTTGCCAGTTAATATTGTTATTCTGACACACACATAGGGGTATATATATATATATATATATATATATATATATATATATATATATATATATATATATATTAAATATGGTGATATGTTTTCTTGTAATATAGTTAATAGATTAAAAATATTTCAAAAACAAGAATACTTTTAATGAATATATTTATTCAAAGCTTTTCGCCGATTAAATTTAATTTAGTTAATTTTACAACTGCTCCTTCTTATAAAATTTCAAAATATATGGCTTTATTACTTAAAGATAAGGTAAAATTAAATAATACTCATAATATAAAAAACTGATTGAGCTTATTGAAAAATTAAAAGATATTAAAATTGATAATAATACAAAATTAATATCATTTGATGTTACTAACATGTATAATAACATACCTATAATGAAAACACTTGAAATAATAAAAAATAATATAGATACATTTGAAAAAGATAACACATTAACACAAGAAATAATAAATACATTAAAAATCATATTAAATGAAAATTACTTTTTATATAATAATAAAATTTATAAACAAAAGGATGGATTAACAATGGGCTCTCCAATGTCCAGCATATTATCTGAAATATTTTTTTGACATTGAAATAGATAAGATTATTAAAACATATGATCAAAATGGACACTGGTTTAGATATGTAGATGATGGATTATACATATCAAGTAATAATGGTTTAAATATTGACAAAATATTAAAATGTATAAATAATATAAACGAAAATATAAAATTTACACATGAATTTGAATTAAAAAATAAACTAAATTATTTAGATATTACAATTACTAGAAATAAAGAATCATTTGAATATAATATATATAGCAAACCAACGCAGACAAATCAAATAATACCTAACTATTCAAATCATCCATACAACCAAAAAATGGCAGCGCTTTATAATTTACTACATAGAATGCACAAAATACCAATGAATTTAAATGATCAAATAAAAGAAAAAAATATAATATATCAAATTGGTTTAGAAAATGGATATAAAAGGAAAACTATAGATAAATTAAATAATAATATAATAAGAAAACAGAAACTCGAAAATAACTTTGTACCTAAAGAGAGAAAATATTTGGACAACTTTTACATTCACTGGTAATGAAATAAATAAAATTACAAGATTATTTAAAGAAACAAATTTACAAATTACATATAAAACTGATAATAAAATTAAAAATTTAATAAACAATAACAAAAATCAAAATAATATGCACGAAAGAAATGGAGTATATAATATAAAATGTCAAACTTGTAATAAATTATATGTAGGACAAACAAAAAAGAAATTAAAAGAAAGATACAAAGAACATTTAAACGCTTATATCAAACCAAACATAAACAAATCAAATTTAGCTACGCATTGTATTAATAATGGACATGAGTTTCCGGAAATAGAAAATATGAAATTAATAAATGAATTAAATAAAGGATTGAAAATGAATATATTTGAAACATTGGAAATTTATAAGCATAAAGTTAAAGACAAATTAATTGATGAACAAATTCAAGTGAGATCAAGGCACCAAACTATTTATAAAGTCATTGATGTTATAGAAAAATTTACATAAAGTGCAATACTTATAAACATATGATTCTTTGTAGTAAATATGATTTAATTTTGTAAAAATGTTTTATTAGATAATTATTTTCCTGAAGATGCTGATACTATTTAATCGGCGAAAAGCTTTGAATAAATATAATTCATTAAAAGTATTCTTGTTTTTGAAATATTTTAAATTTATTATATATATATATATATATATATATATATATATATATATATATATATATATATATATATATATAATTAATTAATAAGTGAAGACTGTGCTTTTGTGTGAAATTATTTGGGAATAGTGTGCAGTAGAAATAATGGTTACAGATAATTTATAAGAACATTGCGTGAATTTTTGTTTATATTTGTTGATTTTATTCTTCTGTTTAAGTGAAAATGTTCAAATGAACCGTAATGGAGGAAGACCGCGAGTTCGTAGATGAGTATTTAGCAATGGTTTGGAGCAGAGAGAAAGCTCAAGGATCTTTTACAATCCAGGAGGAGGGTCTGATAAAAATATTCCCAATTTTAGGCCCTCTAATCAATGAAAATTATGTGATTCAGAATAGTGTTGGCAAGCCTGACCAAAGCTGCCAGCATTGTAATGCACTTCCCAGTGAGATAGTAAGAGGACACTTCAACTTATGTTGCCACAATGGTCTGGTATTGCTACCACAGTTCAGAAAAAACCTATAATTCCAATATTTATATTAATGGCAAACAGTAAGAATTGTATTGAAGATATCAGAAATATAACATTGCATGAGTTTTGCGTTATTTTAAGCACGCACCAAAGAAATACCTGGCGATGGTTCTTATACTTTTAAGTGCAAGGCCTTAAAGATTTATAGGTATATCTCAAACCTCTATTCTCTACATGAACAAACGCCTTCATATGGTCAGTTTTATACAATCGACTCAACAGTTGCAAAGAACAGATTAGGAAAGTTTGACAACCAAAATTTTAATGGAGGTACTTCAAGACGTTTCACTGATATTTTCGTAAACAATCATTGTAATAAATAAGAAGCAGCAATTGCTCCTACGAACCCCTAGTATTATTTGAATTTCATTGATTAAAACTGAGTTAAAAATTTTTATAAAACTGGTAAATTTATTGTAAATAATAAAAAGACACTTCATTATCCTTCTAGAGGAAATCAACCCCCAAACCACCTCCCGTAAGGTCTCATAAATCCACAAATTATTGTCCCAACCCCTCTTTATACAAAAAACCAAGACATCAATTGCAGTCCGAGTTGACTTAAGGATAGATTTCCCAAAATCGCCATCCTTGAAAATAACATCAAAAGTCCTACTGCAGTAAATCATTTAAATGAGAGTTACTTTTTAAATACGACTAAGTTCAAAGAAGAATATGAACTTTATAACTTGAAGTTTTTGTGTTGTACATCTTGAGATTTTTGTATAAATTACACTTTTTGTATTAGCTTGGGAAAACCACTACTTACTGATTTATTCAGCAGACTAGGTCTCACACTAGGTCAGCACATTATTCAATACTGTGAGTCACTGACAAGACTGTTGCTCAGGTGTGTGATGTTGGTGTGAGTCTGTTGTGTGTTGTTATTCATAGAGTAGTTGTTAATTTTGTGTTCAAATATAGTATTTGATTGTGTTTTGTCATTTAGAATGTGATGTGGATAGTAAATGCTTTAAATATATGCCAACTTGTAAACTAATTTAAATATTCTCTAATTATAAGTTTTACAAGTTAAATTACAAAGATTTGTATTTATGTTATCACTTGGCAAAAAACCACTACTAACTGATATTTTTCAGTAGTCGCGATTCGCACTAGATCGGTGCATTTTTAATGCTGTGAGTCCCGGGAGTCTTGTCACAATGAAATCGGCATTGAACAACACGCTGATCTAGTGCAATACACGTCTTCTAAAAGTATCAGTAAATAGTAGTTTTCTTCCAGGTGATAACATAGGAATTTTGTTTTAATGCCTCAAGGTGCACAACACAAAAAACTGCAAATTTTACAAAGCTTCACTTCAAAAGATTCGACCAATGTCTTTGACAGCAGCAATAATAACCAAATTATTGAACTACTAGCAAGGTTTATACTATAGCTTGGATAAAACTAGAATAAGATTCTATGAAAGTGAAAGCGGCTCGAGGGCTGGGACTCGTCACCTGTTGGACGAATGGCAGGCCAGATTCTGTCCGAGAAGAGGGCCTTTGTTGCTAACTCTAAATCGAACTCCAGTCCGTCAGTAAGAGTCATTTTTTAGCCGTGGTGAAGTGAGCTATTTTCTGATAATGAAATGGTCTCAATCTCTATTAATTTATTGACTGTTTTTTACGATCAATAAACAGTCTTTATCAGGACATAACTGCTTTGTTTATAATAGCTGAAAACGAAATTGTAGAGAAGAGAATTAGGCTACCTTGTTTACATGTGCATAATTTAATACCCGCATTATATATTAAGGGAAACCTTTGTTCTCATTAATAAAATTAATGAATTTTATAGTCCATTACGTTCGGTGAATCTTATTAATCACTTAAACACTAGTTTATGACTATCCTAACTTTTAATTTAGTAAATTTGTTAAAACTTACTGAGATAAAACGTTTTCGATCGCTATGTGCCGATCTTCATCAGTGTCTTCTGCTTAGAGATGTTGGGTCAAGCGGTGGCGGTTTTAAAGGTAGGTTTTCGATAGTATCGAAGAGTGTGTGTGATTTGTATTGTGTTTGTTCGTTTAATATGTTTGTACTTTGTGTTTTTGTGTGTCTGTAAATTTCATATTGTTCTAGTGTGTTGAGATGTGGTCTTTTTTTGTTAATGTGTAGGATTTTTAGGTTATGGTAATTGTCTGTGTATTTGTGTTCTGTATCTTTTATGTGGTTGTAAAATGTTGAGTTGGTGTTCTGTTTGTGTTCTTCGACTAGACAAACTATGGTACGAAATACAAAAAAACACTATAACTAACACTACAGACAGGGAAAACAGATACATCATATTACCATTCATAAACAAAACAAACAAAATAGCCAGCAAATTTCAAAAAATAGGATACAAAATAGCATACAAAATTAATAACAAGTTACAATATAAAATACAACACAACATCAACAACAAGGATAAACTACAAGCACTAGGCATACACAAACTGAACTGCGACGAATGTAACAAATTCTACATTGGACAAACAGGTCGCAGCTTTAAACAAAGAGTCGAAGAACACAAACAGAACACCAACTCAACATTTTACAACCACATAAAAGATACAGGACACAAATACACAGGCATTTACCATAACCTAGAAATCCTACACATTAACAAAAACGGACCACATCTCAACACACTAGAACAATATGAAATTTACAGACACACAAAATACAAACATATTAAACGAACAAATACAATACAAATCACACATACTCTTCGATACTATCGAAAACCTACCTTTAAAACCGTCACCGCTTGACCCATCTGCAAGCAGAAGACACTGATGAAGATCGGCACATAGCGATCGAAAACGTTCTGTCTCAGTAAGTTTTAACAAATTTACTAAATTCAAAGTTCGGATAGTCATAAACTACTGTTTAAGTGATTAATAAAATTAAGTTTTTGGATATTAGTGGAAATTTAATTTTGAGGTCTTTGGGTGAAATATTGTTTTTCAAATATTTCTTAAAAGTCAATTCGTAAGTATACGTGTGCACTTTAATCGAGACAAGTGGAGCGAATGATCCGATTGTATATTTCTTTAGACCTAATTACATAATTGTTATTGCATAAATCTTAATTGTTATTTAAGGTCATTAAAAATCAATACATTCAATTTAAAAACATCGGTTCTAAAGATTTTTATTAATATTATAGCAATATTAACCCTTAAAATTAATCAAAGATACACTTTTTATATACCTAAGTAAAACATAATTTTCAAATCTAGATTAAAAATCTTTCCGTATATAACCGAAGATTAAGTTTAACCTATTTATAACAATATTTTAAAATTACTCTTTTAATCAAATTATTTACTATATTCAATAGGTTATAACTAATATAATTAATTTACCGAATTACCCTGGGAATAACTATAGGGATGAGAGCGACGAGTGTTCCAACTGGCAACCTAGCCTTCCTTCAGCACAACCTACCGGTGGCAACCGCCACAGCCATAGTGCTATTCCAGCTTTATTCAGACTTATAGTAGCTCGAGACAAGAAGGGAACAATGTAAAAAATGTTATTTGTTTATTGATGCTACTTATTCACAAATTATTATTTAAATTTTCGAATAGCTGAATAAATTGGGTTATCAGTGACAATCTAATTACGCTTGCTAAACGGAGTTCAAAAACTTGATTTTTAATATAATTTGGAACGCATCCGATAAAACAAAATTAAATATATTATTTCCAATATTATTTCTATAAACACAAAAGTAAGAAACACAGACGATTGCCTAGTGCAGTTGCGTGTTTAAGTTTGTTTTTTTAAATTTACTTTAATCGTAGGCCTACTTTATGAAAGTCGCTAGATAAAAAAAAAACAATATTTTTGAAAGACACCCAGTGTCTTACCAGAGTCAACCACAAAATGACATTCCTAACGACAAATTTATTAAATGTTTAGATATTTAAAGGAACACGATAAAACAATTTTTAAAATATATAGCTTCAAAATCAGTGTTAAACCATGAACAATTTATTGACTCATCAAAGTGTATTTATGAATTTCAAACATAAATGTAAGCACTTTGTTCACAAGCATTAAAAAAGTTTTCCTTATAAATATAGTTTTTTTAAGGTAGGCCTACGAGTTGTTATAAAGTGAATTATATAAACTTAAAAGTAATGCAAAATATTATAGCTAGCTACTTTTAATGTTTAGCCTACCTTTCAACTGAAAATATTATTCAAGGTCCTGTATGTGATAAAACTTTAGTCAAACAGAAAACTGTCAATTTAGAACTTACATTTTAAAAATTGCCTACCCAATGATAAGGTTATAATGTACCTATAATATAAATATTATTACCTGTAATTTTAAAAGTATGGAAATATATTTAAACACAACAAATTTGTTAAGGTAGGCCTACGAGTTGTTATAAAGTGAATTATATAAACTTAAAAGTAATGCAAAATATTATAGCCAGCTACTTTTAATGTTTAACCTACCTTTCAACTGTAAATATTATTCAAGGTCCTGTATGTGATAAAACGTTAGTCAAACAGAAAACGGTCAATTTAGAACTTACACTTTAAAAATTGCCTACCAAATGATAAGGTTATAATGTATAATATAAATAATTATTATTAACTGTAATTTTAAAAGTATGGAAATATATTTAAACACAACAAATTTGTCAAGATTCAACAATGACGAGAAAAAGCTTCTTGCGCTATCTGGTACTGAGAATGAAAACTAACCATGTAGGTAAAAGACAGAATTCTAGGCTTTACAAAGTTTACTGTGGGTAACAACTATTATGGTTTGAAAAATCCTAAACTATTAAATATATATTCAACTGAATAAAATATGTATTCACTGGATGTTTAAAAAATATCTGATAATATCAGAAGCCTTTTATTATTTGATAGTAATCTTAAATCCATCAGCATATGTATTTTCTTTTATCTTGTTGTTCAAAATATTTAACTAAAAACACTTTAAATCTGTTACACTTGCCTCTAATAGCACTTACTTTTATAATTGTTCATATGAAGATGGAATCAACTTATATAAAAATATTCATCAAATATTTACTACACCATATTGCAACAACTATGTCCTTGTGCTATATTCAGGTCTACTACAGTAAAGCAATTCTGTTTATAAGAGTTACAATTTTCCCTTACACCAATTATTTTATCATTATATCTATGGCATAGCTAGTGAGGCCCAGGGGGTTGATACTCTTCTTTAGATGCAAAAACAATTATACTACTACTATTGAGTCCACAGGCGATAGTCAATGAAAGTGAGGATCTTCTAGAAGGCCACTACTCCTTATTGTTCACTATATAAACTAAGCCTCTGGCCACTTGTTGACCAGGATTTCAACTGAACTGTTGATCTTTACTAAGTGCTTCTTTTAAAGGACCTGGTGCTTGAAATTGTTCTAGTTATAACTTATTACCTCATCTTCTTATTTATATTTAGAAGAAATTGAGACAATGATGCTAGCAAACTACCAGAAATAAGAAACAGAATTGTAATGGTTAAGGAGACCATATCCTTCTTTAGCCAGTCGTAAAACTGGAAGAATTTACTTTCCAATCTAACAAGACTCTGTAAGAGAAGATTGTTCAAGAAATACAAGCATAGGAAAATTGCCACATAGTTGTTTTGTAATTCTCAAAGCACTAGTGCACCTTTATCAAAGGAAACTATACTACAAGAAAATTTGTCTGTCAATTTTACTGTGCAGTTACTAAACAAATTGTCATCATTAATTTAGTTATGATTACAAAACTATAATTTTGGAACATGTAGTGTATATGTTGGAATTACTTAAAAAAAAATAACATTATGTTATGAATTTGTCACTTATTACACTTTTGCTATTACTTGCGGCCAGACTTTTTGTTAACTAAAGGTTGTTAAATTGTTAACTTACACTTGAAGGAAACGTTTTCATCTTACGACTTCTTCAGCCTAAGAAGTCTTCAGGCTGAAGAAGTCGTAAGACAAAAACATTTCCTCCAAGTGTAAGTTTACAATTTAACAACCTTTAGTTAACAAAAAGTCTGGTCGCAAGTAATAGCAATGTGTAATAAGTAATTAACAACCAGCTTGTCATGAACAACAACAATATTTCGATTTGTCAGTGTTGAGTTATCAATACCACAAATAGCTCAAAACACACTAAAGTAATCCACCATTATATTGAAGACTGTGATTGATCGACCCCTTATCTTGATTTCCTAACGATATCTCTGATGTTAAATTCTTACACCCGCTTTTGCCCTATCCCATCTTCATTCTTCATGCATACAAAAATTGGCTTCAAAAAATTGAAAAATTATGCAAAGTTTTTCGTGGACTTATATGATAAATAAAGAGCATTAACCCTTGCTACAAATATTTAAACACCCTTGATGTACATTTTGCTAACACAGTTAGAATCATCAGAAGGTTACAAACATACTGGGATCTAAAAACTGTTTTTAGATCCAAGTGTAATTGTAACCATCTGATGATGTTAACAGTGTTAACGAAATGTGCATCAAGGGTGTTTAACATTTGTAGCAAGGGTTAATGCTCTTTATTTATTATAATTACACTACTGTGCTCTGTATAGATTTTTAGATGTATGAGTTGGGTGATATCTCTGCAGAATTAGATTTGTATTTTCAACTGTAGAAAAGAGGGATTTATCAGGAGGCAAATTAAATGAAATTGAAGTAGTTTAGGCTTTTTGAAGATACTAATATTTTTTTCCACCAATGAGACATGTAGTTATCATTTTAACAGATTTTTTTCCACTACATTTACTGTTGAAAGATCTTTCAATACTTTTCGAAGGATGAAGACCTTATTCAGAAGTACAATGAGAGAGGACAGACTAACTGAGCTGTGTTTGGTGACCTATCAGAAATAGTTCATGAAAAATCAAGACTGAAGAGAAACAAAAGTTTTGAACAAGTTTTTTTAAAACTCAAGAAAAATGATACTAGTATAAACATGTAACTAGAATAACTTATTTTAAAGCAAATAATTAACAAAACACTACTAACATTTTCTTAAAATTTCATTTGGCTTGTAATATGTGGTAAATAGTTCGGTGATAATATGTTACAAGATGAATGGTCATAGCTTCCCTCCGCCCTAATTTTGAACCATGCATAGTGGGCAAAATATTGGACATGTCAGTACAAGTTATTGTTATAGTTATGCAGGCTAAACCAGGAAGTGAATTGGTGTGATGAAAGCAATAACAGGGTAAAGCTTATGAAGTTTTAAAAAGTCAATATTTAATAAAGAAAGACATTAATTTTTATTTCGCGGTGTACCCTGGGTAATGCTAAATGAACTACAGCTCTTCGTCTATAACCGATATCTTTCACGAGGAGTCCAAGGAAGGACTAGCTACATTGTACTGGGAGGCACGGCGTCGGATGGCTGAGAGGCCAAGGACGGGCGTTGGCTGAAGTAAAAAGTAAGTAAGTAATTTTCATTTCAGCATATTTCATAAATTATCATGGTAGTTATAGAAATAAATCATTTTCTTGATGACAAACAGCTTGAAAGATCAAGACAAGCTTTAATTCGAAATTTTCTACATATTAACTGACCTTATATCAAATTTAAAATGTCAAGGCTCTGAAATACATAAAATCTGTTTTTAATTTTTGTGGAACTCTCACATAGAAGACAACAAAATTGAGTCTTCACTGTGTGTAGTAAATTTGCAAAGAATATAAAGATATTAATGTAGATATAATAGGGCCAATTATATAATTAAAAACAGTAAGTAAAGAGAGCGATCTAAAAAATCGGCTACCATTAGGACATTAGGACACTAGGCTACTATAAAAGATTACAGACATAAACATGTTTAAATAGTTCTCGGATGTAAGCATAGTCTTGCTAATATTTTGCACTCTGCATTTCTTTTTTTTTATATATTAGTTGAATCCATCTTCACATGAGCTACTAGTTTTCACTAAAACACTTGTAAATATTTTACAACTTGCCTATAGTAGCACTTACTTTATTTATTGAGGACGGCCGTTTTGGGAGATGTGCCCCATTGTAAACTTAGACCGTAACTGATCTCAAGGTTTTTGTAGGTTAAGGTGGGGGTGGGAAATTATGGTGGGAGTGTGGGTGTATTTGGTGAGTATTAGGAGTTATGATGTTGAAAATTGTGTGTGAGTTATAATATAGTTGAGTGTTGATTATGTGTGTAGGGTGTAGTTTAAAATGTTTGTATATTCGTATTGTTCAGTTGTGTAACATTGGTTATTTTTGTATTGTTTATGAAGAATTTGTAGGTTGGATGTTATGTCTATGTGGTCATGTTTTGTGGATATGAGATTGTTTGATGGTTTGATTGGTAGTTATTATTTGTTAATGCGTTTATATGTTCTTGGAAGCATGTGTAAAATGACCTACCTGTTTGGCCTGTTTAAAAACTGGGGCACGAACTACAAGTTAGTTTAAACTGCATGTAAACTCCAGCGGCATTGTAAATGTCGTTAATTTTTCTGTTGGGTTTTTTATTGAGAGTGTTGTGTATGGAGTATGCTATTTTGTAACTGTATTTTTGTAGTGTGTTGGTTAAATTGTGGGTTTTGGATGATCTGTATGGTATTGTAAAGTGACTTATTATACTTTGAAATTACTAGGAGGCTGAAGAAGTCGTAAGACGAAAACGTTTCCTCCAAGTGTAAGTTAACAATTTCATAACTTATAGTTAACAAAAAGTCTGGTCACAAGTAATATCAAAGTGTAATAAGTGATTAACAACCAGCTCATCATAAACAGCAACAAGATTTCGTATTATAAAATATTTTATGGGTTTGTTGTGTTGTGTATTTGGTTTTTTTTCTAGGTAGAACAGTTCTTTATTACTCTTATCCTCAAAAAAGGTCATCTATGGGTCATAAGAAGTCTATCCGATTTCAATGTACTATACATTGAATTAAAATTACAAAAAACTGACAGTTTGGCAAAATTATTTATTTGTTAAAAACATTAATCAATTGTAGTAATAGTTTCCCTTTAGTCAATCATTTTTTATTTTTGCTTTTCTACATGTTCCTCAGAAATACATTCCAAACAAAAAAAAATTACTTAAAAAGTGTAACTATATTTAGTCCTTATAGGTTTAGTTAATATTGGAACATAAACATAAAGTAACTTGACAAACATAGACATTCTGGTAAAAGTAACCATCTACTAGGTTATATCATATTACTATAAAGCTATGATTAAAATATAGTTACAAATTTTTGTAGTTAGAATAGTATTTTTTGTTGCAAATTTAAAAAACTATTTATAATTACCAAGGTTTTTAACCTATTTTCCTTTATTTAGAATATATTTTAAGTAATATGTGAATAGAAAAAAAAACATTTAAGGTGGTGTACTATGGCAAAACTATTACTGAATTTGTGACATAACAATCCAAATAAACAAAATTTTAAAAATAAAACAACTGACCTATATTTTCATATAGTTTGATTTTTATATAACTGATTATATCAAATTATAAATTAAAATGTTAACTAAAAAATATAAATATTTATAAGCTTGCCTATAGTAGCACTTACTTATATTTGTTGAGGGCGGCTATTTCGGGAGATGTGTTCCATTGTCAACTCAGACCGTAACTCACTGTTACCTCACGGACCATAAGTAAGTGCTACTATAGGCCAAGTTTATGAATATTTATAATTGTTTAGTGAAAATTAGTAGCTCACATGAAGATTAAATCAATAAATATAAAATGTTAACTATTATACAACAATAGTGTTCTTTTAAAAAGGAATATATAGTAATTATAAAAACTGTAAATAAAAATATCTAAAGATATACCCTAAAGACTTATAAAGATGCCTACTATAACTAATATTAAAATTTACTTACTGACTACCTACTTAATAGTATCATCTGGCACTATTACATATGAATTATGTGAGTGAAACAAAAAAATAATTTGAAGCAAATTTACCTTTTAGATGCCCAATATCAAATTCACACTCCTGACCTATAAAACATGACATGACTATTATCAATGCATTGTCTAATAAAAATTAAGAAATTTGTAATGCCAAAAGGAGATACACATTTTATTGTAATCTTTTGTGCTTTGTCCATTGCTAATGAGTAATAGTGTTTGTTACATGTCCTCAAATATAATGCATAACCTTAGCAGGAAAATGACAGGAAGCCATGAGTTTATAAAGTTTAATGGAATGTTTGTAAAGTGAGGCTAGGCTAGGAATATTGTAAAATTGTTAATGTTTTTGTGTTTTATTATGCACAAACAGAATTTGTGTTTTGAAAATTTTTTTTCAAAACCTACCTAGTAATATATTTAATAAATATTATACAGACAAAGTAAACAATAGGCCTACATCTATTAAAACACATGTAATTGAAAATATATTTAAATACATATTAATAATATTAAAATGACCTCAACATACCATATAAAAATACTTTGAAAATATACTTTCAAGAAATATCAAAAAAATGTTCATTTCATTTTATTCTTATTAAAACATTTTACTCTTCAAAAGTATACACAAAAATGTGATTAGTGCTAAAATGGTAAACTGGACTGATTGATCTCTTAATTTATGGCCAATTAAGTAATATATTTTAAAGAAATACCTATACAGTATTTTGTATCAGAACTTATTATTTGTATTGGTAATATTAACATAACCATAACTCAAATTCTTCATGATATCAAATAATCTTTAAACTCTTCCAGAACTAACACACACACACATATATATATATATAATTAATAAATTAAAAATATTTCAAAAACAAGAATACTTTTAATGAATATATTTATTCAAAGCTTTTCGCCGATAAAATAGTTTAGATAAAATAGATTAGATAATTATTTTCCTGAAGATGCTGGTACAATTTTATTGGCGAAAAGCTTTGAATAAATATATTCATTAAAAGTATTCTTGTTTTTGAAATATTTTTAATTTTATAACTATATTACAAGAAAACATATCACCATATTTAATATATTATTATATTTAATATATATATATATATATATATATATATATATATATATATATATATATATATATAGATTTTTTGGACTAGGAGACTGACAGACTTACCTTGGTAAGAGTCCACTCTGTAGTCTTGAAATAGAAACACATTAAAGCACTTAACCAATGATATATTTCAACCCCACAGTGGTCTTTGTCAATCAAAGAGAAAACACAAAAAGAAATATGAGAGAATGAAATAAAATAAATAAAAGTTGTAATCACAGATTGTGTAGAGTAGAAATCAGATGTCACAGATGCACAGATTAAAGATATATATATTGTTTCCATGAGCATATAAGTGATTATAGTTTATATAAGTCTGGCAGGGGTAAAGAGATTGGAGACATCTGATGAGGCTATTAGGAAAAAAAGTGAATGGATTTATCTGATGTTGAGGTTAGGGGATTCTCTGGACTTGGTATACCACTGGTATGATAGTTCCCATCTTCTCAGTTCTGAGGGATTGCAATCAGGTGGGAGTGATTTAATTATTTTTGTGGTATAGCAGTCATCAAAAGTTGTGATGTTGTGACTTGCAGCATGTTGAGCTGTTGGCCTATCCATACTCATAATTTTAACATCATGTCTGTGGCCATTCATTCTGATATTCAGACCATCCGTGGTCAGGCCTATGTACTGTGCTGAGCAAAATTTACATTGTAGCTGGTATATGACATTTTTCCATGTACAATTATGATGACCCTGTATTTTGAGGACCATTTTTGTTGTTTGGCTGTTGAAACTATTTGCTGAGGGGTGTATTGGACACGTCTTGCATCTAGGTCTATAGCATGGGAAGGGGCCATGAAGAAGTTTGTGTGGTTTCTCTGCATCAAGGTCTGGTAGTTTAGGATGTACTAGGATGTTTTTCAAGTTGGGAGGTTGCTTGTACCAAATTTGAGGTAGATTTGGTGTGGACGGAAGCTGGAAGAATTTTGAAGAGATGGCTTATATATATATATATATATATATATATATATATATATATATATATACAGTGGAACGTCGGTTATCCGAACGTCAATTATCCGAAACGTCAATTATCCGAACACGAAAAAAGGTTGCGTGTAACCTGAACTAGACCAAACGTCACCGCGTAATAAACACTCGTCAGTTTGACCTTGGTAGTCGGCGCCGCCGTGCGACGTAGCAGACGTTAGACGGCACTCACAGCAGTCGCTTCCTTGTCAATCATTCACTCGCATAGTGCAGCGCTAAAAGTACATTACAGTTTAGTTTATAATTTGTGAAGTTAAGTTTGTTTGGAAAGTACAGTACAGTTTAGTTTATAATTTGTGAAGTTAATAGTATTGGACTGTACAGTAGTTTCAAGAACATTAGTCCAGTAAATTAGTTTTTTCTTTTATTCTGTACATTATTGTTGTTTTAAGGTTAGGTTAGTTGTAATATTGTAGGCCGTAGGATGTTTATAATTTGACATGGCGACCTCTAGTAAACCTAATAAAAGAAGCAGAAATGTTTTATCTATTGAATCAAAATTAAAAATCATTGAAAAACTAGAAAAAGGTGAAACAGGGACATCTTTAGCAAAACAATTTAACGTTGGCAAGGCAACAATATCAGAGATAAAAAGTAAAAAATCTGAAATCCTTAAATTTGCCTCCAAACTGGACAGCGAAGATGGATCTAGAAAAAGGAAATCGATGAAAAGACCTCAAGATGAAAAATTAGAAGAGGCGATGTATCTATGGTTCATTGAAAGGCGAACAAAGGGGGAACCAATATCAGGCCCTTTGCTTTGTGAAAAAACCATCCAAATCAATAAAAAACTTGGTGGGTCAGCCAACTTCAAGGCTAGTACAGGGTGGTTGAAGAATTTTAAATCACGCCATGGTGTACGTGAGCTTGACATACAAGGTGAAATATTATCTGGAGATTCTGCAGCTGCAGAAAAATATAAAGAGACATTTTCCAAACTGTTAAAAGATGAAGGATATTCATTGGATTTGGTATACAATGCTGATGAAACAGGCCTTAATTGGAAGACACTGCCGCGTAAATCATTGGCATCAAAACGAGAAAAGGCGGCGCCAGGATTTAAGGTTAGCAAGGAGCGTGTAACAATCATGGTTGCAGCAAACGCTACTGGTACGCATGCATTGCCTCTCCTAATGATAAGCAAATCTAAAAAGCCTAGGTGTTTTAAAAATGTGACTTGTTTACCTCTTACCTACAAATCACAAAAGAATGCGTGGATGAATTGTGAAATTTTTTTAGACTGGTTTACTAATGAATTTATCCCTGATGTCAAAAAGTACAAAAAAGATAACAATAAGCTGGGGAAAGTACTTCTCGTTATAGACAATGCCCCAACCCACCCGGATGTTGAAATATTGAACTCAATCGACAAGGACTTTAAAGTGACCTATTTACCACCTAACGTGACAGCGTTACTTCAGCCCATGGACCAGGGCGTTATAGAAAAGCTTAAAAGGATGTACAAAAAGCAAGTTCTTCGTCGCTTGTTACTTGCTGATACCAATGAAGAAAGTGTTGTGCAATTTGCCAAAAAACTCAATGTCAAAGATTGTTCTTACATGATAGCAGACTCTTGGAGCACCATGAAAGAAAGCAACTTAAAAAATGCTTGGAACAAAATTTTAGAAAAGACTCGTGAAAACATAGAGCCTGAAGTTACAGACCAGGAAGATGTTGATGAATTTTTGGAGTTGTATGGAGAAATTCCTGGATTTTCAGAATGTGACATACAAGATACTGAAGATTGGCTAACAATGGACAATGACCCAGGCTTCCAGATCATTGATGATGAGGAAATTGTTTCTCTGATGCTGGCTGAAGATACCACCCAGCATGACAGCGATGAAGACTGTAACACAGATACTGCAGAAAGCACCAAGAATCGTCCAAGTCATGAAGAAGCTTTTTCGGCATTTAATACTGCGATGTCTTGGCTTGAAAAGCAAGAGGAGAGCTGCCCAACTCAGCTTTTACTGCTAAAGAGGCTTAGGGACTTAGCAGCTAAAAAACGGTCCTCAAGTTTAAAGCAAAAGACAATAAAAGACTATTTTACAAAATAATTCCAATGCAATACATTACAGTATTAAAAATGTTACTTTATCATATTTTTATGTTTCTATTTTTTTTTTAATTTGACATTACTCTTTATAAAATGTGTGAATATTATATTAACTTCAGTACAAAATTACATAAAAGAGTTGATAATATAATAAAAGTATTATGTATACGTAAATATGTTGTGTTTTTAATTTCCACATGCTTAATCAATAATTTACCTATCAGTAAGCGCCTCAAATGGCATTATTAAAACTATGTTTGATTATCCGAACATTTGATTATCCGAACACCCTCAGGTCCCAATTAGTTCGGATAACCGACGTTCTACTGTATATATATATATATATATATATATATATATATATATATATATATATATATATATATATATATATATGGGTGTAAAACTACTAGATTAATTTTTGTTTTTCACTAAATAATCAGGGCTGACTAATTTACATTTAAAGAAAAATTTCCTATATTATTACAATAGTCACTTTTATTGTTGCTTAGATTTAAAATATCATGAATATATAGGCAATTTTAAAATAGCACTATAATTTTTATATTTTAAGGTGAAAATACTAACTTATCATCTCAGAAAAAATTGTTCAATCTATTAGAAAAATCAAGGACAATTGCATACTTTAAACTTGTTAGTGTATTGATTATATTCCTTCAACATTATTATTTAGAATGTCTGAAAAACGACCTATGAATTCTTGGGAAGAGCTTGAAAAATTAATTAATAATGATCTACAAAAATTAAAAGAAATAATGGATACCATTTCAACAATGAGAAGTAAGTATTCATTTAATCATTATAACATAATTGATTACAATATCTCTATAAAAATAATTTTTCTAAGAATATTTCTTATTATTTCTGTTTCCATTAACAATAAATATTTTCATAGTAAGGTTATAGACAACAATCCAAGAAATTTTAAAATAAGTCATAGAAAACTTTTACAGTGAGATATGTAGTTAGGATAGTAGGCCAATTATATAAGATTAAAATAACCTAGTCATGCAAACATTAAATTAAAATGTAAAGATTTTAAAATATAGACTAAAACTAATAGTAAAAATTTTGTAAAGCTTGTAACTAAACTAAATTCCATTTAATTTTTGTTTTATAAAAATTAACTAAACACACTTCTTTATAACCCTAAAAATATGGTTTTGTGCAATTTGTTTATAATATGACAAAGAATAGTAATTGGTTTTAATAATGTTCCTAAAACTTACAATCATTTTTTTCTAATTAATATTTTAACCTTAACTAAAATATTTAGCAGAATATTTAAGATACTTATTTTTACTTTTATTTAAATTGAATCTTTTTCACAATTTTTCAAGTAAAAGGCATATTTTAGAATATGGTATACACACCAATCCATATAACTAAACAGATTTTTAGTTGTATTAACCAAATTTAGTATGAAGCAAGTAATTGAGATATAATGTTTATTAAATCTATGAAAAAAATACCTATTTTTAAAGACAAATATTTAACAACATATGTTTTTTTATTGTAGTAAATCTATATCTATAAAAATGAATGTTTGTGCGTATGTGTGTATGTATGTATGTATGTATGTATGTAATAGACTCCTAAGCTACTGAACAAAAAATAATTAAATTTAGAGAGATTGTTTGGCATATTCCTAGGATGGTTCGTGTGAGGTTTGGTTCAGATCCTTTTACAGGGTTCCGCCCCAGAGGCTTAGGATGGTTCAAAAACTGAGTATGTATGTATCATATGGACACCTAAACTGCTGAATGGAAGTTAATGAAATTTGGAAAGATATTTTTAAAAATATTTCCAGGACGGTTCATGTGAAGTTTGGTGTGCATATCCATCCTCAGGGTTCCACCCCAGAGGTTTAAGATGGTTCAAAAACTGATGGTATATATGTATGTATAAATATACATAAGATGTATATATATATATATATATATATATATATATATAGTTAATGAAATTTGAAGGGACTGTTTAACATATTACCAAGATGGTTCATGTGAGGTTTGGTGTAGATCCATCCACATGGCTCAGCCCCAGAGGTTTAGGATGGTTCAAAAACTGATGTGTATATATGTATGTACCTATCTTATGGATGCCTAAACCGCTGTACGGAAGTTGATGAAACTTGAAAAGATTATTCAACATATTCCTAGGATGGTTCATGTGAGGTTTGGTGTAAATCCATCCACATATACAACAGACAGAAATACAATATCAAGAACACTTAAAACATTTAATTAGTAACACAATAAGAACACACAAGACCCAAAAGAGCATAACAGGCACCAATGAAATACAGACAGTCAGATCACTAAAACAAAAAGCCAGAGAACACGATTTAAAATACGTAAAAGCAGATAAAGGTAATACTACAGTTATTATGCAACACAGGATTTAAACAATAAAATTAATGAATTAATTACGGCAAACAACATCTCAGTAACAAATAAAGACCCAACAAACGAATTTCACAACACAGTTAAACACATAATTAATTCAGCTAAACACGTAATATCTAAAACACAGAAAAAATATCTTTAAGCAATAAGACCTACAAAGCACCTACCTTACAAGCACTTACTAAACTATGTAAACAAAGAACACCAATAAGACCGATAATCAACAGCCAACAATCACCCGAACACAAACTAGCACGCCATATGAATAAAACTATTAGAAAATACATAAAAACAGACATACGCACAAATATAAAGAACACAATAGATCTAGTAAACGAAATAAAGAACATTGAAATCCCTCATAACTCAACCCTGGCATCGTTTGACATCACAAACCTATATACCAATATCCCAGTCACAGAAACACTAAACATATTATGAGACAATTTAAGACTTAACAACACTCCAGAAAATATCACGAAAGAAATCATACACATTTTGAATACCATTACACAACAGAACTACTTCACTCACAACAACAAATATTACACACAGAAACAAGGCCTACCAATGGGTTCACCGATTTCAAGCATTCTCGCAGAAGTATTCCTACAACACATAGAACAGAATAAAATCATAAATAACAACAAACACGCAGATAAGATAATATATTGGCACAGATATATAAATGATGTTATAATACTATACCGAGAAAACATAAGACAATGCCAACAACTCCAAACACATATAAACAAAATACACAAAAATATCCATTTCACTGCAGAGTTTGAAAACAACAAAACATTGAATTTCTTAGACATCACCATAACAAAAAATCAAAACAAACATGAATTCAACATATATTGAAAGCCAACCATGACAGACACACTGGTACACAATTCATGGAACCACCCAATACAACATAAACACACATTCAAACATTTACTACACAGACTAAATAAAATACGTATGTCTACAACTAACTACACAGAGGAACTAAACACAATCAAATATTTAGCTCACAGAAATGGATATGACAATTATCTAATAGACAAACTACACAGAAATATACTCAACAAGAACAGTAACTACAACAAAAACACAAACACAAATAAATTTTTCACTCTCACATACATAAACAAATTCACAAATAAAATAGCACACCAATTCAAAAAAGCAGGATACAATGTAGCTTAAAGAACAACAAATAAAAGCCAAACAGCTATCAGATACAGCGTTAATAACAATACCAACATATACATTAACCCAGGAGAATACAAACTAAAATGCAACAACTGCAATAAGTTCTATATTGGACAAAGAGGCAGATCTTTCGCCGAAAGATATAAAGAACACAAAAGCGCACTGCACACTACTATTGAATCCACCTTCGAAAATCCCCTCATGGACACTAAACACTCACGCAAAAGTATGAAAAATAACATGAGCATCCTCCACACATCCAACAAAGGCCATAAATTAAACATACTAGAACAGTATGAAATATATAGACATAGCAACACACATAAAATTGACATCTTAAATGAATAAACACGGCACAGATCACACATACTCTTTGATCACATCATTTCTAACTTTCAAAAAATGGTACCAAGGAAGCCCAACTGCAGCATTTCTAGCGGCAAAAATAAGAGGCTGAAGAAGTCATAAGACGAAAACATTTCCTCCAAGTGTAAGTTATCAATTTAACAACTTTTAGTTAACAAAAAGTCTGGTCGCAAGTAATAGCAAAAGTGTAATAAATAATAATGTTATCAGTATGTATTTTAAACCAATTTTTGAAAGGAAATCATTTTTAGGCTCATCTTATACTTTTAAAGAACTGGTTTGAATTGAAATTGTTTAAAACTTTGTATTCAGTAAACATCTGACAAATGCTTTTTTTTGTTACCCACATTATTTTGTTATCAACTACAATAAATATTAGTCTTTATTAAATACATTCCTCAAATAAAGAAGTGACAGTTAAAGAAAAAATGTATAAATTCATATTTCTGGCGATTTTTGTTGAAAATTATGAAAAACTATTGTTTTATACTACAGCTCTATTTTATTACCACTTCTGTCAGGAACCCATATTCCCAAAACCAATTTTTTTAAATGTTAATATTAGGTTGAAGATGATATAATCAATAGGCCTATACCTTTTTCAACTTTTAATTTTAAAACAATTGTATTTAATCAGTGTAGTTTAATCTTAGGTGAGGGCAACATAGTTGTTGAAAACTTTATGATCAATAAAATCTGTTTTGTGAAAAAGGTTGAAATTCTTAATATCGTTTTCACTTCTGTAAGGAATATTTCTATACATTTGAGTACATTTTTTAACTTGCCCTACCATTAACATATGTTTCTTTTATTAACACATTT
The DNA here is from genome assembly GCA_036971475.1 of Prosapia bicincta. Taxonomy (NCBI): domain Eukaryota; kingdom Metazoa; phylum Arthropoda; class Insecta; order Hemiptera; family Cercopidae; genus Prosapia; species Prosapia bicincta. Next base: position 128,411,742 of record JBAIZL010000003.1, on the reverse strand, counting down.
CAGAATACCTCCATTCTATTCAAGTATTATTTATGATTTAAGAATGAAGTTACTCCGAAATGTGTAAAAAAAAATTAATGTTAGGAAAGGCAGTAAAATGTACTCAAATGTATATCATGAGAAAGGTTAGGGGCAGCTTCAGGATTTATTTTTTGGTACGCAGAGTTTAGGGGAGGTTTGAGTACCAGGGGGTGTAAGGCCCTTATCCAGAAATGGTTTAAAATTTAAATAAAGTTATTCAATGCTGGGAATCACTAACAAGACTGTTGCTCAGGTGTGTTGTGAGTCTGTGGTGTATTTCTGATCTGAAGCAACAAACTTAATACAGTAGAAAACTACAAGATATATAAACATCATAAATACTATCCACAACATATTCTAAATGACAAAACACACTCCCAATCAAATACTATATTTGAGCACATAATAAATAACTACTCTATTAACAATAACACACCACAGAACAGAAATACACCACAGATTCACACTAGCACAACAGTCTTGTCAGTGATTCTCAGGATTGAATAATGTGCTGACCTAGTGCAAAACTCGTCTGCTGAATAAATCAGTAAGTAGTGGTTTTTTGAAAAGTTAATACAAAAAAAGTATAATTTAAATAGTGTTTGAGGGCATTTTTACTCTCAGGGTGAATAGATATTATAAGCTAAACAAAAGAGTGATTACTTTCTACTTTATTGTTTTAAATGTTTCTGAATTGTTCTAAACCTTGGTGCATTCTTAATTTTGCTATAATATTATGAGCATCTCTTTTTATCTTAGATGTTTAACATTTATCTTTTTAAATTATTGACAATTAAGAAGGGTTTTAAGAAATATATATACAAAAAAAGTTGGGCCTACCCACTGGAGCTGCTACTAAGAAAGGTTTTTACACGAGCACATTTCTTTTACATTTAATATCACAAGGTAAACTCTAACTTGTTATAATTTGATTAAATTTTTGAATTTTGAGTAATACAGGACATGATTATAAAAATAGTGTTAAATATATTTCAAACAATTGTGCTTAGAAGACAAGGAATTAATAGGTTTTTGGGGAACTGAGTAATTTTCAAAAATGAGTAATATTATTGGAATTAGGGAAATTTTTGACACTTTCTATTAAGTGCATAGATCAATTATACATAGCTTGCAAAATGTTTTTATTAACTAAAAATGTATCAATTTTGAAACAGGGTTTCTAAAATTATAGTTTTTACTTTTACTCTTGTCTTCTAAACCAAAGTTATAAAAATGTTATACATTTTTTTTATAAACACTATCAGATTTTATATAAAACATGACTCTTTATTTCAGAAGAATTGGCAACAATGGAATTAGACATTATGTTATCAGTGGGTCCTGAGTATTTACATGCATTACATTTACTCCCAACAAATGTTTCTAATAAAGATGAAGTGGATTAATCAAATCTGCTAGGTACAACAAATTTTTAAACTTGTGATAAAGAATGTTTTTACTTTTTGTTCTAAACTAATAGTCAAGTTAGTTGTAGATCTCAATAGAGTAATATTGTAGAATAAATATTGTATTATTTATTTACAATAAACAGCAAAGATCATTTATTTCATACCAGTGAAAAAATAAAATATGGCTAACTTAATAATTTAAACAATCTCATTTTACCTCAAAATGAAATTGAAAAATGTCTTGGACAAAAATGTATTAAAAATCAATTAAATTAAATGTTGGCATAGTTATTAAAAAAAAAAAATTTAATACATTATATGATAAATTCAAATTAAGTAAAACTTCTCAGGTCCCCATACACATTTGTCAAACATGGTCTTATTATAGGTATTATTTGATCCCATCTTCAGTTGAGCAGTTTTACAATAAAATATTTGAACATATGTTGCACTTGCTTACTTTTTTATTATTGAGGGTGATTTCCTAAAGCAAGCAAACGATCAGGTATGACCTGAGTTGACAATGAGATACATCTCCCGAAATGGTCACCCTCAATAATCAAAAAAGTAAGTGCAACTATATATAGGCAAGTAGGTATATCAATATAAGTTAAAGCGTTTATCTAGATCTCTCCTTTATTTCACTTTCTTCTTCTTTTTATTTTTCTAGAGATTTCTGTGGCTTCCATCAGTAAACTATTTTCATTCCACTTTTTTCTGTAATTTTTAAATTATATTCAAACTATTTCAGGGTTTTCACTTTGATTCAAATCAATTCTCTTGTTTTTGCAGCAATTATAATTCTGAATCCATCATTAAAACACATTTTTTCTAATTCAAAACTTTTGAATTAGGATCTTAGTATGGTTTCATGATGTTTTATATAAAGAGTATTTACATGTAGGAACTTTTTATTAATAGTAAAATTAATGAGATAAGTATACAGGGCTACTGTACACTATGCTTTTCTTCTACTTCATGCCTTACATCTTAGGGTTGATGTTAAAAACTTTCCGAACTACCCAAATTATTCTGTAGTTAGGGCAGTTGTCAATCTAGAAAAGAAACACCAAAGTTTATAATATAACTACTTAATAAATAAAATAAATACTTTTGTGTTGTTTTTAAATACAAATTGTTTGTTCCATAAAACATATAGGAATCCAGTTGTTTTCATCAATACCCACCATCAAAACTTGAGCTATAAATGATGTCAGGTGTCATCATACAATGTTTTAAATATATGTATATACAGTACTAATTTCAACAATAAACACCTTACATCACAACTCTAGAGTGAATGAGGTAACCAGGGTGATCACCTAGGCAGCACCATGGCAAAAAACTGAAACAACCAAACTTGAAAAATTAGATATAAATAACATATTTTTAAGTTAGGTATAACTGAATTTTAGAGAGATTAGTTACTTCTTTTGAACACACAAAGACAGACAGTGATGCAGCCCTGCATGCCAACAAGCAACTGAACACGATGGAGATTGGAATTTGTCCAATTCATGTTGCTCGAAGTCACATTGGATGTTTAACCCCATTATTTTTATATGCATTTGATATATTACATCATTCACTGTGTGTTGGATCCTTACAGATAGGCGTATTATTGTTTGGATACAAATAGTATAGAGTTTGTTGGGAGCCCTGAAGAAATCTTGCCCCGGGCGTCAAGAAACCACATGATAAACTAGGCTAACATAAAGTAAAATATTTCAACATTTTCCCCAGGATCGTGTTTAAATTCAGTAGTCAACATGTTAGATAAAAGCTACTTGAAATGTTTTCTTCATAAATAAATTTTATTTTAGAAGAATGTATCTTAAATATTCAAGGTCATTAAAAATGTATTACTTTTCGTAAAAGTTTTCCATTTACTTGTTTGCTCTACTTAGCTATGATTTGTATAATTATAAACTTTAATAACTCAAATTCAGGATGGAAAGTAATCCAATTTGTCCAAGGCTGGTGAAGGTAATTAACTGAAATAAACTGTAATATTAATTAATAAATTCTCATAAGGTTTAGGTTAAAATGAAAACAAAAGAAACAATTTTACAAAATTTTGTAATTGAACAATAATTACAATATATACAAAAAAAAAAGAAAATGAAATCAGTTCTATACCATGAAAATAAGTATGGCATTCATAGTACATAAAGTATATACAATTAAGTTATTGAATACTTAATCTATGAAATTCTAACGTAATTTTACGCATGAGAAAAATATTCAAAATTGTTATATTCTCATCAAAAGTTAGTTTCGACAAGAATTTTTGATTGTTATCTATTTCTCTTACTAAAAATAAGGGACAGTTTTTTAGCCCAACACAAATGGGACCTGGACCTGTCAGATTTTCAATGAGAAATGCAAGGTTCAAAAGTCATCAAATAAAGCTAATAATAATTTTCCTTCATTCTTTAATTTCATAATACTGTCAATTTATCAACTACAGACAATATCCTGTGTTAAAAAAGTTTTTATATTTCCTTGTCAAAAATTAGATGACAGATGAAATTAGATGAGATGAGGTGTATATAATAATCTAAGCAATAAAGCATTATTTTATACAATACCTGTTTTTATTAATCATAGATTAAGTTTCTTTCTGTGTCATAGATTATTAAGTTAAAATTCTATTCAACATTATTAATGAATACAAATATTAATACATAAGTAATTATTTGAACAATTAAGTGAAAACTATTAACTTACTATGCTAACGCTTTTCAAAACTTAACCTGCCACTCAATGTAACAGAGTAAAGGATTAAGCTTCATCAACGAAACAACGCATAGGTGATAGTTTCCACTTTGTTCTTTAAATAATTACTTATGGTTTAATCACTGAAATGAAGATGATTACAACAACCAGCTTTAAATATAAATTTATATTTCAGTAAATTTTACTACCTTTATTCAATATAACAATATATATTTTTATTCCAATTTTTCAAGTACAAACTTATTTTAGACAGGCCTTAAACCTTTTTAGCACCAACTTCATTTTTTTAAAGGTAAATTTTTAAACATTATATAAACCCATTGACTATATGCTTTAAGTTTTTGCTTCTGTCAACTAGTCACACAACTCCCACAATTTGTGTGTGTGATTATTAAGACAATGTTACCATTTTAACATCCTCTTTACATTCTTGTTTGTCTATAGTATACAACTTCTACTATAGGTTATTTTCATAAACACATTAAACAAATATTATGTAATTCTATAAAACAATTAAAAATGGAAATTTGATGATAGGTTTTTTTGAATAAAACATCAATAATAAATGCATGAAACTATTCTAATGAAATGGATTAAAACAAATATTGTCTATTAATTTATAATTTTTGTTGTAAGTTTATTGTCCTTTGATTTTTATAATTAATTAAAAATTAGAGCAAATAAAGCAGCTACAAAACTTTTAATGAATATAATCACAAAGTCCAACAAAATTTTTTGGAAATGATATACAATTTTGAAGATAGAACAGCAGAAAATTTTCAAAGAAGTATTTATAAAAACTTTCATAAGACTATAAATTAGCTGCTGAATTTGAAACTTAGGGATGAAACATGTGTAGTCTGTATAAAATGGCTTCCCATGATCGTTGGAAGTTTATTAGATCAGAAGTAAATTATTTTAGGCAAATTGTTTATAAAAGATAGGTATAATGAACTATCTATCAGCGTAGTATCTCTACAGGATATCACCTTTAAAGAATAAACAAATAATTTAACTAAGAAATATTACTTTAAATAGTATTGGTCATTGCAATGTTGATAGTAAAACCTTTGATAAAATGTGGAATAGTGCCTAGAAGGTATCATCAAAGAAAGTAAGGAAGAAGGTTAATTTTGTCATTCTGTGGTTGTCAGGGCATTTTTGCTTTAGATAAGAGTAAAGTATAATATTTTCTATGATTTTTGTTTATTTGATCATTAATAGATTTTAAAAAAAAGTAAATATTTAATTTAAAAGTATTTATATTTGTATAACACTAAAATATTTAATTAGATGGTTTTATAGATTATATAAGTAAAATCAATAGACAGAAACCAGAACAGTAGTCAATTAGGCTGAAGATGCAATTTCCTTTAAGAAATTAACGCAAGTGAAGAACAAAGATATTTTGTGCAAAAGAAGTTATTTCTCAAAATCATATAATTGGTGTTAAATTTGTACTTTTAAAAATAGTAGATATAACCTATCATGAAATTTACCATTCAAGTACTTACTACAATCTATCAGTAGCATTAATATTACTTATTTTTTATCATGTAGAACTTTTAAATTCATGTCACAAGTGTTATTTGCACACCATACACATTTCTAAAATAAGACGTAAATATAAATAACAACATTTGTAAAATAAACTATGATTATGACACATGGTAAAACTGTGTAATTACAACTGGAATGTATATGAAAATAAATTACAACTAACATCAATGGAACAGAAACATTAACATAAATATTGCTATATTTCCATAACACACATATTAGAAAACTATTTAATATACCTAAAATTATTGTTAATAAATACAGGACAACACAATAATATTGCACTTTAAACTAGCTCGGGAAATGAGAGTTGAAAGATGAAAACAGTACATTGTACAATGATGGAAAAATATACAAGTAAAAGTGGACAGCTTTTAAACTCATTGAAAACTATGAAAACATTGAAAATGATGGAAAACAATTATTAAAAAACTACTAAGATTCTACATTCTATTATCATTATAACACAAACCTAAAAGTTGTAAAATAAAAGAGTAGATGAATTCAAACAGAATAGTACCAGTATTACTAAATCATTACAAACTAATTTTAATCTAACATTAAGAGTTAATTAATTATTAGTTTTCAAATTCTTTATTTTGATATTGGAAATTCATCATCCAATTTCATTTTGGATTATACAACTCTATAGAAATAAATATTTACAAAAACTAAAAAACTGTTGTTTTAAAAATTAAAAATATATTACACCCTGATTAACTATTAGACAGTACTAAATTATTCAGGACAATTTCTGTAAATTGTTCTATGAAAAACTTTGGCCATCAAATAATTACTATGGCTCAGTAGCAGCAATTACTACTTCTTATTACAATAAAATACTCATTGTTAAACACTTTTTAATAGTTCAAGTATTATGTTAATAATGTAATTTAAATACCAATATGGTATGATCACAATAGTATTTCTTAGTAAACAATGTTTATAGTTTAACTATTTTCGTCATTGTTTATTTTCCCTTGTGTGCTTTGGTTTTCTGTTTGAATTTTAATGTCTGTTGCTCTACTAAAAGTTACATATAATTGCCCGTGACTGAATACTGGGCTTTACAAATAGATACAAATTTTTCACAGGTTTGCCCTTGAATTTTGTTTATTGTCATTGAAAAGATTAGCCTTATTGGAAATTGAAAACGGCATATTTTTATGTGTTGTTATTAGTTTTATTGAATCAAATTCACATCAGAAGTTTATATCAGCTGATGTTATCACCATCTGATATATTTATTAATCACCAGCTGGCATATAGGGCTTACTTATTAATATATCCACTTTCGTGATATTTCTATTAGAAAACCATTGGATCTATCAAGACCAATGTGGCACAGCCCAGTTTATTTTTGACGTATCTAACAGTATTCCCACCGACTTTAGACCTCAAGCTTAAAAATGAATGTAATTAGGCTATCATATCTGTTCCTAGCTTGAGAAATTTCATGGGGACCGATTCACTTACGGAGTTATATATATATATATATATATATATATATATATATATATATATATATATACAAATTCTACCATTTACTGAAAGCATTCTGTAAAGTCTCCTGAAAGGCTGTTTAGCAACGTCTACATTTTGGTATTACATCAAACACGTGGCCTTTCAATTTTATGTTAAGTTAAAAGAGAGCTAAACCAAATAAGTATGGTTTAGTAGCATATTACAGTCATTTTTGCCCAAACGTTCAGACACAAATATGGCATGCCAATAAAACACATTACAAAGAAAATTAATATAATTTTTTTTCAACTACTATTGCTTGTAGTGATTTGCTGTTTGTGAAAATAATTATAGGTTTTGACTGTCCTATATGTTCTCAATCTCTACATATTTTGAAGTAAGCATTGTGAGAGCTAAAGTTGTTCTCCCCAAATCCTTAGGCAATCATAGCAAACTGGGCTGGGTTTCTAAATAGGCTGCAGCATAGTACGGACAAGTTTTAGGGGATTAGTAGTGCGGCAATTTTTTAAAAGTTGAAAAGAAATACTTTAGACATTATTAATATGTACTTTAGTTTTAGAAAAAGAGATGAATAAATTATATTTTTTTGTTTTGTAAAGCACATTATGCAACTATGAACTATTATAGAGCTTAGCCCTCTTAAATTCGGATTTGATAACAAATGTAACACTTTTCTTACATTTACAAACAAAAATTAGATTTACACTATTTTGATATTGATGCTTACACACTTTGAAGATCTCTGCAAAAACAGTCACATACGACAAACACAACTAAAAATTTTAAAAAAAATCAAAATCTTCAAACATCTCACTACTTGCATGATACTTTATATACTGAGTCAAAATACACCAGTAACAAAACCTAATGCTTTGTTGTTATGGTACAAATGCTGTTAACACAGTAGTACCAATCTTGAATACTTCTAATCCCACAATATGTATATTCACAAAAATTGCTTACTATTTATTACTTTCATATCATTATTTTATAAGATTATTAATTTGGATGGTAACATCCTAGATTCTAGTCAAGATTCTTAAATTTAAAGTACATAAAAATACATGATGCATACTGTGAAGACACTAAAACATTGACTCAAAACAAGATAGAATATTAGAGGTATTGGACAGTTGGAAAGGATTCAAGATCGCTGAAGTAAATACAAATCCTATTAAATAAAAAACTAAAACAAAAAAAAATTTTCATTCCATATTAATTTTTATAAACCAAAAACATTTTATAAGTTAAATTGGAATATCAGTTTTTTTCTCTATGATCTCCAAGAGTTGAAATAATATTATCTCTTTAATATCTCATAAATATTTACCTAACCCTTGAAAATTTTCTATTTATTTATTGTGGTTTTATATATATATATATATATATATATATATATATATATATATATATATATGTATATATATATATATATATATATATATATATATATATATATATATATATATATATATATATATTAAATATGGTGATATATTTTCTTGTAATATAGTTAATAAAATAAAATATTTTAAAAACAAGAATACTTTTTATGAATATATTTATTCAAAGCTTTTCGCCGATAAAATAGTACCAGCATCTTCAGGAAAATAATTATCTATTATTACAAATTATTATCTATAATTATCTATTATTATCTATAAGATTATTATCTATATGTGTGTGTGTGTACACAACCGTATATATATATATATATATATATATATATATATATATATATACACACATATATATATATATATATATATATATATATATATATATATATATATATATGTGTGTGTGTGTGTGTGTGTGTACACAACCACAATGAACTACATTGGAGAACTATTAATCATGCTCACATTTTCAAGCTTATTTTGAGACTAACAGGTTCTTGTAATTGGCAGGTGTGTGGAAATTCCATTGCCACGTGGTTTAACGGTAATGTGGGAAAGTTTTGAACTGACGAGGTTAATTTTGTCTATTAAGATGCAAAATTTATTATTTTTTAATTTTATTTATGTGTTTATCATATTCTTTTTGTGTTTATAAATTCGTAGTTATTCCCAGATTGTCAATTTTAGACCTTTTTGTACTTTATTATTACATGTATGTTTTTTAATGTGGGTAATCTTTTGGTTATTTTTGATGACATGTGTGGCTGATTGAATTGTAAGTGTTTGGTTTGGTGTATGCTTTAGGTGTTCTTTAAATCTGTGTTATAATTTTTTTTCCTATGAATAATTTATTACGCAGTCTTTGCATTCGGTTTTATAAATTACCAACTATAATAAGCCACTAGTCACAAAATAAGCTTGAAAATGATAGCAAGTAATGAATAGTTCTTAAAAGTCGACTCACAAATATAGAAAGTAAGACTCTTGTTTAAGTATATTAAAGTGTAAGTGATAAGTGAATACAAGAAAACAATGTTGCAAAGTTAAATATATATAAAAGAGGAAAAGGTTTCTACAGATTTAGAAACAAGTTGAAATTTATGGAAATTAATCATTTATATCATATAAAACATCTACTTTAGCTTTACTAATACTGGCCAATACCTTTTTCATAAAATAAGATTTAAGAATAGGGGAAGTAGTACAGATTTCTGCACCAGTCAAGGGAGAGGGGTAAAGAAAAAAATTCGCTTTGTAATATTAATATATATAAAATATTGTAATAAAATATAATTTTATAAGTACACTATATCTAATCATAACAGTTATAACAACAATGTGATGTAAAGTAATTATTAAAACATAAATTAGGTTTATATTTATAAAAAGAGTTTCTTCCAGAATTGATATCTTTAATTGTGTAATTAATTTATTTTTAAAGAATCCCATATTTAGTAGATAGCACTAGAGCTCTGATCTGCCAATTACAGAACTGTAGTTGTTAAAAAATCAAACCACGCACACAGTAACAATTAACCAGTGTGGTCAGTTATCAAAAAACATTTCTAAACAATAATATTTACACTAATCACTATACATAGGATTTAAAAAAATAGTAATTATACCTATAAACAAAACAATTGAAAGATCTTCATATCTTGATTACCAAAATAAATCTACAAAAGAATGAACCTAGCTATAATTGTTACAAGCTAAATATAACTTTTACTGTAACTTGAGCTTAAAACTGTAACTTTAACTTTAATATAAAAATACTTCATAATTCATTTATATAAATATTTTATGATTTGAATAAATAAAAAAAATAATGGAATCTTACCAAGCAGCTCATATGCTTGAGTGTTTAGAAAAATTTCTTTCATCAAAATTCTAATTTACAAAAATAATTTGGAAAACCATTTTAGAGATGCAAGAAATAATCAAGTATGCAGCATTGTTTTTATAGTATAGTACAAATTATAATTCAATGCTCGAAGAGTGACTAGAAGATTTGCTTAGGCTAGAGTTCCTTCGATGAGCAGGAAGTTCAAAATGCCATGACACCTGAGAAGACAGATTTGCTTCTCCCTGTAGTTTCTGAAGAGGTGGTCGGGCTCGAATGCCTATTGTTGTTGGACGTTCTTCTGGGTTATGAGATAACATTATCCTCAACAAATCAAACTACAAAAAAATCATATTGAGAGTTTTTAAATACATACCATTATAAAAGTATTTTCTCTACATTTATATTTTAGCTGTCAGGCTAAAGATGTGTGAAGGTATTGTTACTATTAGCAAGGTGAGCAATAATTTAAATAATAGTAGATAACATATGTAGAAGTGCAATTAAACTGTCATTGAAAAGTTATATGAATACAGTATATAATATTTTTTAAGACCCTTAGTAGACGTTTTATTTTTTTTTAATGTTAGCAAAAAGTAATAAAAACACTTTATTAACCAGAAAATATAACCGCATTATTATTTATTTAATAATATACCTATATAATAATAAGTACCTTTGCAGTTAGAGCACAGACTGGGCACAGAAAAATACCTCTTTAAGCGTTACCTTGTTGACTTTCTGAAATGCCCTAATTCTTCAAAGCGGAACTCATTATTTGATAATAATGTTATATGTTATTATTTCTTAATAACGTTATATATTCTGAACACTACTAAAGAATAATCAAGTATGCTATCAATGCAATATCATTTTATGTACATGAATTCGACTTGTGTCACACTATAAGTTATGGATAAAGGTAAATCAATTAGACCCGCACCATAAACTTATTAAATATCCTCATTTTAATGTGTTCAATATACTGTAAGTAGATAAGTGATTATTCGAGTCTAGCTTAACTGAGCCTCCAATTTGACTGAGTTATCAAGAAAAATTAGTTTAACCAAATCTAATATGCAGGGAATACAAGCAGCAACAAGCACAAATTATACATGTAGCACTAGTGGCAAATTTAAAGCTTAGTAAAATTTATTACATGAACATTTTGGGGAAAGTTCTCTTGACTTACATACAGTACTGGTTCCAGATTACTGACTTTTATCTTTTTGCTGCATCAAGTAATGTTCAGGTAATAAATATTTATTTACTCAGTTTTAGTTATTACAACTGGCCTGCGCGGCTTAGTGATAAACTTATTAATCTGTTTATCCTGCTTGGCAGTTATTTACTAAATATATTTCCATACAATTGCCTATACTGCCCAATTTAACTTCATCCCTCAAAACCTTATATGATCTCCATGATTAAGTTACGATGGCTATTCAGAAAGTAGGAACGTTTCTGTCTGATGCCGCTAGGTGCGCGCCGATCTAGTACATTTTGGTGTGTGCGCACTCGGCAACTCAGTCGGCGTCCAGCAGTAGCAACGGGAACATTTCCGCGTTGCACGTTTTTTCTCAATTTCAACTGAAGATGTGTACGGCTTTTGTTGGCAAAAAACTTAAAACCGATAGACATTTATCGCCAAGTGTGTGAAGTTATACGGAAACAACGTAATGAATGAAAGTTCTGTGAGAAACTCGGTGCATTCAGTTTAAAAATGTCCGAACTGACGTTCATGACGAAGCGAAGAGTGGACGCCCAAGCATTGTGACTGATTAACTGGTCGCTAAAGTTGATGAAAAGGTTCACAAAAACCGCCGATTCACGATAACGGAGATTTCACTTTGTTTTCCACAAGTTTCACAGACTTTGTTGTTTGAAATTGTCACACAAAGGTTAGGCTACCACAAATTTTGTGCAAGATGGGTGCCGAAAATGCTAGAGGGAATGGGTTCCTAGAATGGAGGCAAGTTTGACATTTCTGGATGCTTACGACAGACATGGTGATTCACTACTGGATCGCATCGTAACTGGTGATGAGACATGGGTAAAACACGTTAATTGCAAAACGAAATTACAGTCCATGGAGTGGGGGCACACAAGCTCCCCCAAAAAACCAAGAAAATGTTTGCAAACATTTTCAGCAAGGAAGATTATGGCGACGGTTTTTTGGGACAGGCAAGGTGCGCTTCTTATTGACTTTCTTGAACGTGGTGCAACAATAAACTCTGAGCTGTACTGTGAAACTTTGCGCAACCTTAGGAGAGCAGTTCAAAACAAGCGCTGAGGGAAATTGACGTCAAAAATTTTGTTTGTGCATGACAATGCCCGACCTCACATAGCAAACCGCACCAAAGAACTCCTTGAGTGATTCAAATGGGAGGTTTTTCCTCATCCGCCCTATAGTCCTGACCTTGCACCAAGCGATTTTCACTTGTTTCCAGGAATGAAGACCTGGCTAGCAACACAGCGCTTTGACGACGACACGGAGCTCAAGGCGCGCCACTGAGCAGCTGACATAGCAGGCGGCAGATTTCTATGATGAAGGAATTTCAAAGCTTGTCCACCGCTACGATAAATGTCTCAATTTGTTTGGCGACTACGTACAAAAGTAGTATTTTAGTTGCTCTTTCAGATTTATATAATACAAATTTTTTATTATGCTTATTTTTTTTTTTTTAATTCAAAAACGTTCTTTACTTTCTGAATAGCCCTCGTATAACAAATTTTTTATATTATTACAATTTGTTATTATTATGGATGACCATGTTCGCTGCAGTGAACACTATGTGCGTTTGGTATGACACTTGCAGTTTGCAGTAGACTGCATGAACCCTTGGTGCAAGCATTACATTTTGCGGGATTCTTTCTGCTTAGCTTGGTAGTAGCAAAGTGGGATTATGATAGGTTGTTCATGGTTGTACAGTGATTAGTGGGGTTGTGTTTACTTGTGGTTTCTTATTTTTTTCAATGGATCAAATGTTGGTTATGGAAGACCGTCACAGTTCTTTCTAAGTGTAAACAACGTTTGTTTGAAAATGACCTAATCAATGTAGAAAAACCAACAATTAGTGAAATTGATTGGTTGACATATGAATATGACAAGGATGATTTCTGGTTTGATAGTGAGAGTGAAAAATGTGCTGTAGAAAAAGAATTTCGCATTGACATCGAAGAGCTAATTTACCAGTGTAGTGAGGAAACAGCCAGAAAATCCAGTATAAATCGCTGATAGTTGTGTCAATAGTCCTGTTTCTATAAATAATAGGAATATATCAATGAAAATAAAAGTGAAAGTAAAACTAGGATTGCAAGCAAAACTTTTCACCTATTGTTTGGACCCTAACGATGAAGAGCCTATGGATAACTTTAATAATAATCTAGAAGAATTTTTTTGTGTGAGATTTATGAACTGACTAATGCTAATGTGCAAGTGATGAATTCAAGTACTAAAAAAAAATGTTTGAGATTAAATCATTGGAAAGAAATGTCTTGTGAATAAACTAAGAGTTTTTTAGGTTTGCTTTTACTAACTGTATTTCTTGTGCTACCTCGTCTTCTAATTACTGGAAGGCAGATTCTCTTTTTTAAATAGTATTTACTGAATACATGATCAAGGCTGTTTTTTAATTAATACTGAGATGTGTGCATTTTTGTAAGAATCCTCAAACAGGCGAGTCTGTACCTCATGAAGGGATGTATAAGGTCAGTCTTATTCTGGATCATTTTAACAATAAGATGGTTCAAATATATTATCCTGGAAAAGAGCTATCTGTTGTTGAAGGAATGGTCTTATGGCGGGGACAATTGATCTTCCATCAATAAATTACAAATAAAAGACAGGTATGAAATCTAAATTTATAGCCTTTGTGAACCAATAGACTTGTCTTGAATATCCACATTTATGAAGGTAGACTAGATGGCTTAGGAGGAGTGAGCCATATATCTATGGAAATACTCCAGTTACTTAGAAACTACCTTGATAACAGTCATTCTATTTAAATGGGAAACTTTTAAAATTTGTACAATCTATCAACACAATATTTGAAAATGAAGCATAATGCACAGGGACACTTCAAGGTTAAGAAGGGATACACTAAATGTAAACAAGAATCACTAAAAATAGAGAGACTAATAATAAATACTTTGAAGCTGATATCATGGATGGAAAATGGCTGAACACCTGGGATGTTCTATACATATTTACAGAGCATAGCAATGACGTAGAGTTTATCAATAAAAGTGTTCAGCTGCTGAAGAAAGCAACAGCTACATGTGTGGGATGGATAGAACCAACCAGTTGTTTTCTTATTATACATGTGATTGAAAAGCAGTAAGATGGTATAAGAAGATATTTCATTACCTTCAATTGATGGTCCTCAACTCTTTCTTGTTGCATAAGAAATAACTTGTCAACAACAACCTTAATCTATATGACTTTCCCCTTAAACTCAATACAAATCTCTTGACTCATAAAAATATGCCTCCTATTAAACTACTGTCGATGTGTTTAGTAAGAGGCAGCCAATATATTTCAACAAAATGTTCAAAAGGTCCTAATAGAAAAATCCTCGGTAAAAAGTGCAGAATGTGCAAAGTCTTGGGAAGGAGGAAAGACACGATCTATCATGGCTCATCTTGCTCTGTATGTCTGGGATTATATTTAAAACAATGTTTCTAAGGATATCATGAGAGTAATCAACTACCAAGAGAGGATTATACAACTTCTGTGTTTTATATCTTTCATTAAAAAGATGAACATTATTCCTGTTATAGATATTACTTAAGAGTATATTCTCATTTTCATTCAATATATATATATATATATATATATATATATATATATATATATATATATATGAAGTTAATATATTACTATTGTAAGTAATTTTATCCACCATTAAAAAAAAAAAAATTATTGCACTTAATGGTGGATAAAATTACTTACAATAGTAATATATTAACTTTATAAAGTCAGTACAACGGAAAAACAATGGATAACGTTAAATATCAAGATATATATATATATATATATATATATATATATATATATATATATATATATCTGTACAAATATTTTGTGCATTAGTATTTCTCTTTACTGTTTCTAATGAAAATTTTAAAATTTTCCAACTATAAGAACATATTAAAAATCTACTTGTCAATGTACTTGTAGGAAAATAATTCAGGTTTTTATGCCAATTTAAAAATATATTTACAGTGTTTTCTACAATATTGGACATACAAAATCTGAATAATACATACACAATGCATAACCAATGCATACTTAAATCAAAATAGGCATTATATGTGGCAGGTGCACATGTGTGTCGAAGGCTGTATTAACTACATAACATTTATAGAATAATAAAAACCAGTTATAATGATTCAGGAGTCAAAAATAATAATAAAGCCACAAACAAATTATTCGCATTGGCAACAAACCATTGGAGTATTACCACAGTGAGTTGAAACAAACTATCAAATTTAAATGCACATAAAACCACATTTTAAACGATAAACTATTTTTTATATTTCACATTATTGGACAGAATCCTACCATGAATATATTGCAGACAACTTGTATAAAATAAGTAATAATATTTAGTTTTTGTTTGGTCTTGTAATAAACACCTTTCACATTTTAACAAAACTTTTTTATTTTCATTCCAAAATAACCTCCATTTTTTTAAGATTACAGACTGAACTATTACCAAGATTATGTCGGTCTCATAAGTAAGAACCTAGTCCAGAAAATTTCAAAACACACACAAAAGCTTTACCAACACACACACACACACACACACACACACACACACCATGTATGTCTGTGTGTGTTTATAATCAATATCTTACAATACCTTCTTATAAATATAAATATATACAATACCTCTTGTAAATGGTCTTTTTGGAAATCCACAGGAAATTTGTTATGTCTTAAATTAATGAGTGTCCTCATCCTTTCCATCTGTGTATTAAAAGGCACCAAAAGTTCAAAGAGAATTAGACCCAGTGAATAGATATCCACTTTGTAGTTGTAAGGTCTGCCTGATAACTGTTTGCAAAAAATAATATTAATATTTGTTATTAAATCAACATTTGCTACAATTAAATATTTTAATTAAAAAACCAACCTGTTCTGGACTCATATATAGTTGTGTGCCTACTTGAGCTGTATGTCTTTCATCTGTAAGAGGTTGCGCAGAGTCACATCCTGGTGTCCATTGCTCTAATCTATTCTCAGGCATTGCCGTGACTAGACCAAAGTCACCAACCTTAATTTGGCCATCTGGCGAAAAAAATATATTGGAAGGCTAGAAAATAATAAAAAACTGTTTATTGGAAGGGTAGAAAAAACTGATCTTTTATTTTACTTATTAGTATATAAATTCTTTTATAATTCAAACCAAACTTTAAAAATATATTTTTAACATAGCTATTACCCTAGAAAGACATCTAGAGTTTAAAGATAATATATAGTGTTACAAAAATTGTATAGTGTCATGAATACAATAAAAAAGTGATGACTTTTAATTAAAGCAGCAATTCCACCAGTGACAACAATGTTACAAGAAAATGCAAATGGTTATTGTTACTTGAAAGGAAAAAATGTTAATATTCCACGTAAATGGCTTTATAAAATTTCACTAACTGCACAGAAAACTCATACAATCTGATCATATTAGACTCAAAGTGGTCAGATATTAATAGTGGAGAGTAAGAAATAGTCAAAGTGGGTATATATATTATTTAAGTAAGTTTTCCAGCAAATTGTAGTTATAAGAAAATCATAATGGAAATAATGCAATAAAATACAGTAATACCCCGTATTTACGTAATATGTGGGACCGAGCGATAACCGTGTAAGTTGAATTCACTTAAGTATGGGTATAACTTTACATGCAATCACATAGGAATCAAGTGTAATTGGGAACAAAGGGTAAATAAACTAATAACTTAAAAGAAAAATGTGTATTTACTAAAATCTTAAACACTTAATACAACAAAAAATTATATTATATACATAAATATCGTAAAGAAGTAAGTAAACAGAAGTTATTTTGACATAGAAGGCTTCATAAAATCTAGTAAATTCGTTTGAAGAATTGAAGACTTTTTTCTTCTCACGCAGAATTTCCTCATAACTCGCTATTTCCTGTTTTGTTTTGGAGCAGAAATATGCTCATCGTTGGAGTCTATGATTTCCAAAATTTGTAAGACTTGCTCAATTAAACTAATTCCTTTTGTCAAGTTTCTAACCGTCATTTTATCTCCTAAGTAAACTGGGTCTAAAGTATCCGCGTTATTTGTCGAAATTAGTTAAAGCAGCAGGAGGATTACTTTAAAAGGAATTTGTTTAGACCTACAATAATGTTCGTTTTGAGGTATGAAATAATGACCAAAGCAGTCAACCAAAAAAAACTGTTATCAAAGCCTTCCGATTCGACTTCCAAATCACGGGCAAGCTAGCTCTGGAAATATTTTTTAATGTCCTTGGATTTTCTGAGCAATAAACTATGAGAGATTGCAACTCACAGTCAACAGCTGTATTTGCGCCAAATATCACTGTCAATCAATATTTGGTGCCCTTAAAACTTGAAAATATTTTCTCTTTATGAGCTATATAAGTTCTCATAAGCATTTTCTACCAGAACAGGCTAGTTTCTGCATAACTCGGACAGCATGATTTAAAACCCCGGAACTAGAAAATCCCGTAAGACGGGGTAGCGTAAGCCGAGGTATTACTGTACTTATATAGCAACAATATCTAATATGTACTAAATAAATGCAAAACATACACACACAAACACACATGTATATATATACATACATATATATATATATATATATATATATATATATATATATATATATATATATATATATATATATATATATACAGTCAACTCCCGATTATCCGGGATCGCATCAACCGGGTTGAGGATCAACCGGGATCGTCAGCTCCACTTGAAACATTGTGGCGGGAGGAGTCAAATGTGAACGCAGCGGACGGATACGACCGCGCGCAGTCGTTGGGACGTACAGTAACCTTTACGGAATAATTTATAAACTGTCAACTCGCCCGCAGTCACCACCCCGTGTCCTAAATCCTTCCTACCTGTTTCCGCGCGACGCGCATTCGCGGGCAGAGTTTCGGTCAGCATGTCTGAGTTTACGTTATGTTTTTTGTTGTCCTTTTATAAATTCACGCGGTTCTATGTCGCGCGAATCCCTAATTACGCGTTATCTCCAACGTCCAATCAGATCAGAGCACATCTAAGCATCGAACGTGACGCATGAAGGTGCGATAACCCCGAGCGCGAGCGGCCGGTTTTTGGTGAATAAATCCGAACGCCGAATTCGCGGAATTACGCGATCGCTCGAGTCGAACGTAAACACTATCCTTCCTCAGTGGTCAGTTTATGCGTTGCTTCTGATCAAAACGAACTGTACAGTAGTGACGGTACAACAGAAGGCGGTACTATTTATCAGCTGTTTTTACAGTCATTGGGTAGAAGTAGGGCTGTGGATATTATGGTATTTGTTTCAACCGTGATTTCGCATTATCCGTGACGGCCCTGCCGGTAATTATCCCGGATAATCGGGAGTTGACTGTATATATATATATATATATATATATATATATATATATATATATATATATATATATATATATATATATATATATATATACTTGATATTTTATGTTATCCATTGTTTTTCCGTTGCACTGACTTTATGAAGTTAATATATTACTATTGTAAGTAATTTTATCAACCATTAGGTGCAATAATTTTACCTTGAGTGATGAGGCACCTTTCGGTCACTTGACCATTGTGGTCATTGACTGATATTTTTCTGGTGTAGATGTTCGGTCCGTGATATTGCTATTTGTTGACGTTACACGCACTTTCTCTTGATCTGTGTGTATGATGTTTTCATCATGGCTTATATCACATAAACATGAAATAACAAATTACGAAAATAACCTAACCATACTTGAAATAAATAATAACCCAATAGAACTAAACTCACTAGAAAAATACCACATTTATAAAAACATACACAACAATTTAATGAATCTACAAACAACATATACAGAAGACATACTATATAAAAACATCATACACACAGATCAAGAGAAAGTGCGTGTAACGTCAACAAATACCAATATCACGGACCGAACATCTACACCAGAAAAATATCAGTGATTCGACAATGGTCAAGTGACCGAAAGGTGCCTCATCACTCAAGGTAAAATTATTGCACTTAATGGTGGATAAAATTACTTACAATAGTAATATATTAACTTCATATATATATATATATATATATATATATATATATATATATATATATATATAGTTTTGGTTGGTAAAGATTATTTAGATTTTTTGGACTAGGAGACTGACAGAAACCCTTAGTAAAGAACCTTCCATCACATACCCAGGACACCAATCATTTCATAGATCGACTCTCACAAATATCTGTACCTCTACCCCCGGTAACTATTTTGGTCACCATAGATGTCACCTCTCTCTATACCAACATCCCTCATGCACAAGGCCTATCTGCAATAGAGAATTTTCTAAACAAACGCCCAGGCAAGCCTTCTCCCACTACACCTTTTCTTGTGAACCTGACCAGGTTCATCCTCGAGAAGAACAACTTTCAGTTTGAGGGAAGGAACTACCTTCAAATAAAGGGAACAGCAATGGGCACCAGAATGGCACCATCGTACGCAAATCTGTACATGGGATTGTTGGAAGAAAGTTTTCTAAAGACACAAACACACCAGCCATTATGTTGGTATAGATATATAGATGACATCTTTCTAATTTGGACACAGGGTGCTTCAACACTTGAGGCATTTTTAGACAGCCTGACACAATTCTCCACACTTCAATTTACCTGGGAGAAATCTACAACAGCCATCACCTTTTTGGATGTAGAGGTAACACTCCAGAATGGAAATATCAACACAGGAATTCACATCAAACCGACAAACCACCTACAATATCTCCATTTCGACAGCAACCACCCAATAAACATAAAACGATCCATTCCATACAGTCAAGCAATCAGGGGTAAGAGAATCTGTTCGAATGATAGGGAATTGGAAGATTTTAATAGAAAGATATCAACAGCCTTCCAGAGAAGAGGATACCCAAAAAAACTCATTGAAAACCAAATTCATTCAGCACAATCCTCGGTTCACCATAAACCACAAACAGAACAAAATAAACTGTCTTTAATAACAGACTACCATCCTGGTCTACATAAACTCAACAAGATATTGAAAGATGGCTTCAAAATTCTTCAAGCTTCCGTCCACACCAAAAATCTTTTCACCGATCCACCGCAAATTTGGTACAAGCAACCTCCCAACTTGAAAAACATCCTAGTACATCCTAAACTACCAGACCCTGATGCAGAGAAACCACACAAACTTCCTCATGGCTCCTTCCCATGCAATAGACCTAGATGCAAGACGTGCCCAATACACCCCTCAGCACATAGTTTCAACAGCCAAACAACAAAAATGGTCTTCAAAATACAGGGTCATCATAATTGTACATCGAAAAATGTCATATACCAGCTACAATGTAAACTTTGCTCAGCACAGTATATAGGCCTGACCACGGATGGTCTGAATATCAGAATGAATGGCCACAGACATGATGTTAAAATTATGAATATGGATAGACCAACAGCTCAACATGCTATACCACAAAAATAATTAAATCACTCCCCCCTGATTGCAATCCCTCAGAACTGAGAAGGTGGGAACTATCATACCAGTGGTATACCAAGTCCAGAGAATCCCCTAACCTCAACATCAGATAAACCCATTCAATTTTTTTTTTTTCTCCCTAACAGCCTTATCTCTTTTCCCCTGACAGACTTATATAAACTATAATCACTCATATGCTCATGGAAACAATATATATATATATATATATCTTTAATCTGTGCATCTGTGACATCTGATTTTTACTCTACACAATCTGTGATTACAACTTATATTTATTTTATTTCATTCTCTTATATTTCTTTTTGTGTTTTCTCTTCTATTGACAAAGACCACTGTGTGGTTGAAATATATCATTGTTTAAGTGCTTTTATGTGTTTCTATTTCAAGACTACAGTGTGGACTCTTACCAAGGTAAGTCTGTCAGTCTCCTAGTCCAAAAAATCTATATATATTCTTGATATTTTACGTTATCAATTGTTTTTCCGTTGTACTGACTTTGTTAATATTTACTATTATAAGTAATTTTATCCACCATTAAGTGCAATGAGTTTACCTTGTTTGATCAGGCACCTTTCGATCACTTGACCATTGTCGAATCACTGATATTTTTCTGGTGTAGATGTTCGGTCCGTGATGTTGGTATGACGTTACACGCATTTTCTCTTGATCTGCGTGTATGATGTAATAATACAAACCACAAAACAAATACAGAAAAACATAACCTATCACGAGTTTACAAAATTACATGTAACGACTGCAATGCATTTTACATAGGGAAAATGACCAGGTCATTTAAAATAAGATTTGAAGAACATTACAGAGCATTCAAAAATAAAAATACAAAAGTATCAAATGTTGCAGCACACCTAATATCACATAAACATGAAATAACAAATTACGAAAATTACCTAACCATACTTGAAATAAATAATAACCCAATAGAATTAAACTCACTAGAAAAATACCACATTTATAAAAACACACACAACAATTTAATGAACTTACAGACCACATATACAGAAGACATACTAAATAAAAACATCATACACGCAGATCAAGAGAAAATGCGTGTAACGTCAACAAATACCAACATCACGGACCGAACATCGACACCAGAAATTTTTCTGGTGATCAGTGATTCGACAATGGTTACAATAGTAAATATTAACTTCATATATATATATATATATATATATATATATATATATATATATATATATATTAAAACAACATAGGTTATTCAAATACAAGAATATTTATTAATTTATATTCAAAGCTTTTCGTTGGTAAACAGTACCAACATCATCAGGAATGAAAATTACAATAATATAAGCTATAGGCCATATATATATATAGGTTAGTTTTGGTTGGTAAAGATTATTTATATATTTATATATATATATATATAATGTATATGTAATGAAAATGTATGTGTCGAATTCTTTCCGCCTAACTGTATTGCCGTCTTACAACCACTCGATCTGAGGATCTTACGATCTGTTAATTTTACTACGGAAAAAGTCTACTGAATTTAGATTTAAACATTGGCAGGAATTTATAAACCCTTGTCATAACAACAAAGAGACTTCTTAGCATTCAAATTAAACAGCTTGTGTGTGTGTACATTTATTTAAAAAGTAGAAAACAATTTACAGCAATATGTTGTTTATAATTTTGTTGGTTTATGAGATAACTGTACTCATAGGGAGATTAATTATTAGTTTATATTCTTTATTAGCTTAGATATTTTTCTCCAGAATTTTTCCACTAATTAAACAACATAGACTAGGAAGTTTTTCTTAATCATGACAGTTATTCATAAGCATTTTCACTCTATAATCGCCTCCACAGTAATTGTAGCCAATTTTGTATAAAGAAAAAACTGAAATATTAATTTTAACAGCATACATTTTTTGTTGAATTGAGTTGTGTTGATCTATAAAATGTTCTGCCTCTACTACATGCAATGGAATTATAGAATATGACAAATAACAGAACAATGAATTAGGTAGCTGTAGAAACCAAAATAACTACACAATTAACAGGAAAAGTAAAGATTCAAGCATGGTATTCTCAGTCTGACTACATGAAATGTAAAAGAAAATATAGTGAATAATGATGTCTTCTCTCTCAATCAAAAATACACTGTTTAAGAAAACACACGGCATTATTTTTTCAAATTAGACTCATGTTATCAGGTTTACATCTTAGAAAGAACATATATAAGATAAACTATTCTATTTTACCAATATAAAAACTAAAACTGAAGAAATGAAATAAATTTTACCTTTAGATCTCTGTGTATGAGGCCTTGAAGATGAACATATTCTACTGCTTGAACAATTTGCTCAAATATATTTAACGCCTGGTTAAAATCCCTGTCAATGACATTATCCCTTAACCATTCTCTTAAACTCTCTTTCCTACATAACTGCATCTGAATGTACAGGTACATTCTTGATGAATTAACAGGAAAAGAAGATGTACTTGAACAAGAGTTAATTTGTAATGAGTTAGGCCTCTTACTTCTAGAAGGTTCTGTCGATTTCTCTATCAAATTGTTGAAAGTAATAATACTATCAGAATTTTTAAACACATCATCATTTGTTTCTAATTTGTTGGAATTTTCAAACACAATATAAGAATCGCTGTCATCATTTTCTATATATTTTGGCTCTGAATCAAAAGATAAATTGGATACATCATTACTGATCCAAGAAGCATTTTCATACAACAAGGAAAATGGTTTAGGTTTATTTCGTTGCAACACTGCATTCAGGTTTTTTTCTGAGTCAGGATCTGGTGTCAACTGATCTGTTAGATCTACTGATGTTGCCTCCCCATTGGAAAAGTTTACACCATTCCTGAAATATAAACAAAAGCATTGACAATTTGTATTTTCTACCAAAAAATTAATTGTATTAGATATAAAAAATCTCTACAAGCATGTTTATATTAATTAAAACAACCTCTCACCACAAATTCAACAGATTTTATTTTAACCTTATGTACATTTCGACTACAAAGTAATCATCTTCAGAGGTATTTTTACAAACAACTTATTTGTAAAAATACCTCTGAAGATGATTACTTTGTAGTCGAAATGTACATAAGGTTAAAATAAAATTTGTTGAATTTGTGGTGAGAGGTTGTTTTAATTAATGTAAACATTTACGCCACAGTTGCTTTAAGTAGTTGTCTACAAGCATGTGTTCGTCAAAAAATTAACTCATAATTACTTTTAATACTTCACTTATTTAATCTATACATAAAAATAGTGCATCTAAAATGATTTTGCAGTTTTATAATTGTAGTAAAATACATTATCAGGCAATAATGTTAATGCCTGATTAAGTAGCATGTTGCTTTTTTCATTACTGATAAAAGAAATACATAGAAAATTTGTCGGGTTTGCTAAGGTACTTTTTCGTTACGTAGCAAAAGAGACATCGGCAGTATGATGACAAAAAGAAGAAAGAAAGGTGGTGACAAGGAGTACCTAGTTCTTATGACTCTTGTCAAAACATACAAAGATAGATCCTCATGAGGGGGCAATTTCCAATCTAGCATATGAAACCATTACCTTCACGAATCAACCTAAAACTTGTGATTCTGACCAGAGTGAACAGCGTCAATCCTGAGATGGGAGGCTTAGTGCCATGACCCGTGATACTAATACGCAAGAATCTTGCAACTTTACACTATGGACTGAGCTAGTGACTAGCCCACCCCTGGGACAAAACAAACTCCAACCAGACACTACAAATTTGACCGCTTTTCCAGAACTACTTGGGAACAGTAGAACTTTCCAAACATCCTGCTTTACGTACCTTATAACAAAACAGCTGATGCAAAATTTGGGCTGTCATAACAAGTTCTATTTTAAGTTGTTTGTAGTCTCTACCAGTCAATAACAAAGTTATTTCATCTATCCCCACGTTATTAAGCCATAACAATTTTGGCTACAATTTATTTATGAATTAAAAGACATTGTATCAAAGAAATCTGGGTAAATAAACATCTAAAATTAAGTGAAGAGTTAAGAGAAGAGTGCAATTAATTAACATCAATACTTAAAGTAGTAAACATGTAATCAACACTTATCAGAATGATTTTCAGTAAAAAAATATGAATGTTGGTTGACACCAAATTAGTATCAATATTGAAGATAAACCAGTAACACACATTTTTTGTTCAGAAATACCTAAAAAATTTACTCAGATGCTAATTTATATAGGTTAATCTATTCCAAGTCCTTGGATCAATCAATTATTGATTTTTGCTCCTACATTCTAAATGTTTTCTTTCCTTTTGATGAAAAAACCTACCGTTCAAAAAGGAATCTATCACATACCCAATGAATACTCAACAATTGATGATCAAATTTGGATTATTTGGTAAATTCATCTGAACATCAGCTTCAATTTAATCAATTAACTATCAACTTTTCCTTTAAGTCACTTTATAATTCATAGTACACAACTCAACATCCATTTTCCAATGGTGTTTGAGGAGGACATTGACTGTAAAGCAAAATACAAATTGAAACTAAGTTACATACCACAGTTTTTACTTGAAATTGTGTGGTATTCCATATATTATTATGACAAAGTGAACAACAAATACTCATTTTTAGTAACTGCAAGAAAGTTGAACAGAGTATTATCATTATGATTACCCTAATCAAGGTTAATAATAGTTTTACTCTGCATGCATTACAACATAGAACATCAAGGAGTATTTCAACTGTTTCTACGACATACCCTAAAATTGAAAAAAACATTTTATTCCTTAGTCATACATGCATTGCAAGATATCTTGACAAAATTATCAGCAAATGTGTGTGACGTCATATTTCATACTTACAAATCTTACACCTGTATCTTAATCTATTATGCATTAGATTATTCATGACCCAAACTACAGGCTAGCACCCAAAAGTGGTAGGACTGATTTTCTCTGGTGCGAACGGAGCGGTGGAGGGGGTTTGCCAGGCAGGGTAAGGTGGAGGGGGACTCTTAGCAACAGACCGACACCAACCTAATTAGCCTGCGGGCTGTCGTTGAGTCAGGACACCGTTTTTATTGAAGCAAGTTTTTTGTCCGCGTCGAAAAACAAAATGAATCCAAATTTAGAGCAACGTTATTCCGTGAAGTTTTGTGCGAAACTCAGGAAGATGGCAACTGAGACCCTCGATATGATCAAGCAGGCTTATGGGGACACTGCCTTAAGCCGTTCCACAGTATTTGAGTGGCACAAGTTGTTTAAAGAGGGTAGGGAGCTCGTTGAAGACGACCATTGCTCCGGACGGCCGTCGACGGCAAGAACCGACACGAATGTGGACAGAGTGAGGACACTGCTGAACACAGACCGATGCTTAACCAGTGAAGAAATTGCAGACCAGTTGGGTCTGTCTGCAACCAACGTCCAACGCATTATTTCACAGGATTTGGCCATGAGCAAGGTGTGCGCCAAGATGGTGCCGAAAATTCTGAGTGTCGACCAACAGGCAACGGGTGTGCGCATTTCCGAAGAAGTGTTAGCCAATTTGCACCAAGATGAAAATTGTTTGGACAATGTGATAACTGGTGATGAAACATGGGTTTTTCAATATGACCCCGAAACAAAAAGACAATCTGCGGAATGGCACACTTCCGCGTCCCCACGTCCTAAAAAGGCTCGCATGAGCAAATCAAAACGATGTTGATTGTATTTTTTTACCGTCATGGAGTGGTTCACAAGGAGTTTGTCCCACCAGGGGAGACTGTGAATGTGAACTTTTAAGTGCAAGTGCTTATCCGCCTCCGAGAACGCGTGAAAAGAGTCCAACCCGGCCATCGCAAACTGTGGAAACTTCATCATGACAACGCGCCGTGCCATGGCACGCTCGTCTGGTCAAATACGGAGTTGCCACGTTGCCGCACCCGCCCTATTCTACCGATTTGGCACCACCAGACTTCTTCTTCTTCCCCTTGATGAAAAGACAGCTCAAGGGACGACGTTTTCACTCGATAAAGGCTGTTCAAGAAGCTTCAACGACGGTCATCAACGGCATCTCCAAAGAAAATTTCCAGCGGGCATACGGGGAATGAGAGCAACGTTATACTAAGTGTGTAGCTGCTCAAGGAGCATACTTTGAAGATTATTAAGTCGATGTAAGTATATCATCAATAAAATTCTTGTAAAAAAATCAGTCCTACCACTTTTGGGTGCGACCAGATATCTAGCACACACAAATTAATTCCTTATGTCAATTGAGTTGTATTTTGCTACAAAAATTTCTCATTTACAAAGCAATAAATATTATAAATTTTATATGAAAGTAATTTTGCATTTATTACTTTGTAAATTAATTGGTTTATTGTCTCTTAATTAATTATTATTTGTAATCATAATTAGTAAAAACAATTTTAAGGTTACTTCAGTTTGAAATTTGTGTTAGATTCTAGGCTTCCACTATTATTGTTCACTTGGTATTCACACAAAAATACACTAGTTATGAAAAATATTTACATGTATTTATACTACGAAGAATTTTAAGAATCTAGATTTCTAATTAATATTTTTATAATCTATTCAATAATAAGTAGTATTTTTATATACATAAATAGCATATGGATGTATTTAGATCCTAAATAGTATCTGGATATATATAGCATACTCTATAAACAGGCTGTATTTTCAGGCTCGGCACTCAATGTGATACAATAATAAATAGAATTGTATAATGGAATATCAAAAATTCTTACTAGTACTATTGATAAAAGTTCATAAATTATAAAATAAATTTGTTTAATCCTAGTGCGTTATTACTCAACTACATATCTGTATAAAACTGATTTTATTATGAGTCTAAACCTATACATAAATATTTTATGTTTAGTTCTATGTATAAAAATGACTTTTATTATGAGTCTAAACCTATACATAAATATTTATGTTTAGTTCTATGTATAAAAATGACTTTTATTATGAGTCTAAACCTATACATAAATATTTATGTTTAGTTCTATGTATAAAAATGACTTTTATTATGAGTCTAAACCTATACATAAATATTTATGTTTAGTTCTATGTATGAAAATGACTTTTATTATGAGTCTAAACCTATACATAAATATTTTGTTTAGTTCTATGTATAAAAATGACTTTTATTATGAGTCTAAACCTATACATAAATATTTTATGTTTAGTTCTATGTATAAAAATGACTTTTATATGAGTCTAAACCTATACATAAATATTTTATGTTTAGTTCTATGTATAAAAATGACTTTTATTATGAGTCTAAACCTATACATAAATATTTTATGTTTAGTTCTATGTATAAAAATGACTTTTATTATGAGTCTAAACCTATACATAAATATTTTATGTTTAGTTCTATGTATAAAAATGACTTTTATTATGAGTCTAAACCTATACATAAATATTTTATGTTTAGTTCTATGTATAAAAATGACTTTTATTATGAGTCTAAACCTATACATAAATATTTTATGTTTAGTTCTATGTATAAAAATGACTTTTATTATGAGTCTAAACCTATACATAAATATTTTATGTTTAGTTCTATGTATAAAAATGACTTTTATTATGAGTCTAAACCTATATATAAATATTTTATGTTTAGTTCTATGTATAAAAATGACTTTTATTATGAGTCTAAACCTATACATAAATATTTTATGTTTAGTTCTATGTATAAAAATGACTTTTATTATGAGTCTAAACCTATACATAAATATTTTATGTTTAGTTCTATGTATAAAAATGACTTTTATTATGAGTCTAAACCTATACATAAATATTTTGTTTAGTTCTATGTATAAAAATGACTTTTATTATGAGTCTAAACCTATACATAAATATTTTATGTTTAGTTCTATGTATAAAAATGACTTTTATTATGAGTCTAAACCTATACATAAATATTTTATGTTTAGTTCTATGTATAAAAATGACTTTTATTATGAGTCTAAACCTATACATAAATATTTTATGTTTAGTTCTATGTATAAAAATGACTTTTATTATGAGTCTAAACCTATACATAAATATTTTATGTTTAGTTCTATGTATAAAAATGACTTTTATTATGAGTCTAAACCTATACATAAATATTTTATGTTTAGTTCTATGTATAAAAATGACTTTTATTATGAGTCTAAACCTATACATAAATATTTTATGTTTAGTTCTATGTATAAAAATGACTTTTATTATGAGTCTAAACCTATACATAAATATTTTATGTTTAGTTCTATGTATAAAAATGACTTTTATTATGAGTCTAAACCTATACATAAATATTTTATGTTTAGTTCTATGTATAAAAATGACTTTTATTATGAGTCTAAACCAATACATAAATATTTTATGTTTAGTTCTATGTATAAAAATGACTTTTATTATGAGTCTAAACCTATACATAAATATTTTATGTTTAGTTCTATGTATAAAAATGACTTTTATTATGAGTCTAAACCTATACATAAATATTTATGTTTAGTTCTATGTATAAAAATGACTTTTATTATGAGTCTAAACCTATACATAAATATTTTATGTTTAGTTCTATGTATAAAAATGACTTTTATTATGAGTCTAAACCTATACATAAATATTTTATGTTTAGTTCTATGTATAAAAATGACTTTTATTATGAGTCTAAACCTATACATAAATATTTATGTTTAGTTCTATGTATAAAAATGACTTTTATTATGAGTCTAAACCTATACATAAATATTTTATGTTTAGTTCTATGTATAAAAATGACTTTTATTATGAGTCTAAACCTATACATAAATATTTATGTTTAGTTCTATGTATAAAAATGACTTTTATTATGAGTCTAAACCTATACATAAATATTTATGTTTAGTTCTATGTATAAAAATGACTTTTATTATGAGTCTAAACCTATACATAAATATTTATGTTTAGTTCTATGTATAAAAATGACTTATTATAAATGTTTCCAATTAACACATTGAATACTTTCTCTGGGTCTTAGTTGGGCTATCACGCATACTTATGTTAATAAAACCTCGATGTATATCTGAGGCTGATATAATTACAGTAGAGTATCAATAATTCAACTCTGTCTTCCAGGGGGAGGTGCTCAGGATCAAACTATGTGCTGAGGAAATAATAGGGTCTGGCAGGAGGGGAAAGACCATCTGGATTTGCTCGGACAGTCAGGCAGCTTTGAAGGCTTTAGGTAAGGCTAGTACCAGGTTGCTGAGACTATAGCTTCTCTAGCAGAGCTGAGTAAGTATAATTCGCTCAACCTAATCTGGATTCCAGGACATTCTGGATGGATAGGGAATGAGAGAGCTGATCCCTTAGCAAAACAAGGGTATATAACTCAAGGACCGTTGCTGAGGGCAGTGGGCATGCCGCCTCAGGAGGGGCATGAGGATCACGGCACATATAGACAGGTTGTGCAGGGAAGAATGGAATGCAACCTTGGGGTGTAACAAATCTAAGGTACTGTGGGGTTACTCAGGAGATTTGTGGGGCAAAGAACTACTCTCCTTAAGTAGAGATCAACTCAGAGTTACTGTAGAGCTGGTCGCAGGCCATGGGAATCTGAGGGGGTTCCAATACAAAATTGGAAAATCTAGGTCCCCTGTGTGCAAGAGATGCGACGAGGACCAAGAGGAAAGCCCAATCCACGTACTCTGTGAGTGTCCTGCTTTGGGAGCTGAAAGGAGAAAGTGGTTTGGCTGGCAGGTATGTACACCAGAGGATATCAGAAGATTTAGCATCAGGTGGGTACTTGATTTCTGCAAAGAGATAGGTATCCACTAAGCTAGTCCTGTGGTAGGGATGGGAAAAGAGTACAAAGGCTGTAGCTAAGTGCTCTACACCGATAAGGTCCCTCCGAGTTTAGTAATAATAATAATAAATAATAAATCAATAATTCGAGATAGATGGGACTGAGACCCACTCGGATTACACGGATACACGTTCCTATGCATTAGAAAAAAATTAGAGTTTTAATGAACCCTAATACTATAAATAAAAATGCACTAAATAAGTTTACAGAACTTAATACAAACATTTCTTGGAAGCCGGATTCATTTCCTTTGCATACCGTATAGCTATAAACATTTCTTGGAAGCCTGACTCATCATTTCCTTTCAAATAGATAAAATAGGATCAAATAGAAATAGGCTCGAATTTAACAGAAGTTTGAAATACTGTGACTCAGAATTTCGATACTCTATTGTAATTTCATTTCTTGAAAAATTGGAGTTTTTGTTTCATCAACAAAAGTTCAAAGTCATATATTTTCAAACTATTTTGTCTCCTTTTCAGTTACCTGTAAAAAAATCAATTCCAAACTATGGCAATGTATGGTGCATATTGAGTCACTTGCCTTCTGTTGTGTTATTAAAACATATTGTTTTTCAAACTTATTACAGTAATTTTATTTTAGTAATGTTTCCTTTTTAGCTTTGTATTTATTATAGTTTCCATTGTGAAAAGTTATTTGCCAGAGAGTCTTTCTTATTTTTAATTCTGTAAATATGAGTAACTTTGTAAACACATTTTGTAAAATCTGTTTATTATTATCAGATTTAGATTGCGACAGTGATTTGGATCAAGGCAATCCTAGTTTTTTTTAACGATATATACAAGCCAAAGAAGTCGTTATATGTTCAGTATGAATTTTTACTTGATTCTGGTTTTATTTTATATGACTGTTTTGGAATTTGTTGATTATATTTTGGTTACGATAAGTCAGGAAGGTAAGAGGAATATGATCATAATAAACTTTCTACAAGTATATAAACTTATCCTAAATTGCAAATTTGAAAAGTCTTAAATAATCATATCACTGGTAGGGAAATAGAGTGATATTTTCTCACCTTCCTTTTAAGGAAGGTCATTTTCTCTCATTTATTATGATATATAGGTTATCTTTGAACAAGAATACAAAATATATGAACTTTTTTATAAATACAAAAAAAACACAGTATACTGTTGACCACTTGTCCATATAAGTCGTGTTATGTTTTACTTGCTCTTAAAACCCTTCTACAAATTAAAATTTAAAAAAACAATGATGTCATCAAACATAATGAAATGGTGACATTATTAAATTTATCATACCCAATTCTTGAGTTCCACAGCTTGTCTTGTTGTTCTTGCCAGCCAGGAGGTGGACACTCCAGCCAAGCATTGAAATACCTTACAATGTTCTGATGATCTAATTTGGCTAGAGCCTTTACTTCTCGCATAACTCGCTCTCGAGACTCTTCTCTGTTTAACAGACAGCAAAAAACAAAACTCTACATATTAATGGCAAAATAGAACAAAATATTGTTAAATTATGAAGTTTGTAAATCTATGCATACATACTAATTTTAAGTACAACTAACATGTGAAAATTGGTTAAAGTTTACTGCATTTTGTTATTTGAAACATCCAACAATATTTGAAACAATATTGAAACATCCAAGATATTTGAAAATGGGATCTGGTTATGATTTTTTATCCTCTAAATAGAGGACAGAAAATATCATAAAAATACTAATTATCATAGAAGCAATCTATTCATATGAAATGTATAACTTCAATCTCATACTTTGAAAAGGTAGCTAAATAAAGAAACAGACAATGTAAATTTCTTTAATTTCACACGCTATAGGCCTACTGAAAAGCTATATATGAGGAAGTATGGCTCTATGTTGTAGAGACAAACAACGTGAGTGAAAATGAATAAATATCAACTTTAGTCAGCAACCAAGCCTGATTATTTAAAGCTTGTTCATTTTTACTTACCGTGTGTGACCATCCAAACAAGATCTCCACACCTAGCATTTTAGTCAAGTCCTAACACCATGTCAAATTTTGCCAATTTCTCACAACTGTTTCACCAAAAATTTCAGCTGGATGTTCAAAGTGTGAGACTTTTGGTTAACAATGGACTATGTATATGAATTCACTTACTTGATATGGAAGATTTTAGTAGATCATGGCTAACATGTGAAAGGTAGGCATACTTCTTATTACCATTTTAGGAGGTGTGTACATATTACTGACTTGTATAGACACAAGCATTAAGAATAAATGGAAGATAGCTAAGATTAACCTCTTGGCCAGTTAGCTTTTTCAGCTTAGGTAGTAAACAGAGTGTTTTTATTTGTTTTTTCCTTAAAATTATGTTTAAATTAAAATCCAACAAGTAAATTACAAAAAGAGCATAATATCTAAATTTATTAAATTTCAAGTCAAATTCAAGCCAATTTCATAACCTCACGTCTACAGATAAACACATTTAACATATGTTGTAGTTAGGATAATAATAGATTACAGACAACTGTTTAGTAAACAGTTCTTTCTATTTGTTTTATCCATGAATTGAGTTGGTGATATATCAAATTTTATTATTTAAATTGTAAATGAGTATTAAATGTTGTTAGTAAATTAAAGTTAAATTTAATGAGTAATCGGTGGTTTTTTTTTGCTAGTTAAATCCAGAAAATCTAGCATTAATTTTAATCTGTGTAAAATACAGATTTGGTGACCAACAATAAATTTTATTTAATTGTAATATTTAATGATAATAATACATTTAAACTAGTATTTTTTATATTTATATTTCATAACATAGCAAAAGCATGTTAGTGTAATAGTTGTCATACAACGCAAAGCTAGTTTATGTTATAATACAAACAGAAGAAAATTATATGTAGTACATTTACTAACTACTTAAACAAAAATATTTAACCTGTTTGGTAAAGGGATCCTTTTGATTGCATAGTGGCAATCATCAATATAATTTTTTGCTTCAAAAACAACTCCAAAACCCCCTTTTCCTAGTCTGTGTACAGGGTCAAAGTCAGTCAGATATCTGGAAGTGTAGTTTTTATCCTCAGAGGATGTTGATGAGTTTACACTCAGCTGACGAAGATCAATGCCAGAATCCTTCTCTTCAAGTCCAATATTTTGTTTTTTAAAATACACCAATTCCTACAATTAAAATACATAAACTGTAATATTTAATTTTATATTACGCAACGGGGTTTTACTATTGAATGAATATTTAAATGAAGATATATAATTTCTCTATTTAAAACCAAAAACTACTCAAGAATATTTTAAATTCTTTATTATAACAATTTTTTTTATTCACACAATAAACAATAAACAGAACAACAAAAAAATATACAACTTAACAAGTTTTAACACAATAGGCTAAACTCAATTCCTTCAATTTTAGTTACAAAATTGTATACCCTAGGCTAATTTCTAAGATGTCTTAATATCTCGGGGTTTATATGCATGGGCTATATCTTTTAACTCTTTGGTTAAATTAAATAAATTTTGATAAACAAGATTAAATTTAGAAAATAGTTTTAATAAATAGCTTCCTGATGAAAAACTCCAATTTGGAATAAGCAAAAAGGTCCCTAAACTGTTTGAACTGGATTATGTTTCTTATTACTAACTATTAATTAATTACAAGATATTCTAATAATGTACAAATTTAAACTTCCTTATAATCTTAAAAGTCCACTAAAGATTATTTTTATATTTCGCTAGGTACTTAACTTATCAAATATCGAAGTTCTGCTGGTCGCTCACGTAAGATTCCGTTCTCTTTAAATTTTACTTTTAACACACTTAATTTCTTTTTAGTTACTTCAAATTATATTAACACTGTATTATAGCTTTAAATTCACTTATCCTTGTTTTAATTTGGCCAATTTTCTTCACAAATCTGTATAAGTTTGACGAAATTCTTCAAATGGAATTTTGAATTCTCAGAGGCGATCCGCTACCTCGGCGTCCCACGCCAGACTGACTAACGCTTCGTTTTTACTTTTAAAAATTGTTTTAAACATGGCGTCCTCCTTCTTCCAAAAAAATCATCTGGCTATAATTTAGTTCGATTTCTTCCCACTAGAGTCGACTGCAACTGACCTACTTCTTTGTTTTACAGCTGTTAATGTCAACGAACTATTTTCACCGTTTTAATTTGGTTAACATACTGTTTCAATTTTCCGATCCTTAATAAACCTTCCAGTGTTTATTTCATTACTATTATTTGTGTGTGAAGTGTCTCTACTTTTTACTTTTGTAATAATTCCGAAATGTGTGTGTTTTTGAGCTGGATTTCTACAAACATAACCTTTCAATTCATTGTTTACAACCGTTTTTTCACCTTCTATCTCTCAAGTAATTATTTATGCCCTATGTTACTTAAGTTTACAATTTTGTTTACATATAATTATTATTATTAGATTATCTTGTTTTAATCTTATTTGTTTGGTTATTTCATACAACAAATTTCCTAATGCAACAGTTCAAATATCTTGTTTACGTTTTATAACCTTTCTAGGCTTTTACCTAAAATTAGTTTCAATTTTAATCTAGCCAATTTCTCATTTGCTATTTTCAAAATGTTACAAAACATAAATACAGTACAACGCCAACTCTTCAAATCAATTCTTCATTTTTAAGCACTAACACAAAGTTAAAAAGTGTAGGTTGGCTCCTTTTAATGTTTGAAATTGTTGGTTGCCTGACAACTTGTTTTATTTTGGTGAACAACAACACTATCTTGCTAACAAAATAATGGACCGATGCGAAAGAATATTGTACCATCAAAGTAGCAAGTCAAAAAGACTCGCTAACTGACTAATCAAAATGAATACAGTAGTGACAGTCTGGCTGGGCTGGCAGCTAAATATACAAAACTGCACTGAGATGGTGTCTCAACGTCCAAATAATGTTTGTGCTGCGCCTATACTAGCTTCACGAGAAAAGGCCAATAGTACATGTAGACAGATAATTTTGAAAATTGCAGTACCCGTTCGTCTTAATTTTTTCCCAAATGCTCTGAAAGTGTTTCGGATAATAGCGAAGAAGTTAGAACTGAAAGAAGTTAGCAGGATGGAGCCCTAGCATCTATAGTAGGATCATGTTAAGCTTAGCAGCATTAGTGGAGGAGAAGAACTATGTTGCAGTTACGATGGGCTATATATAATTCATCGTCATGGACAAGCACTGAAAACCATGCCAGAAGACATTAAATGTTATAAAATTGCCTATAAAGATGTTAAAGATAGTGAAAAACAAGTGTATGAATCAAGTTTTGAGATTCAACCTGCGTATCTAGCAAATGTTTTTGGTCAGTTAATTAAACATTGAACTTGAAAGTTCTGGAATATATTTACCTTCAAGAACAAACCTAAATGTGTTTTTGTGTAAGACTGATATCTGGATAAGTTTCTTTGTTTTCTCATGTATGTTTATTTTTAAAAACTTCATGTCTAGATTTACACAAAAGAGGTGAATTTTTAGTTCTATTTATTTTTATTTGTAACAACACTTAATTTTGCATTGTTACTCAATTTCAACTTTATTTACAAAAACATATTTGTAAATGTATATGATTTTGTAACATATTTTAGGTGATGTTACATATTAAAACAGATTCAGAAAACACCCGTGAAATCAATTTCAAAATTTAACAAAAAAATTGTAAATCATAAATTAAAGTCCAAGTGTAGAGCCTGAAATCTGTGTTTAGAAACTGGAATGAGCAAATGTGCGCAGAACGAAAGCGCGGGAGTTAAGATGCTCGCATACTGGCCTTGATTAATCCTCTCAATACCAAAATGTAGCCAGGGACGCACGTCTCGAAAACCGAGGAGCAAAAGAGATAAATTTATTTTACATTGTAAAAAATATGAAAGTTATTTAAAGTTTATTTTTGTTTGAAGAAATGCTACGTTTAAGACGCAACACCAGGCGAGAAGCAGTTCCAGATTCCAAATTACGAGCGAGCCAACACTAAATTCAGAATGCGGAGATCTAAGTACAGGAACCACAATTTGGCTACACCAATTTTGTTACAACACAGCTAAGTCCTAAAATTAAGAAGTTTAGTGATCAAAATAGAAAAATTTAACTTTTAAAACTTTAACCGTTCAAAATTTTTAAAACTTTAAACGTTCAATGGCATGATAACGCTAATTTTCTTTTTAAGAAGAGTGAAAATGTAAATTCCTTTGTATGATGTAGTAAATTTTTATTTAAGTCGAAAGGACAAATTTAAATGTATGTTGAATACGCAAAGCAATCTCTAAAAGATGTCAGGGTCCCTGCCATAGATTTTTGTAACATGTAAAGTCCTAATAAAAATTAAATCAGTAAACGTTGTAAAGTCTGTAAGTAGCGTAGTATTTCTAATGTAATTTTTGTAATCTATATACATATATTTCTTTTTGATGAAGTAAAGTTTGATTTGTTTAAATTAACATTTGTGCCTTAAATTATTTAATGAACACATAACTCTTATTTTCAATTAAATATTTGACTTTGCAGGTCAACTATTTAATTATGTAACAAATGCTGCAATATTAAACATCAGCATTAATTCCTTACGAATTTTAATGTAACAAAAATAAACACACGTTACAATTTATAAAAAAATTACTATGTATTTGATTCTACAGAAGAAGTGGCACTTTAAAACATGTATTAGAATGGTAAGTTCTTCATAGCTTAAATCATTGTGGATTGCTGTAGCAAGTTATGCGACATTGACAATTTGCTGCAGATGATATATAGTTCAGAGAAATGGGTCATTCATATTCAGTTATTGAATGTTTAGTCTGCTTAACCCTTGTTAACATGTTATTGTGCTTAAAATAAGCATGCGCAACACATTTCTCATGAGTTGGCGACTGATTTTTGCCTCTCAAAACCTTTTTGTCAGTATAAAAAAGGTATTGATTGATATCAGTATTTGGATTGGGAGGCCAAATAAAGTAGTTTTTTATATTGCCATCCTAATAATGTCTTATAAACAACTTTACAGTTGGCATTTAGATCAAGTTATTATTCTACTTGTTTTCCTTAAGATGCATCATTCGGGGTGAATCACATGATACTCATTAATGTGCAGTTAACATAGTGATATTGACAGTGACAATGACAGTTTAGTGCCATTACGTTCATACAGTTTACCTATGTAATTAGTATAAATATATTTTTTGGAATTATTTAAAATGTTTACAATTTTAAAGTAAACAATTAGTTGCTTGAGTATAAAGAGGAGCTTAAAATCATCCCCTAAGCATCAGACTGTAAGTAAAATGTTACTTTCAATTAATTAATTTATTTTACATAATTATTATTTGAAATACTCTTATTCATAATTATTTTGTTAATAATGATTACAAATAATCAATGAATATTTATCCTTTAATTTTTAAAATTATTAATACATGGATCCTTAATAATTACATAATTATGTAACTAATACAGTACCACTTTAATTCTCTGAACCAATTGGGACTGGACTCCATTCGGATAGTTGGATGTTTTACAGAAAATTTTTTTAAAATTAATTACTGTATATAATTTTCAAATGGGAGAAACAAACGTTTTTTTTATTTTTCATATTTTTATCTAAGATTTTTTACAAATAATGCAAGATCTTGGTTTTGTCACAAAAAATCCAACACAAAATCAAGTTTCCCATAAAACAATATTGCAAAACACCTTAAATAGTTTTCCAATTTTGTTTTTTGCTGCCTTCAATGATTTTCTTGAAGAATAATAATCTTCATTTTAAACATTAATACGAAGTTTAAAAGTGTAGGTTTGACCTTTTTACTTTCTGAATATTTTTGTGATTTATTATTTTCCTGAAAATCTGAAAGCAATTCTGATAGTCAGAGTTCAGATAATTGGAGTTCTACTGTACTTAACCTTCGAGAGGATGCATGCGGAGGTTTTCTCCACAAGGAGCATTATTTGTTAAGAAAATGTCTTTCCAGTTGTCAGACGTTCATTTTCTGCTCATTACTCCACACCCTGCATTATAGGAAAAGGCCCAACCTATTTTTGTTCATTTTTTCGTAGCTTTAGTGTGAATTTAATATTTGTTACGCATGGCCAGATTGCAGAGGTTTTGCCCGTAAGCCCCCTTTTGTATAAGTTATTTGAGCAGAATTCCTTGTGCACGGCTAAAACAGACTTCGTGGAGTCGAATTATTACTGTTTTTGTTGTTATTATAATTTTAGTGTTCTGTGTATTTTTAGTCAGTTTCAGAATTTACTGTTATTCTATTTGAAGAAGAGAGAATTTGTAAAATGATATGTCATGTCGGCCTAACAGAAATTTTGTTAGACAGCTCTTTGATTATTCTGATGAAAACGGGTCTCTGTGCCAGATGGTGAACCTAATGAAGACTAATAGGTGAATCTAGATGACC
This sequence comes from Prosapia bicincta, assembly GCA_036971475.1. Taxonomy (NCBI): domain Eukaryota; kingdom Metazoa; phylum Arthropoda; class Insecta; order Hemiptera; family Cercopidae; genus Prosapia; species Prosapia bicincta. The sequence continues at coordinate 128,372,272 of JBAIZL010000003.1, read as the reverse complement.
GATTTGTTGAAATGTTGGCAGATATTGACGTTATAGAGAAAATCTGCCAGGAAGCTGTTTCAGTGCAGTATGACAATAGAAAAGAAGCATTTTTTTAGTAAAAACCGAAAAATTTTGTGGTATACTGAACCAGTAAGGTAAGGGAGGACAGCAAGAAGAGTGGAGGATATTTCTCATGAGAGTGTGTCATGTTCTTGCTACACTAGTGGTGACTTGTGAGATTATAAATGAGCAATTACAAAACAGCTTTGTTTTGAGTTGTTTTTTTCAACAGACTGTAGGATTCTGTTAGTTTTGTTTTACACTAAAACCTGTTGTGTTATAAAGGCAATATTTATTTTCATCGACTAATTTGTTAGGGTTATATATTTGAATTAAAACATTCCTTATTTTCTCTAAATATTATATTTAATTTCATATTCTTTTATGTAGGGCCTACTATTACGATATTCAGACCGCGGATAATGTGAGATTTTTGGGTCTTTTATTGGATAAAAGACTTTCATGGAATCCGCATGTGCGCGATTTGAGGACCCGGTGCAGCAAGATATTGGATATGTTGAGAGTTCTAAGTGGTACAAATTGGGGAGCAGACAGAACCTGTATGCTCCGTTTCTATCGCGCCGTTGTAAGATCGCACATAGATTACGGCTGTATAGCCTATTCATCTGCTCGACCTACAGTTCTGAAACTCCTGGATTCAATACATCACGCTGGCCTTAGACTTTCTACTGGTGCTTTTAGATCAAGCCCAATCTCCAGCCTTCTAGTTGAAGCTGGAGAACCATCTCTCTCAATGCGACGTCAAATGCTACAAATTTCATATTACACTGGTCTTCGAAGTAAACCTAAACATCCGGCATTCAAAGCAGTTTTTGATAACTACCTCGAGGATCGTTACAATGTGCGTCAACGTTCAACTGCTCCCTTCGGAATAAGAACGTTGCGCATTTTTAGCAATCTAAATTTAGAACATCCACCTATATTCGAACGAACATCATGCTACATCCCTCCATGGATAATACAAAAGCCAAAATGTGACTTCTCATTGTCCATGTACCTAAAACACAATACTCCTGACGTTATTTATCGTCAGGAGTTTTTGCAGATTCAACAAACTTACCAACATACTGTGACTATATTCACAGACAGTTCAAGACTGGACAATGGGATAGGTTGTGCATTTTATATGGAAGGACAAACCTTCACTTACGGATTGCCCTCAGCCTGTAGCGTTTTTACTGCAGAACTTTTTGCAATTTTCCAAGCTTTGAGATCAATTCCCTCTGCAAAATCTAAATATCTTGTGTGTTGTGATTCCCAAAGTGCTCTCCAGGCTATTCAGGAAATGTACACTAAAAACCCTTTAGTTGGAGACATATTGTGCTCTATACACATGCTCCAATTACGAGGTGTCGAGGTGTCATTTCTCTCACTAAAAACCCTTTAGTTGGAGACATATTGTGCTCTATACACATGCTCCAATTACGAGGTGTCGAGGTGTCATTTCTCTGAGTGCCTGGTCACTGTGGAATATTCGGAAACACTAAAGCAGATGAAGGTGCAAAATTAGCTACAGGTATGTTGCCATCGACACAACGTGTGATGGCATCAGATTTTGTATGCAAAGTTAAAACCACACTATTCTCTGTTTGGAATGAAGAATGGCAAAATCTAAATAGAAACAAGCTGAGGGACATCAAAAATACCGTCCGACCAAGGAGGACATCTGTTCGTTCGAATCGTAGGGAGGAAGTGGTGGTAACTCGACTTCGCATCGGCCACTCTTTGTTAACGCATGGATGGTTGATGAGACATGACGATCTACCACTTTGTCCGTTTTGTAAAAGTACCATCACAATCAAGCACATTCTGCTTGATTGTGATAAGTTGGTCAATTTATATATTCGTTTCAATCTTCGAGGTAGTTTAAAGGTGGTTTTAAGGGACGATGTCACGGCTATCGACCGTGTCCTCGCTTTCTTACGCCACCTTAATCTATTTAATTATATTTAAATTTTTTTAAATTTAGGTTCTTTAGTTTTAGATAGTTACAATTAGTTTTAAACATTTATTTTATTTTGTTTTATTTTGATTAGTTTTATTTATGTAACAAGTATTTAAAAATTTAATTTCAGTTAGGCGATGATAACCTTGATAGGTTTTTCGCCTGGAAAAAATTTAAAAAAATTTTTTTTTTTTTTAAATATTACGATATTTATGTTTAGACGTTGAATTACTTTATTACAGAAAAATAACCCGTAAACGCCTCTCTCGTGATGAAAACAGTGGTCTAGTATACATTGCTTATATGTTTTAACAATTCAAAATATTTAGAAATATGCATTTAGATATTACAAATTGTACAATAATGATTTCTGAAATATTTTAAAATGTATTTATATTCTATTTAATTGTGAAGTCACCCAAATATAAAGTGGATACAGTTTAAATTTTAAAGGGTTTTTGTGTGGAATAAACCTCTGCGAGCGCCCGCTCCCATTTGAAACTCTATGCACCCCCTCAAAGGTTAATAATAACTTTAAATACTTATAATACTATTATTTATAATAATAATTTTACAATTATTAAAATTTATATTCAATACAATTCAGTAGCCATTGTGTTTTAAACTAATTCATGCCTACTAGATCACTCAGAACGTGAATCACGCAATCCACAATGGGTTAAAAGACATTAGTGAAATGACTTACATGTGATGGATGATGCATGAAAAACATAAACTTTTTTTGTATCACCAGATTGACCAAGATGGCTGTTCCAACACTTATAACCACTACTTCTTTCCTGAAACACAAAATATATGTGTGTAATATTGTTATTACATTTATATTCTATAAAATATTTTAAAATCCTATTTCATTATTAAATGAAAATCTCATTTTCATAAACACCATAAACACTATTCAACCCACCAATCAAATAAAACTACCATTGTAAAGCAACATAAGATTGGTGTGAAATAATAACTTTAAAATAACAAAAACCTAGTATAACCTTGTTCATACAACTTCCATTTATCCTGATCACTGGATAAACCAGTTCTGCAATAATAATTTCTTTATTATTAAAGTATTTACCTTTTTCAAATTACAAAATTTTTAAACATAATGTTAATTATTTAAATGGTCAATTATTTGTTTGATTTGAAGCAAGAGGCTGTTCAGGCATTGAGAAATGAGTTGCTACTCACCTTTTATGTTGTGCACATGCAGTAAGTGACTTATTAAATACAGTAATATTTGTACTGAAGGAATTGCAAGGGACTGAAAATATTTTCAGAATTGGACAAGTTTCCACAATATACAAATGATATTTTTTAAAGACATAAGTAGTACTGTAATAGTTTTAGGTCGTACAGGAGTATTACATACCTTTTCATGAGAGAAGCTGTTGATTATGGAAATAATAAGGTATAGTATTTACTTTTCACCATTAATAAACTGAATCACTACACTACACTTTCACGAAATTAATCAAGCACGAATAAATTATAACCTATTATTTTTACACTAATGTTACCCTAATTCATATTATTCTGATTATTTCCAAAAGTCTAACACAGAAACTTGTTTCCACGTTTTGGTTACCATATATATACAGTGAAACCTGTCTTAGACGAACCCTGTGTTAGGCGGAATCCTGTCTATCGCGGAAAACTTTAAAAGTCCCGATTGTCGCCTATTTAATTTACCTGGTTAATAACCTTCATAAGCCGGAAACTGTCTAACGAGGAAGCGAAATAGACAAAAGGATGAGTGATACGTATTTACTATGTCTTAGTTCTGCATAAGCTGGAAAATCTGATCATATACATGCTGTAAAATATAAAGTTACAATGACTTCCGTTTAGAGAATATACAGTTTATAATATATTTTTTTACCATAGCAAAATTCACAAACAGGTCTACTTAATTGTAACGGATCTTATTTATTTCTGAGAATTCTGTAACAAGGTTAAGGATTGCTGATATGCACAAGATAACGCAATGGTATACAAACATCCATAAATTACGATAGGCTATGTGTCAGCACTCGTTTCCTTCAAGATAACGCAATGAATGGTTTACAAACATCCACGGCCAGACATATTGATTGACATATTGAAAGGCAAGAGACCGCTTCGTTCTAAAAGGCAAAAAACATGCGCAAATAGAAGAGACCGAAGACAGACCAGTCGTAGAAAACAAAATAAAAACATTTGGAGAGGCTTTAATGAAAATTTGTGAGTTAGAAGATTTCGCGGTACGTATTAACAGCCAGGAAATGCGTCACAATTTGTTGCAACTAAAAACAATAACTGAAACACAAGCAAGTAAAACTAATCTTTTAAAACAAAAGTCAATGCTAGATTTTTTCAAGCCTACTTGATTTTCTTTTAATTTTACGTAAGCCTACTTATGTACAGTATTTAGCCTAAATACAGTAAGTGGAAAAATATAGTTTTTAATAAATTGCATCATTAATTCATAAATTTTGTTGACAAGTGTATAAGTGTTTTAGTTTTATAGTTTTCTATTAAAAATGTTTTGTGGAGAAGGATAAAAGGATGCTACATTAAAAGGTAAGATATTTATTATGTAATGTAGGTTTTAATATTTTCTGTAGTGTGCATAGCCAACACACCTAGAAAACAAGGTTTGCGAGTTGTGACATCACATGGCACAGGCTAGGGCTGTCATTAGGCAATCAATATAACCGATATTACTGTTGAATGACGTTTATTTAGACGTTCAAATGTGATAGTTTTCTTGTGATTTAAATACACTTGCTTTATATGTTGAAGTGTTATCTCTATAGGAAATAAACAGTCAGTACTTAATCAGAAATAAATCATTAAATTAAATACTGTATTAGAACAAATGTAGACACAATGACAATTAATTGTTCGTTATCTATGTGGTGTTGGTACAACGCCATACAGCTGATCAGTAGAAATAATAGTCTTATAGCTAAGAACCGACAAACTCGGTTTCACATCAAACCGACAAACCACCTACAATATCTCCACTTCGACAGCAACCACCCAATAAACATAAAACGATCCATTCCATACAGTCAAGCAATCAGGGGTAAGAGAATCTGTTCAAATGATAGGGAATTGGAAGATTTTAATAGAAAGATATCAACAGCCTTCCAGAGAAGAGGATACCCAAAAAAACTCATTGAAAACCAAATTCATTCAGCACAATCCTTGGTTCATCATAAACCACAAACAGAACAAAATAAACTGTCTTTAATAACAGACTACCATCCTGGTCTACATAAACTCAACAAGATATTGAGAGATGGCTTCAAAATTCTTCAAGCTTCCGTCCACACCAAAAATCTTTTCACCGATCCACCGCAAATTTGGTACAAGCAACCTCCCAACTTGAAAAACATCCTAGTACATCCTAAACTACCAAACCCTGATGCAGAGAAACCACACAAACTTCCTCATGGCTCCTTCCCATGCAATAGACCTAGATGCAAGACGTGTCCAATACACCCCACAGCAAATAGTTTCAACAGTCAAACAACAAAAATGGTCTTCAAAATACAGGGTCATCATAATTGTACATCGAAAAATGTCATATACCAGCTACAATGTAAACTTTGCTCAGCCCAGTACATAGGCCTGACCATGGATGGTCTGAATATCAGAATGAATGGCCACAGACATGATGTTAAAATTATGAATATGGATAGACCAACAGCTCAACATGCTGCGAGTCACAACATCACAACTTTTGATGACTGCTATACCACAAAAATAATTAAATCACTCCCCCCTGATTGCAATCCCTCAGAACTGAGAAGGTGGGAACTATCATACCAGTGGTATACCAAGTCCAGAGAATCCCCTAACCTCAACATCAGATAAATCCATTCATTTTTTTTTTTTCGTAATAGCCTTATCTCTTTTCCCCTGACAGACTTATATAATCACTCATATGCTCATGGAAACAATATATATATATATATATATATATATATATATATATATATATCTTTAATCTGTGCATCTGTGTCATCTGATTTCTACTCTACACAATCTGTGATTACAATTATTTTATTTCATTCTCTCATATTTCTTTTTGTGTTTTCTCTTCGATTGACAAAGACCACTGTGTGGTTGAAATATATCATTGTTTAAGTGCTTTTATGTGTTTCTATTTCAAGACTACAGAGTGGACTCTTACCAAGGTAAGTCTGTCAGTCTCCTAGTCCAAAAAATCTAAATAATCTTTACCAACCAAAACTAACCTAAATATATATATATATATATATATATATATATATATATATATATATATATATATATATATATATATATTGTAATGTTTTTACATAAAAACACAAAAGTAATAAATAACAAAAATTTAGAATATAATAGAAGTAAATTAAAAATGGATGAAAAAAAAGAAAATGTAAACAATGGAGCCATAACCTAAAAAAATTATCATAAAATATTAAAACCAAGATGGCAGCTAGTATAATTATGAAACAGCTGATGTTTTCCAAATGTAGAAATGTACAAGACCTAAAAAAATTATTGCATAGAGGATAAAACTTAACCGCCCAAGTAAGGACATAAAGATCAAATAATTAGTCGGTTAAATAACAGATGTTTCAACAATTGACAAAGTTTTATTTTTTTCTCTAGAAATTTCAATTAGAAAAAATTCATTGTTAGAGAAGCTTGCATTGGAACTGGAAGCAAAAACTTTGTTGGCCAAAATTTTATTTAAAGGAAGAATTCAAGCATAAAAAAACATAGTGGTGAAAGATTTGTTTATAGAAATAAATTTAAAAGGCTAGAAATTTGGACAAAAATATTAAACTTCAGATAAGTAATTAAATTTAAGAAAGATTTAAATTATTATATTGTAAATTCAAAATTAATAACTTTATGCCTAGGCGTTTCTTTTATAAAATTTATTACAACATTAATTGCATAAGCTAAATTTTAATTTGTTATAACACCCACCGAATAACCTGAAAGAAAGTCTTGTGATATTTAACTAAATTAGGAAATAGAGAAAGTGTATTAAACAAAAATTAATCGAATTATAAGAAAATGTTTTATTTATTACTATAAATGGCAAGTAATAAAAAATAAAAGTAATAGGAATCTAAATTTTACTGTTAGGGTTACAATCATTTTGTAATTCTAACTGGCGCCCAGCAATTTATTATTTACTAAAGATTAGTATTATTAAATTTTGTGTTATTATAAAGAAATATATATATATATATATATATATATATATATATATATATATATATATATATATCCAATTGAAATCCTTTACAGAGTACAATAGTTCAAAATACGGCTAAAGTTAGAATCAGCCGCAAACTGCATGATAACTCTTATGCTTTGTAGGGCCTCTTCATTATCTCCGATCCTCTGGCTATTTCCTCTTAGTCCCCATCTTCTTCTTCCTCCTCCTCTTTGTTTTTGGGAATTCTAATGACTAAAAGGTCTGTAGCCTGATCAAAATTATGATTTGGGGCAAGTTGTCATCACCGCAAATAAAGTTATCAGAATTACATGGCATGTTTTTGTTTCTACAAAGATTGGATATCGTTTTTACATTTTCACTTTTCTCTGACGAGCCAGTAACATCACTTTCACCAAATCCTGCTTTAACAAAACACTTTGTTACTACTTGATTTTTAATTTGTTTGACAGCCAACCAAATCCAGTTTACAGCACCCGCAATTGACACAGATCTTGCCAATTCACAAGAAACATCAGCTTTCTCTTCTATGTTTAAAATTAAAGATTGCATTAAATAGCACCTGTAGTACTATTTAAATGTGTAAATAATACCCATATTCATAGGCTGCAATAGGCTCATAGCATTAGACGGGAACCAAACCAGTCTCACATTCGAAAGCATTATGTGAGGGTGGCACCTGTTAGGGAATTACCGCAGTGACCAGTCTCACCTCCATTAAGTAAGTCCTGGACTTAATTAAACAAAAACAGATGCGACAAGCGGTATCTGTGTGGTGTGAAACAATTGGAAGAATAAAGATGGTGAAAGCAAAGAGTGCCAAAGATCCAGCCTTTCGACTCGACCCCTTCCAAAACGCACAGACCCCTCTGCTCAGGAAATCTACCTCCAGCTAGAAACCTCCATGAATCCAACCTCAAACTCGCGACTCCCATCCAGGAAGACTACTGTCAGTCCCAAAACGAGGGGTTTGTTACCTTGACCCGTGGTACCAGTATGCAGAGTCTTTCGAACTTGCTATAAGGCCTAAACTTGTTACTGGCCCACCACTGGGATGAGACCAACTCCTTAAGTGACAGCGGTTCGACCGCTGATCCAAAAACTACTCGGGACCAGTAGAACCTTCAGAACAGCAAGGTTTCCATATCTCTATACCCTGTCTGGTTAGTTCAGTTCAGGTAGTTCAATTGGATCTTTATCCACTTTCCGGTGGCCTTACCTATCTAAGGGCCAGACCCCAAGAATGGGGACTTGATCCTAGGGGGGTCACGATCTTTTGTGAGTGGCAGGTAGCTTTGTTTAGAAAAAGAATAACCTTTCGTTTTCCTTTTTAGCATTGAACTCATTTCATCATTCTTCTATTCATCCAACCCTTCTTATTGTTTCGCCAAATCACTGGTAAATTATCAATTATTAAGTTTTGAAACACTATAGTTTTGCCACCTTTTTAATAGGAACAGACCTCACCATATTTCTTGCTAAATTCCTGCATAATAATACCGTAAATTTTTCTTTTTATATTTTACCCCAGCACATTTTTCCCCCTTAACGAAGAGTAATTTCATCAGTAATTCCCGAAAAAATAAGCCCGTTTCATCTGCATTATAAATGTTTTTAGGTTCATACCCTGCAAAAAAAAACTTGCAGTTTTGTTTTCCATTCATTTACAACACGTTCATCTACATCTTTTGATTCATCACAGATTTCATTCCAGACAATGTTCTGAATCTTCTTAAAATTGTTCAGCCATCCTGTGGACGCTTTGAACTATAGTTGCAAAGAGATTTGGCTAGTGCAAGAGCTTCACTTTGGAGCATGAAACTCGAAATTTGTATATTTTTCGATCTTGCATAGATGAACCACTCCCACACTACAGCGTCGATTTCTTCATTACCAGTTAACTTTAGTTTTCTCTTCTTTTATTCATTTCCCTGCAACCACTCGTTCATTATTTTATCATTATGCTTAAGGGTGTCATAAATTTGTCTTTCAACACACTTGAACTGTACCATTATTTCACTTACCGTCAACTTATTCTTTTCTTTCGCTTCAATTACCTTGACTTTTTCATTTACTGACAATGATACGTAGTAAGTTAGCAGTTTTACAAGTATAGTACCAAGTGTACAGGTACAAGAAGGTAAACAAACTGATTGTGGTTTCTTTACAAAGGTAGAATGATTGTACAAATATAAAGACATTGTCTCTCAGAACTGAGGACAATTCAACTAATCATTTGATCATATTCGCTGATCATATCATCTGATCATATTAAATTATCTAAAAGAGGCTGGCCTTTTAATGAAGTATTATACATGTCCTTTTTGACAATGCCATGAATTTTTCTTTCCATTACAACATTAAACGAATTTAGCTTCATACAAAGTAAACAACAATAATGTCTATTGTAACTTTGCTGTCTCGGGACCAGCAAAGTCTTCCAAATTGTATAAGATTCTGTTTATTAAAGTTCACTTTGAAGAAGTTTTAATGCATAAGTAAAACAAACTATTAGTAGGAGAGAGTTGTCCTTGAGACAAGTAACAACCCACTCTCAATCTCACACCCACTTGGTTCGTCAGTTAATTGAGGAAAATGTTCTTGTTTAAGGTTTTAAGAAACATAATAAACTTACCTCTTATGACCATGGGGAATGCATCAAGAAAACACAAGTTTTCTCTTGTTATAACAGAGGAATCCAAAAATCCCCATAGTAATCATACTTATTTGAAGTAGGGGAGATAGACCGATTCTTTTTTTAACAAATGCAAAGAAATAGAAAATTGCTAATAATCGTTAAACATACAAATATGGCATCTTTCTGGTTTTATAAATACGATTTTCAATCAGGGTGTTCTTGTTACTGAAATTTTAAAAAACTTTTACTGTGATTATCCAGATTTGCATTTACAGAAATCAGAAACACAAAACAACACATAACTACTAAAAACTCTAGCAAAGTTTCTCACTCTAAACATTGAAGAATTCATTGAACTAATGTTAAACATGCTAGTTGAAAAATTTCCATATGTTAGCAGTTTATGTCAAGTTTTTTAAATCCTTAAATCAATGTTTTTAAACAGACAATTTGAATCAACTTTAAAATGAACAATAAAATAATGAAAAATATTTTCTATAACTACAAGAAAAATTTAAAAAAATCTTTTACAGTTAATAAATAAGTGTATAAATAAACATGCTAAATTAATTTATTTCATTATTTCATGGAAAGCAGAAAAGAGGATTTTTTCACTACAAATGTTCTATTGATAATGTATTTTATAACAAAAATGATATACATAATTATATGGTCTCAAAAATTAAAAGATATACAATATGGATACGCAATCTTCGTTTAAATATACAACACATATTTTAAAATAAAAATTGTTTGCAGTTTTTGTTGTATGTTTTTTTTTTAATGACTACTTTTTGTATCACTTGGCAAAAAACACTACTTACTGATATTTTTCAGCAGACACGTTTCACACTAGATAAGTTCATTCTTCAATACTGTGAGTCTCGAACAAGACTCACAGCATTGACCAATGCACTAATCTAGTGTGAAACATCTGCTGAAAAATATCAGTAAGTAGTGGTGATCAAAAAGTAGTAATATAAAAAATGTACTCAAATGTTATGTATAATAGTGTGAGAACTTTTTTGTTATAATGAAATAATAATTTTAAAATAAAAGGTTTTATAGATCATTAGCAGCAGAATTATGCCATTACTTACCACCAAAACCAAAGTGACACTATGATGACTGGAACAGGAATTTCATTATCAGAAGGATATTCTTCATCTTCTTTGGCATCCTTATCAGTTATTGAAGAGTTATGGTTTTCACTAGATGGACATAAAGCCCCTGCATTGTTTTCTCGAGGACTGTATAAGTAGTAACCATTTCCTGTACAAGTATAAATTAAATAAACTCTAGACATAAGAAGCGATGGCTGAATTCTAATGAAACTACTTCTTAAACCAATTAATTTACATGACACTCATTAACATTAACATTTTGACTGTAGCTCCAAAATTTGACTATAGGTCCCTGTGGCAGAAATTTTTCTTAACAGGAAATTCTCCTCTTACTAACTTAAGTTACTAAGTAATGCTCTCTTGATTCTGGGAAAGTAATTTAACATTTATTATTTTGTAAACTAAGTCCAAATATAGGTCGGATTGAACACAACTCGACTGTAAAAAAAACCGAAGTATAGCACAGATATTATATTTAATTCCATTCACTGTTGCTTTTAATAAGACATTTGGATAATGACATCGTTTATAATGATGGGAAGTTAGTCTGTTAGTTATTCATTGCCTCCGTCCATGTTCCACATCTTTTACAAAACTTACCATAAACATTTATTTTATTTGTTTTTTTTGGTAACTCATTTATTATTAAAGTAATTTATCCTTAAGTAATTTACAAGTGTAAACAAATAGGAGAGGTAACTCCTAAATGATGTTAAAATTTTTCTCATTTTTTATTCCACTTTAAAAAGTTTATATAATTTTTCTGAATTGACCAAGGTACATAAAAGTTAATTAATTTAATTTAAGCTTTTTTGATCCCTTTTATGTTTATGTATATTATATTTTATTAAGACCAATTATAAAAGTTAAGGATTTTTATAAATACCTTGAAATGACCAGTAGGTTGGTTCCTCTATATTCATTTTGGGTCAGTATAAAAAGTGTTAATGTAACCCTTTGAAGAATGTGATAAAACTTAAGAGTTAGAAGCATGGGAAACTTTATTTATACATAGATATAAAAATAAATGTATTAATAATGAATTGGGACCAATTCAAAATTCCATATTATTATTCACTTAAACAATAGTTTATGACTTTCCGAACTTTAAATTTTGTAAATTTGTAAAGTAAGTTTTAACAAATTTACAAAATTTAAAGTTCGGATAGTCATAAACTATTGTTTAAGTGATTAATAAGAATCACCGATCGTAATGGACTACAAAATTCAAGAATCCATATTATTGTAAATTAATTTAGTGTTAAATGTTCTCTTTAATTTAAATTATTTAAAAAATTTTGTTAGTTAAGAGTATTATAATTACCTGCCATTTCCAGCATCATCACACTCCCCGTTGACAGGTTTCGGGGGACCTTCATATGTCAGAAACGCATCAATGGGGAGTGTGACGATGCTGGGAATGGCAGGTAATTATGATACTATAAATAAGAATATATATATATATATTAGGTTAGTTTTGGTTGGTAAAGATTATTTAGATTTTTTGGACTAGGAGACTGACAGACTTACCTTGGTAAGAGTCCACACTGTAGTCTTGAAATAGAAACACATAAAAGCACTTAAACAATGATATATTTCAACCACACAGTGGTCTTTGTCAATCGAAGAGAAAACACAAAAAGAAATATGAGAGAATGAAATAAAATAAATACAAGTTGGAATCACAGATTGTGTAGAGTAGAAATCAGATGTCACAGATGCACAGATTAAAGAGGTATTAAAGTTGGTATACCACTGGTATGATAGTTCCCACCTTCTCAGTTCTGATGGATTGCAATCAGGGGGGAGTGATTTAATTATTTTTGTGGTATAGCAATCATCAAAAGTTGTGATGTTGTGACTCGCAGCATGTTGAGCTGTTGGTCTATCCATATTCATAATTTTAACATCATGTCTGTGGCCATTCATTCTAATATTTAAACCATCCGTGGTCAGGCCTATGTACTGTGCTGAGCAAAGTTTACATTGTAGCTGGTATATGACATTTTTCGATGTACAATTATGATGACCCTGTATTTTGAAGACCATTTTTGTTGTTTGGCTGTTGAAACTATTTGCTGAGGGGTGTATTGGACACGTCTTGCATCTAGGTCTATTGCAAGGGAAGGAGCCATGAGGAAGTTCGTGTGGTTTCTCTGCATCAGGGTCTGGTAGTTTGAATTGTAAATTCATATTTATATTTGTACAAATATATTTTTACAAATTTATATTTGTAAATTCAAATATAATTCTTGTATTTGTATTTTGACTTTTGTTCTTTATATATATATATATATATATATATATATATATATATATATATATATATATATATATATATATCCTAGCGGAAAAGTAGAAAATTATCAAAAGTGTAATTTTGTTAATATTATAGTTTTGTCAAAGTTAAATAATTGTAGTTATCACACTTTGTTCATTATAAATACATTAGTAGGCTTGGTTGTAAATCTGGCAACACCCAGATCCGGTCCTAACTTTTGTAAAAATATAACAGGTTATGTTCATAAAGTTAAACTTAAGGCTGTGTTTAAATCTTACCATTAACATATTCTGAAGCATATAGCACAGATATGCCTGTGGTTGAAGCTGAGGCCTGGCTTGACTCATCTGTTATCAACAGTCTATCATGTTCTTTTCCTTTTAATCCTAAAGTAGCACCTGGAAGAAAAATTCATTCATTTATAAATCTATTTACCTATGAACAATATTTTTCAATTCCTTATATTAGTTCACACTCTCCTTATATATATCTATAGAAATTTGCAATCATTAATCAAATACTTTTAATTCATCCATAAAGTTCAAATACATTTTTTTAACTTCTAGTGGATGACGCTTGATATTATTACATTTTTTTTCAAATATAAATTCATTAAATTAATTTTAGTTTTATATGGAAGAAAAACTTTTTACAAAAGGGGCAAGGTTGCAATATGGTTATTTATTTCCATTTGGCTTAAAATAAGTGATAACATAAGATTTCATAAAACCGCTAATTTTATGTTATAGGTTATGTGGTAGAACAGCTGTTTTACCACATAGGTTATATTACTTTATTTACATTAAATGTAGTTATTTAATAAAAAGTCACTAAAATATTTAAGTAAGAATTGACTTTTAAAATATTTTTTATATTACTTGTTTATAAAGCTGTTCATTTGTTGAGTTATGTTTGTTAGCACCACTTACTAGTAACTGGCACGGGTTGCCAAGGAATCCTGGGATACACATTGTTGTCAGTTATCATGTGCTGTCTATACTCTCCTGCTATTTCCTGCAACTTGTTCTGCATGGTGACGCTTTCTTGAATATACAGCTTGAACAATTAAATTATTATTTAACATATCTATACAATCTTTTTCTATAATAGTGATTAAATATTCAGAAGTATATGACTTTCTTTTAATCTTAAGACAAAAAGCACATTTAGATTAAGTAAAATTCCTAAATAAGCTTTAAGCTAACTAGAACTAACCAAATATATATATATATATATAGATAGATTTTTTGGACTAGGAGACTGACAGACTTACCTTGGTAAGAGTCCACTCTGTAGTCTTGAAATAGTAACACATAAAGGCACATAAAGGCATATCATTGTTTAAGTGCCTTTATGTGTTACTATTTCAAGACTACAGAGTGGACTCTTACCAAGGTAAGTCTGTCAGTCTCCTAGTCCAAAAAATCTAAATAATCTTTACCAACCAAAACTAACCTAAAAAAATATATATATATATATATATATATATATATATATATATATATATATATATATATATATATTATAACGAAATTCATCAAGTTAAGAAGGCTGTTGGTAAAATTATTTGAACTTGTGAAATATCCCTAGCTAGCGCTAGTCTATTGTCACATCTATCGGCCGAAATAAGTTACTGCACACACCTGCATATCATAAATAAAAATAATTCGAAAGGGGTTCATTGTAAGTAAACCAGGACGTGCCTCGTTCATGGGAGAGAAGCTTTACCTAGACATCCACGGACCAGGGAGATTTATGACTAGGAATCCCTGAGAATACAGAAAAACACATGCATCTGTGGGAAAGTTCAACAAATTCTCATGAAGCCAAGGGAAGGTGAGGGAAGTGTCAAAATTTCATAGGCTGGTCACAGTTCGGGCGCCATAAGGGAGCCAATCAAATTTGAAGAGGGGATGAAACACAAACGGATACAATCCAAGAGGATGTTCAGGAAGGGCAGTCAATTTTCAGTACTCGAAAGGGTCAAGTGGTAGGACTCGAGGAGAAGTAATGTTCAGTTTTTAGTAAGAAATATCTAATTCAAACAAGTAACATGGAAATTTAAAGTAAGGGAGATTAATAGAGGGAGATTAAAGGGTAGCCAGGGAGATTATTAAATAGAAAGTGAAGTATAAAGAGGGAGATTAAAGGGTAACAAGTGAGATTAAAATAAGGGAGTGATTAATAAAGTCAGTTAAGGAATAGAAGCATTTCGAGAAATTAAGAAAAGTGAAATTGATAGGAAAGTATTACTAGTGAATTTGTGTCAAGTGAAGTAAAACAAGGAACCACGCAAGTAATAAACAATACATTTATTTTAACTTAAAGCCAACTCTTTAAAACCAAAACATTTAAGAACATTTAAACTTTTATAAATTCCATAAAAAGTTATATAGTTAATTGAAATAAAAATTTATCAAACCAAGTGCAGTAACTTATACACGCCCTTAGAAAGCTAAAGAAAGTAAATTTAGAATTGTTAAAAAAATCAATAGTAAAATAAGAGTCTTGATACACCGGCAAATATTAGAGTTAGTAAAAGAATTATATGAACTCCCTGTAAATGCAATATTGATCTCAGGATAAAATAAATCTGTAATTATAAAAGCAAGTATCTGGATTATTAATTTCATTTCCTAAGAGTAAAAATTATCCTGTAGAGAAGCATTAAGTTAAGGTATGTTATATAACAATTGTCGCCAACATGGAAGGCAAGAAGGTTTTATATAAAAAATGGCTCCCAACGTGGAAGGCTATGTTCGTTATATATGAATGGCGCCCATCGTGAATGGCTATGGTTTGATAAATTTCAATTAGTGATATAATTAAATTGTTTGTTCTAGATTTTTGAAGTAACTGTATTAAATTGTTAAATTCAACAAGGTTGGCTTAGCAATAAGAAACTATTTAGTGGATAAGTAAATTATAAATGTAAAACTCGCCGATGTAAGGTCGCAGAGACGTAAATGTTGAAAAGGGACAGCCATAAACCAAAACAAAAGTGAAAGTGAAAACAGTTGGGTCAAAAGGGGTCATTAACCACCCTTAGACAAGTGGACTTAGTAATTGTATTTTAGGATAAGATAAATATGTAATTATTGCTTTTGTAAATGTAGTTAAATTTTGAACTATTGGCTAGGTTTGGTTACAGAGTATTAGAGTCTGAAAAACAAACACTTCATTAATATCATTTATTTGTAAAATAAATTTTATTACGTAATGATAGTTAAAGCTAAGGCAGTTTAAAATAATTTATTAATTTTTATTAAAGGCACTTACCTAAACCTATATTTTTGGATAATAAGCTCTTTAATGTGATAGTAAAATAGTATATTTCCTTGCAAAAAAATACTGTAATAGAAACCCAAAGTACTAGGGAAATTTTCTGTAGTTACATGTTAGTTGCAACTAATGTTAGATGGCAAAATAAACCTACTGTTGCCTATCGTTAGCTCGGACCGATAGGTTAACTCCAGTCACATAATCACTCCTCACATTTAATTACCTTCAATAGCAATTGTTACTAAAAATTTATTTTTATAAACGACTTGTAAATTCAACATAAAATTGTTTAAGAGACTTGCTGCACATTTCAAGTAATTTAATTTATTGACTAACTTTAGTATATAGCAGTAATTTAACTTAATAGGAAAAAATAAATAATTCTTAAAACGAAATTCTTGATTTTGTAATGAAATATGTATCCAAACCGAATTCATCTCTATAATTAAAACCCAGAAATAACAAAAGCATAAGCTATGAAGAAATATATTTGTGTTCTTATTTTCTTAAAACACTTACTTGTTTATTATGCATCCCTATATATAAAGTAGGAGATTCAGGTAAAGGATCTTCATCTAACGTAATCTGTGGTTGAGTTCCTCCAAACAAGTCAACCCACTCTAACTTTCCTTGGTCCAACACCCAGGCACTCACCACAGGAGAGTTAAACTGATAAACCCAAATTCAATAATAATTGTTTCTGAAATTTTTCAACATTACCAATCCTTCCATTCTAGAAATATCAACTTTTAAAACATTAACCTTAAAAACTTAAAATATAAATCTTGTACTGAAATTTATTATATTTTTTTACAGAGCAAAAGAAAATACATAACAGGAATTACTAGATAATTATACAAGAAGTTTCTTGATGTAAACATTTTGAATTCACTGATTAAACTAATTTAAACTACTTAACTAAGTGAATATATAATTGCTTACTTGCTGACACGTTTCAAAACATTCGTTCCTTTTACGAAGCTAACCCTCTACTGGTGGCATTTTGGCTGTTTACAAACGGTATGACGGTGATAGATTTATGACAGTGGAGTGAGGTGAGATGCCGGCGTCTTGTGTCATGTACTGGAAGAGGTTATTGGCTTCAAAGTGTGTGTGATCGTGTAATACATTTTCCCTGTCTGTTGCGTAGTGTTTGTAGATTTCATATTTTTCTAAGGTTGTTAGTTTTTTACTCTGTTTTAATGTGCGTAGAACATTTAAATTAGTGTGTATGTTGGTGTGTGTGTGTTGGGTGTTTTTTAGGTGTTTTGCGTAGCAGGATTTAGGGTTTGTTTGTTTTGTTTGGGTAATGTGTTAATTGAAGCGTGTATAGAATGACCTGCCGGTTTGGCCGATGTAATAATTGGGACAATCGTTGCAAGTTAATTTGTAAATACCTGAGAGTTTGTATGTGTCAGTTTCTTTTAGAAAATGTTGTATATGTTTTCTTAGAGTGTTTGTTGTTTTGTAGGATACTTGGTAATGGAGTTTTTTGAATGTGGAGGCTATTTTGTGTTTTTGTTGTGGTAGGTGAGGGATATGTATTTCTTGTTTTTAGTGTGGTGTGTTTGTGTGGCCGTTAGATGATGTTTATGTTTGATTTTCCTGAGTATGTTGTCGATGAGTGTGTGTTGGTAGCCGTTTTGTTGAGCGATGTATTTTATGGTATTAAGTTCTTTGTCGTAGTCATTCTGTAGCATAGGTATATTTATTAGGTGGTGTAACATATGATTAAATGCAGCGTGTTTGTGTTGTGTGGAGTAATTAGATGTATTATGTATGACCATATCTGTTGTTGTTGGTTTTCTGTATAATTTTGAAATTATGTCTAGTGTTGTGTTTGGTGATAGTAAGATCTAGAAAGTTGATTTTATTATTTTTTTCTAATCCGAGGGTAAATGTGAGGTTATGGTGTATGGTATTAATGTAATACACAAGACACCGACACCTCACCCCACTCCGTCATAAATCTATCACCATCTTACCGTTTGTAAACAGCCAAAATGCCGCCAGTAGAGGGTTAGCTTCTTAAAAGGAACGATCGTTTTGAAACGTGTCAGCAAGTAAGCAATTACGTATTCACTTAGTTAAGTAGTTTAAAATAATTATACAGTTGGGCTCCCAAGTTAAGAGAACTGGGTAGCTTTCCAGAGAGCTTTAGATATTTTGAAATTTACGTAAGAAAACATGATCATATAAATACATATTTACATAGATAATGGCTTTAATTATGTACAGTATTTATTAATTACAGTTTGAAAATACAGACATATTACTGTACTGTATGTTCTTGTAATGTTATTCATCAGTACAAGAATAAAAAAACAGAAATGAATTTTTTTTATAATGATATTCTGCATTATGAAACGAACAAAATACATGTACTATTTACATTACTATATTCTGATATGTACAAATGAAACACTGAACAGTATTAAATTAAATTAAATTCTCCAGACTACCATACATTAAGATACATTGCTTAACACAAACTACACTAAAACACAAAATAGGTCGAAAAAGTACAAATTTCTCCCTGTTTTAAGCCTATATAGTGTAGTTAATGTCTATGCTATTCCCATTTTCCCAACAAATGATGATTCTTAGATAACATTTTTTGAGACTTAGTGGTAATAATAAAAAAAGGAAATAAAAATAAAGAATAAAACAAAAAAAAAGTAAATTAATAAGAACTAGTGGAAGATTTTTGCTCATCTGATAGGCCTACTTCATAAGTGCTTACTCACATGGGGAAGGGTTTGACTAGAAATAAATCCCAGTGGTGGCAGGTGCATGGTTGTGCATCCCCCAAACAAGACATTTATTTCTCCCCAAAAAACAAATTTATTTACTATGTAAGAATTATGTATATTGTTACGAACCATTATCTATAATATAACATGATCCATCATTATAAATAACAATAAAAACGTCAGAGCCGCAGAAACTGTAAGGTCGCTTGCTCAGTCACAGATAGTCTCATTCGCCCTGGTTGCAGTGACGTCCCTCCTAATGGAGAAAAGGCATGGTCCAGACTAAAACAGCTAGGCTCCTTAGGTTGCAGAAGGGCTGCAACTTTGGGAGTATTCGTTTAAAATCAGCTGCATCCGAAAAGAAACCTCTCAGCTCCGAGTTTGATGAGATTCACAGTTAAGAATTCATTGAAATTGGTTTGTTAATAAATAAACCCATGACTTGAGATTTGGAGTCTCAAGTAAAAATAAAATAAAAAATGTTTATAGGAAATATATTGATATATCCTTCAATATAATAAATCACAAATTCTTAAGGAGTGTCTATCAATTTTTTCCTATAACAGCCCTTTAAGTTTTTATGATTATGATTTCTTTGCCTTTAAAAAACACTTTACAATCTGCAACCCACAAAGGTTTTAGGCAACTGCCGCCACTGATAAATCCATCAATTACTGTTGTTCTTTATTCTTGTAATTTCTTTATGCACAAAGATTTCATTTCCATTTATCTGTTTAAAAAAATATCAGATTCCATTTCCTATAACAATGGAATAGCCTGTTGCAGTTTTAGCAATGCCATTGACATCTCTTTTATTTTAAATTCTTTTTGGGGAACAACAGCAATATCTCCTTCAAACTCCTTTGACTTATTAGTAATCCTCTGAGTTTGTAATCCAAGCACATAGTCAGTTAACAATTCTTCCCTTGCATTATCCATTAGCTTTTACATATCCGTTGCTTGTACTTCCATACCTAGTGCCTATGCTGATTTTAAAACATCATTAGTCAGTTCGGTTGTTAGTGCATTCACGTTGTTGTTTTTTTATAAAAAGTCAAATTTCAGCAACATCTTCCATACACTTGCTATACAGAGTTATTTTACTTCTTCGCAAGGTATAGAAATTCTGTGAATGGGTTACAGAATATCATATGATTTCCAGAATTGTAATAGTTTCTGCTTGAACTGAGGTGTAAATACTACTTTTATGCAGGTGGTAATTATTTTCAGATTAGCTAGATGATCAAGTCTGTTATCTATTGAAAGCATAATTTTATATCCTACTCTTCATTGTTTTGAGTATTTTTCGACTTCAGAAATAAAACAATTGATGAACTAATCTTTGAACACAGAAGCCAATCTTAAGAGTTTAAATAAAATTGTTAGACAATGATTCTGTTTAAATTCCTTTAAAGGTACATGGATTTTTGCTATTAGATCATAAGAGGTTATATGTTATAATCTGTGACATTCCCTCTAAGAAGAAATATTTAAAATGATAGTTTGCTACTTTAAAACTTAGCATTTTTTTCCAAAAACCCAGGATTCATTGATAAGGTGGGAATCCAACCCTGCCGCAAGTTAGGAACTCTCTTACAAACTTTTTTAAAAATTCTACACTGGAAAGTAACCTTCTATACTATTCTAGCACTGAAAAACTACAGATGAAACTTGCACTTTAAACTGGAATTGGTTTTAACTTAAATTATGTATTAATCTTAAATTATATTTAATATGTTTTGGAATTAATTGGAGGTACCTCAAATACAGATTGTTTTTTCTTAAAACAAAAGGTTGCTGCATAAAAGTTATAATTCAAGTTTGAGACATATCAAATTAGTTTTTGTGACTCAAAAGTAGATTTCTGCAGTGTTTTGAAACTTGATCCAACACTTATGTGAATCATATACACTGGGAAAGTTCACCCAACTAGATCAAAAATTTGGAAAGTCTGAGTATTCACCCACAAATCAACAGTCTCTACCTAATGTTCATGGCATATGGCTCAAGTTGATCATGAAATACAGTGGGATGTGGCCAATAAAAAAAGTGTGTATAGTTCGAATAAGAAACTATTTTTATTGAAGTTCAATTACAATCCCATAGAAAAAAGATTTGTTAACTTTCAAATGTTCTGTTTGTAGAGTTAAAATTATGTTTAAAAAAGAAAAGAATATGAAAGTTGGTCAGGCTTATTAACCCTTAGCACTCAACTGTCGGGGGAGCCCCGCCAAGCGTATATTGCAGTTTACTCGTATGTCGGGGGTCACCCGACACGATTTTCAAATGCCTATAACTCGTCTGCGGCGAAGCCCACGACATTCAATCTTTTACTGTTTGGTGCTACACTCTATTGAAAATAATGTGAACTAAGTTGAAAATGCCTAGGAATATGTGAGTCATCCAGGGTGTCTAGTAAAATAGCTTGAAGAAATTCCCTGAGTTTTCCCTGACTTTTCCAGGGTGTCTAGTAAAATAGCTTGAAGAAATTCCATGAGTTTTCCCTGACTTTTCCTCTTTTAGATGTCTATAGAAAGCCCAGTTTACATTGGGCCCATCCATTGATATCTGAAGGATCTTGGACAAATCCAGACTTTGAAGAACGAATTGAGTAACTCTTTTGCTTATGTGTCTGTAAGGAACACAGAGCCAAAATATCGAGCTTTCACTTCATCCGTCTCTGCATCCCAATACCTAACACTCAAATCCATTTGGGCTCTTTGTGATATTTTGTTTAAACTTTCATCAAAGCCAATAACACAGTTAGAATTTGAATTTAATGATGTCAGTAACAGGTCTTTAATATAATTTGATAAACCGAATACAACACTATAGGAAATTTTATCTTTCCCCAATCTCATGTTCTGTGCAATGGTGCTATCAGGGAACATCCTTAAAAAGAGGCACACACTACCTTCTGCATTGCGTAAAGAAGTGTTGCATTACTAAATTCACGCACCATATAATCTCTGCTTCAATCACTTCATCTTTTAGTTTATATTTATCCTAAGGAAGGAGGGGAGGTAATGACGACATCTGCATGACGTGCTTGCCCGCTATGGCAATGAAAACTGGAACCTTCCATGTTGAAATAAACAGTGTACAAATAATTACCGACAAATAAAACACATACTACCACGAGTCTAGACAAATAGCTGGCTACGAATGTTTAAACAGCGTTCTGTGTGGTCAGAAACAGACTGAGTTATCTGTTATCCCCACCTGTCCATATGATAACAGAACCACTGCGCACCCCAAGGCCACGGTCCAGGCTAAAACCTCCCAGCTGTACCAACTCGACACGTTTAATATTTATTGACATAAGTCCTGAAGTCATAGCATTGGGCTTATCAAATAAATAATGGGCATCTAAATAAAGAAGTGTTATTTCCCGACTGCCCTGGCCCTAAACCAGCCCGCTGGCTTACAATAACAAATATTCGAGAGCAATAGCCACTAGTTTTGTTTCTAATCAAAATAAATATTTTCCCGATTTTTTAAAATTTTCCCTGACTTTTCCCTGAATTTTCCAGAATCTTAAAATTCCCTGACTTTTCCAGGTTTTCCCGGTTTTCCCTGTCACTAGACGCCCTGTTATCACAAAATCTAGTTTGCCGCTCCATTGTAAGCTGCAAGTAGGTTACAGTTTTGCCGGTTATTTGTTTACTCGTAGTTTGCCGTGACTTCACGTGCAATTAGTGATTCTGAAATTCCTGATCTTTTACTTGATCCTTATTTATTAGAATGTAGTTCAGTTTCATAAACAAAATGACTAAACCAACAGGTATTTGTAAATATAACCAGTTTATGGGTGGTATAGATTTAGCTGTTCAATATAATGAACCTTGCAGTTTTACGAGACGACCAAATAAATGGTGGAGGACAATGTTTTTCTGGCTATTAGATGTAGCTGTAGTAAATAGTTTTATTATCTATAATAACAAAAAAAAGGAAATGAGAGAAAATCCTGTTGAAAAAAAATAGTTTCGCCAAAACTTAGTGAGGGAACGCATTGGTGATATCAGGAATAACCCGTATAGTGAGAGGGGTCGGCCATCAACTACTGACAAAGAAGAAAGACTGAATGGGAAATTACATTTAATCTTTTCTAATGATAAAAGTAGTACTAACGATTGTGTAGTGTGCAGTAGCAGGAAGATAAAAGGAGGTAGAAGGGAAACAGTTTTTCCCTACAAAACATGCGGCAGAAAACCAGGACTTCATCCGGAAGACTGTTTTCAAAGATATCATAATTTGCAAAACTACAAATAAGATAATAAAATCATGTACATATAGTATTAGTGAATAAAAATAGCTTAGTTTACTAAAATCATGTAAGAGAAAACAAAGTTTTCCATAAACAATAATGCAACTTGCAGGTGATGAATTTGTCCCAATTTAATTACAAGTGGGGAAGCAAAGCATGTTACTAAAATCCGAGCGCTAAGGGTTAATACATTTACACTATACTCGAGTAAAGTACTCACTGCCATAAAAGAAAACACTCTTTCACGCACATCTTTCTTTTATAATATAATTTAACTGCAGCATTACTTAAAAATATACTAACAGCCATTGGTATTTTCTGCCTGATTCTTCTTTGTTACAAATACATTTTGTCAATTGTAACCCATCATCAGTTAATTTTAGAATCTTCAATCTTGGTTAAAGCGGTTGAAATAATAACATTACTTTGTCTCATTACTTCTGTCAATTTTCATCATTATTGAAATACAACAAACCTGTTGAAACAGTTTCTTTTACAATATAAACTGTAACATAAAATCAGCTGTTGTATGAAATTATGTTATCACTTTATTTACTTTGTATACATTATAATGAAATAAATAATTAAAGAATGTAATTAATAAAAAACCCCTTTATCAGATGTAGACAAATTTATTGAATAAAAGTTTTATTCAACGGATTTAATTAAAATCAGTTCTTAAAAAGTATCTGGAGTGCCTAACAAAGTCACATTAAAAAAATTAGAATAAGAAAATTAAATTGTCCGGGGTGAAGGTCGAACTTATAACCTTAATATTATGAGGCTTACACGCTGTAGTAAAACTTCGTTTAACCGTCACTCTCTAGACTGTCAGTTTCTGTTAAACATCATTGCTTTAATAGCTTAATAATACTGTAATACCAAAGTGCCTTAAGGTGTAGTACACATTCGCTTTGTTTTTTTAAACTACATGAACTATTTTACCTGTAAGTTTATATTACTGTACATTATTTTGCCCCATTTGTAGCTACTATGAGGATGTTTTAATCATGTAATAAATAGTTTTATTTGCTATTACAATCGTGTTTAATTTCTTTATGCTTCGAAATATATAACATTATTGTGAGAGTGGTATCTGTCTATAATGTAATTGATTGAGGTTTTGTTTTGAAAAAATATTACAATATTTTGTTATCCGCCTATCCACTCAACCATCAAGACCACGGTCTCGATGATGACTGTTAATCGAGTTTTTGTTGTACTTTCAATGCTAATGATACTGTGACTTGACAAACAAATTTGAACACTTGTTTTTAGTTATTCATGCTGCACTAAGTGCAATAATTTTACTTTATGTGATGAAGCACCTTTCGGTCACTTGATCGTTGTCGAATCACTCTGAGTGTGATTCGACAATGGTCAAGTAACCGAAAGATGCATCATCACATAAGGTAAAACTATTGCATTTAGTGGTGGAAAAAATTATTTACAAGTAATAATAATAACTTCATATATATATATATATATATATATATATATATATATATATATATATATATATATATATATATATATATATATATATAGGCCAAACAAAAAAGAAATTAAAAGACAGATATCAAGAACACCTCAATGCATACATCAAACCTGAAATTTATAACTCAAACTAAGCTACACACGCCATCAAAAACAAACACACATTCCCCACATTAAAAAACGTACACCTAATAAAAAAGATTCAAAAAGGCCTCAAAATGACAATCTGAGAACAACTAGAAATGTATAAAAATAAAAATAATATCATTAACGAACAAATGCAAATAAAATAAAAAAACGATAAATTATTCAATCTAATAGACAATATTAACCCCAAAACAAACTCTAAAAACTCGCACAGTGCAGTGAATCTAAAAATAGAACTTAACGGTACACCAAGATCAACCGGGAAATCCACTCAGCTCGCAGTCCACAACAACCCTGTTCAGTATGCCCGAGGATGACGGCACGACCAGCCATTGAAAGTTAGCTCGCATAAATACCAAGAAGATTCTTGTTTAAGTACATAAGTGAAAGTGATATATATAATAGATAACTATTTATGTGTAATATTACATTGTATTTTTTATGCATGCTGTACAGTATTTTCTTTAAAAATTACTTGAAAAGGTTCATATGATACTAAAGATTTGTTTTAATGTGGTTAATTGTTATGTTACTTGTATGAATTATGTGCTTGCTGATGCAAACAAATGAAACCTTGAGGCAGCCTGAAACAATGCCACATATGCCTTTTTGTTGCCATTTTACAAAACATCTAGCAGATAATTTACCTGCTGTTTATTTTTACTTATCTAAAGCCTATTATCACTAACTGTCCCTAACCAAACGTCTAAAATAATGTTATCTGCCCAGCAAAATTTATTATTCATCAAAATGTTTATTATTGAGAAGACAATATGTAAATAACTTACATATTTCTATATAACACCTGATGTTTATTGCTAAGGAGAAATACGTGTTGAAAAGTATGAAGCAGGTTTTTCTGCAATTTGTTTCCTTTGAATATTTTCATAAGAATATATTTTGGTCAGCTCTGAATTCACTTAGGCTACGAAAACCAAGGGAAAGTGCCAAGGGAAAATTTGGGTATGAGCTATTGGCACTTCCTTGATTACTAAATAGTTATAAATTTTTATATTAATTATTGTGTAACAGACATTTTACGAGAAGATAGACAATTTATAATTTTACAATCTGTGGTCAATAAATCAAATAACAAGTTAAAGTGTCAAGGTCAAAAATCCTTATGATATTTTTGTCCTTAAAACCAGATTTGATCCCAGAATTTAAAACCATAGATCATTAAAACCAGAATTAGCCTATCCCTAATACTAACTCCAAAACAACTTCTAAAAATTTATTTGTGTTTCTGAATATTCTAGGAGCACATACCTTTCTATGACTAAGGATCTATTATTGGTTAGACAATTATTTTTTGAACACATTTTTATTGGGTTTAAGGTTTTGCTATGAAGATAACCTAAAGGCTAGTATATGAGTTTGAAAAGTAAGTATACGAAATTAAATTTTGTTTCTTGTTCTGTATTAAAGTATTTCTATTTCAAACATTAAGATTTGAAAAATCAATTAGAAATTGAAAAGGTGGTGAGATATAACAATTACTGTGAAACAGTTCCCCCATATTAATTATAAATATCTCACAAACTAAATATTTATATCTGTTACGATAATAAAAGGCTGTATAATAATAAATACACAAAAACCTCTTAACCACAAACTTTCTTTAATTTACCCTAATGTACATTTCAGTTACAAAGTAACCATCCTCAGAGGGATAACATACAAAGACTGATTAACGCTAGAAAAATACCTTATTTATAATCTACAGAACTAGTCACTCCCACTCCGACCGCCGCGGCCACACCTGTTAAACAAGGCTTAGCCACGCCCATCGAGTGAAAGCAAGATATCTAACGTCAGCGTACTAAAATATAAATTAAAAATACAATAAAAACATAATTAAAATTGTTTTTTGAAATTATAACCAACACAAAATTTAATATAAAAATCATAATCCTATTTAACAAATGAATATAAAATTGAATTAGGAATAGGACCTCTATCAGAATTTAATAAATTCTCAGGTTTATGTTTACTAAGTTGACGTTAGATATCTTGCTTTCACTCGATGGGCGTGGCTAAGCCTTGTTTAACAGGTGTGGCCGCGCCGGTCGGAGTGGGAGTGACTAGTTCTGTAGATTATAAATAAGGTATTTTTCTAGCGTTAATCAGTCTTTGTATGTTATCCCTCTGAGGATGGTTACTTTGTAACTGAAATGTACATTAGGGTAAATTAAAGAAAGTTTGTGGTTAAGAGGTTTTTGTGTATTTATTATTAAATTCAACCACAGTATATTCCTAATAAATAGTAAAAGGCTGTATATAAAACACTATAAGTAATAATAAGGTATAAAACCTTACTTTGTGAGACCATACGACTTTGTCAGGATAAAATTTGCTCAGCGCACAGACCAAACCTTCAGGCACAATCACTTTAAAGATAATGTCTTTAAGTTTATTATCTCGCCTGGAGTGGCAGTCAGATGCAGGGTCAGGAGCTAGTTTCACATCATGCTGACCCACGCTAAAGTTCCATCTAAATAAAAAAATAATAAAATATAAGATTAGATTTTAAAGTCATATTAATAAATCCAATGTTATAATATTAAATAAATGAAGTTTAAACCCAGTCATTTTAAAAAAATTTTAAAAAAACAAGAGCAGATGATAAGTGGATTTGAAAAAATAAAATATAAGATTAGATTTTAAAGTCATATTAATAAATCCAATGTTATAATATTAAATAAATGAAGTTTAAACCCAGTCATTTTAAAAAAATTTTAAAAAAACAAGAGCAGATGATAAGTGGATTTGAAAAAATAAAATATAAGATTAGATTTTAAAGTCATATTAATAAATCCAATGTTATAATATTTAATAAATGAAGTTTAAACCCAGTCATTTTAAAAAAATTAAAAAAAAAACAAGAGCAGATGATAAGTGGATTTGAAAAAATAAAATATAAGATTAGATTTTAAAGTCATATTAATAAAATCCAATGTTATAATATTAAATAAACGAAGTTTAAACCCAGTCATTTTTAAAAAATTTTTAAAAAACAAGAGCAGATGATAAGTGGATTTGAAAAAATAAAATATAAGATTAGATTTTAAAGTCATATTAATAAAATCCAATGTTATAATATTAAATAAATGAAGTTTAAACCCAGTCATTTTAAAAAAATGAAAAAAAACAAGAGCAGATGATAAGTGGATTTGAAAGAATTGAATACAGTAAATGAAGAGTAGATGAAATGTGTAATTTATTGAAAATAAATTACCAGTTAAGAATAAAATGTCTGTTGGACAAACAATAAACAGAAGAAATGTAGGAAACAATATAGAAAATGATATGAATGGAAATAAAAAAGACAAAAAACTGTAGGAAAAAGAAACACAAAGAGAAAATGTGGAGGAAGTTAGATTTGGAGTAAAAAATTTGATCGGTTTAGAAAACAGGTTAGATTTTTTTTCAATTTTTAATTATTAGAAATATGATTATAATATGTCATGACCATGTTGGTATGTTTATTATTCAAGTATTAAACCAAAATAATGCAAATTCTTAACAAACTTCCTAACTTTATTGTCATTTTATATTAAATGCTCTGAAATTTAAAGTTCCTTAGGTATCTTCATTTGGTATGCACAGAAAATCCTACTTTAAAGTTATTATTAATTCTTCATTAGCTTCAATAACTTTACTGTCTAAATATGGGCATGATTTTAGGAGGATAGAAATTCCTTACTAATAATTTAAACTTCAGAAATGTTACCATAGCTAACACTATTATTTTTATCTATAATAAAAATATTCCTTCAGCAATAATTAATTTTATATTATTTGTTTACAAACTACTTCAATATATATTGTAATGAATGATTAACCTTGAAAATTGAAACTAGATTATTGTTCTAGTGATGGTGAAAGATCTTTAAAAAACAAACAAAATTAAAAAGAACACAATTGCATAAAAAAAAAATAATAATTGAATTTAACTTATTGAAGGAACAAAAATTATTCACCATAAAACATGAAATCTTTACTATGTAGTTTCAATTCTCTTTGCTGACAACATAATATAAAATGAACAAATCTAGCATCTTTAACAACATATAATTAATTTAAAAATGCAAAATCTATTCCAAAATACAAAAATACTCTTTCCACAGTATTGGCTTGGGCCATTAATACTTGTTCAATGTTAGTGAATAACTTATCAATTAATTTATTCATTCCATTTTTTTAACTTTCCTACCATCCAAAAGAATTAACAAAAAGTAATCTGATTTTAAAATATTTGAAAATCTATGCTTTCATTCAATTTTATTACCAAAGAAACTAGTATTGGATTAAGTTAAGAGTTCACTAAAAATAAAATCCCTTGATTTAAAAGAGTAGTAGTCAATCACTGATGAAGGTGACATCATCATCGAAACTAGTCAGTATGCATTAATAAACTAGTGTGTAGTGAGATTTTGAGTGAACTCTTTTGATATTTACCATTGTAATATTGGATTGTTTTAGATTGCAAAGTATAATGCAAACAGTTTAATTCTGATATTATTTCATGAATAACAACTTTTCCTCTTAGATCAATCATGAATAATAATAGTACGTTGCAGTAAATTCATATTTATCTGTTTCTTGCACTATGCCTTGTTTTGGTGTTTTTTTAAAGTTCTTTCTACACAATGACATATTTAGAATGGGTACCAATTGCTATAAACAATGGAAAGGAACACTAGTTATTTATAATAACTTATTGTGGTTAAAAAGTAATAAATAATACGCAAAATCTCTAACCAGAAATAAATAAAACCTCTAACTATACATATTTATGGTTAGAGATTTTTGTGTATTAACTTGTAATGGAAAGGAAGATTATTCGGTGTTGAGAAGAAAAACACCTATAAGTGGAATTCACACTAATACATAACAAGATGGAAGGCAAAATTGTAAAAATTTGTGATTGATAAAAATTGTTAGTCATACATGATTACGTAAGACAAGAAATGTAATAAAGATAATTGAAATGGATTAATAGGCCTCTCAGTCCTGCATATTGATATTAAACAGGTATAAAGTGACAATATGGTTGGAAGGCAAAATTATAGTATTAAAAGTTGTATTTCTATTGATGTTCCTAAAACAAGGAAAGTTATTAATTATACATCTGAGTACTGTTTTTATAAACATATAAAAATTAATTTAATGATAAATATTATCAGTTGGAAATTATACAACAGCTGAGATTGGAAAAATCCCATAAATGCGATATTAGGGCCTTACAAGATCAAATTATGTCAGGTAGATTAAAAACAACAGAATGGAAATGGTAGAAGAAAAGGGGGACAATCTTATTGTTTGTACAAAACAAATCTTATTTGATGATTTGGACAAAACAATGGAAATAACAGAAATAGAATAACAGAAATAGGAAACTTGCACAGGAGAGAATGACAGAAAGAGAGGCAATGAAGAGCACAGACTTTCTCTTAACTAACTAGACCTTAAAATAGTTTAAAAGTCTTTATTTGTATGATAATGACACAAGCTAAGATAAATTCGCACACATCAAAAAATAACAAGAAAAAGTTGAAAGAATTATTTTAAATGTTTGATTGCTTTCCACTCCTATTCTTAGACTGAAATTGGTAGCATTGAGATTGATGCACCAAATTTAATTATTTAAACTGGTTGAGAGAACTTAGCTACATAGATTAAAAACATTTACTTTTATTCTGTTTGATACATTTTAATCTAATCATTAGTAACCCTTAAAGGTTAATTGATTTCTTTAAATTGCTACTGTTCCTTTAGCAGTAAAGTTAAAATACAGGTCTTGTTCAGGTACTTTAGTTTGTTTTGTTTTATAGCTGTAGATTCCAAAAGTTATTCATACAATAACTAGGCATTCAATGGAAATTGTGTACCATTATGATACGATAATTCCTTTTCAATAAAGTATAGTGTACATCATATATGATGTTAAGCAAAAAAAATTATAAAATGAAAGAATAAACTTTTTGTTAACTAAAAGTTGTTAAATTGTTAACTTACACTTGGAGGAAACGTTTTCGTCTTACGACTTCCTCAGCCTCCAACAACACTTCAGACTTAACAACACTCCAGAAAAATCACTAAAGAAATTATACACATTTTGAACACCATTACACAACAGAACTACTTCACTCACAACAACAAATATAATACACAGAAACAAGGCCTACCAATGGGTTCACAGATTTCAAGCATTCTTATTAAACGTTTGATTGCTTTCCACTCCTATTCTTAGACTGAAATTGGTAGCATTGAGATTGATGCACCAAATTTAATTATTTAAACTGGTTGAGAGAACTTAGCTACATAGATTAAAAACATTTACTTATATTCTGTTTGATAAATTTTAATCTAATCATTAGTAACCCTTAAAGGTTAATTGATTTCTCTAAATTGCTACTGTTCCTTTAGCAGTAAAGTTAAAATACAGGTCTTGTTTAGGTACTTTAGTGATTGCTGTGGATTCCAATAGTTATTCATATAACGTTTTCGTCTTACGACTTCTTCAGCCTCCAACAACACTTCAGACTTAACAACACTCCAGAAAAAATCACAAAAGAAACCATACACATTTTGAACACCATTACACAACAGAACTACTTCACTCACAACAACAAATATTACACACAGAAACAAGGCCTACCAATGAGTTCACCGATTGCAAGCATTCTCGCAGTATTCCTACAACACATAGAACAGAATAAAATCATAAATAACAACAAACACGAAGATAAGATAATATATTTGCACAGATATTTAGATGACATTATAATACTATACCGAGGAAACATAAGAAAATGCCAACAACCCCAAACACATATAAACAAAATACACAAAAACATCCAGTTCACAGAGTTTGAAAACAACAAAACATTGAATTTCTTAGACATCACCATAACAAAAAATCAAAACAAACATGAATTCAACATATACTGCAAACCAACCATGACAGACACACTGATACACAATTCATCGAACCATCCAATACAACATAAACACGCAGCATTCAAACATTTACTACACAGACTAAATAAAATACCTATGTCCACAACTAACTACACAGAGGAACTAAAAAAAGGAGTCTGAAGAAGTGGTGAGACGAAAACGTTTCCTCCAAGTGTAAGTTAACAATTAAACAACTTTTAGTTAACAAAAAGCCTGGTCGCAAGTAATAGAAATAGTGTAATACGAATTAACAACCAGCTCGTCATGAACAGCATCAAGATTTCGAAAGAACAAACATAAGCTTCTAAAAGTATTGACATTAAAATGAACATCCAATAAAATCCATAAAATCCAATAATGAGATTTCTTCATATTTTAAACAATATGACAAAAACAGCAAGCTTATAACTAATAACACAATATCTAGCATACAAACTAAACACACAAGACAACCAAACATAACTCCATCCTAATCACAACATTGTTTCTCCAAACACCTTAAAAAATCAATCTGTCATTTAAACAAATATATAGTCTGTTATGAAATAAAAAAGAAATAATGATGGATACTTTATAGCCTGCCAAATTCTTGATCCAATCCTTAAGACTTATAAAAGCATTCACTAGGATGTTGGAACACTGACAAACAGTTGCCCCAAAAAAACAACATTGCACTTTAATTTAGATTTTGTATTTCTAAAACTATTTAGGAAATACATTGTAACGTTTTTTTTATTTATACCACTGAATTGTAAAATCAACATAGAATTAGTACATATAGTGTAAAAAACTCAGCTGTTTAGGAAGAGAGAGGAATATCAAAGAAGCAGTGGGATTTTAGATGTGGGATTGCAACATGAGGGAGGTTGTGTTAGAATGCCAACATGGAAAAATAAGTCTAACTGTTTATTATAATTATGTTGAGTTTAAATTGGAATGTGAAAAATAAGTAACTGTGAATCAAAAATTAAACTTGTGTTATAAAAAAAAAGAAAACATTGGAACTGAAAAAAAAACGATTGGCTAAAATTTTATATAAGGGAAGACTTACTAGCTTAAGACAGGAAACCTCGTGGCGAATATGTGGTTCTAAAACTAAATTTAAATGCTAGACATTGGGACAAGACATTAACTAAAGATAAGTAACTAATTCTAAGAAAAGATTGTAAACTAGTATTATTGTCAATTCAAAAAAAAAAAAAATAACGTCAAGCCTAGGCATTTTCTTTAAAATATTTTTTACAATATTAAATACATAAACTTAATTTTAATTTGTCACATCCACCGAATAACCTGTTAGGAGTCTTGTGTTTGTTATATAAATAAAGAATTATAGAAATTGTATAAAAAAAACAAAATTTTGTAACTAGAATATTAAACAAAGAAATTGAATTTAAGGAAGTGTCATTATTATTTTATTGTTAGAAATACAAGTATTTGTAATTCTAACTGGCACCCAACAAAGTATTATTTCCCAAACAAAATTATTAATTGTTGTTTTATAATAAAGAATTTATATTTATTAATAAATACACAAAAACCTCTTAACCACAAACTTTCTTTAATTTACCCTAATGTACATTTCAGTTACAAAGTAACCATCCTCAGAGGGATAACATACAAAGACTCAGTCTTTGTATGTTATCCCTCTGAGGATGGTTACATTGTAACTGAAATGTACATTAGGGTAAATTAAAGAAAGTTTGTGGTTAAGAGGTTTTTGTGTATTTATTATTAAATTCAACCACAGTATATTCCTAATAAATAGTAATTTATATTTATATTTATATTAACTAAAAAAAAGTAAGATAAAATTACAACATCTATAGTCTTAGAAATATAATCCTTCCTTGAGGTTTAAACTAGAAAATGACTTGTATTTTTAATGAACACTACACCTTTTAGAACCATGACTAATTACATGATGGAATACTATTATGAGAAAGTATATAACTTGTAAATTTAAAATATATAAAAGCATTCTAGTATTTCAAAATTACTATAGAAAAAATTACAGTGTACACTTTTGAAAACATTTTTGTCCAATTATTAAAAAAAAAAATTTCTACAGTTTTAATCTGGAAAATACAGAATTTTTGTCTCTTCCATTCCTTTATAAAAAAAGTTAGGTTGTGACACTCAGGAAAGTGCCAAAGAGAAGTGAAAATTTTTACAGCCACATCTACAGAAATTTTTAATTGAGGAAAGCATTTAATCTTGCATATTTAAATAAATTTCAAAGTTCAAAATTTAAATAAATTATTATATTTATTAACTGATCAAAACTATTTAGTAATAATCTTTTTCCTTGACAATGTTTATTAAATAGTGTAACGTGTAAGACACTGTTCTATAATATAACCTATAACACAAAATCAGCTGTTGCATGAAATCGTAAGTTATCATTTATTTCACTTTGAGGTGACTCATAGTGTAACCTGATGGAAATTATACTGTCGCGAAATTATATGTTTATGTCCGTCCAATATGTTTTTGAAGGCGTGGCTATAAAAGTTTTCACTTCGAAATTTACACTGACTTGTGTGGCTAGAAGACAAGATGGACTTATTTGAAAAACATGACTCATGACAAAAATGTCTATTATTTGTCATTTGTCTATACATGTCAATGGCAATATTAAAAGGAAACAATTTTGATTCAATCCAGAAATAAAAGTAATTCATAACTAAACTAAATAACAATTTTGTAATCAAGGCTAGTTACCAATTTCTAAATTTAAAACACGTTCAATGTTATACCAAAACTATATAAAGTCAATTCTTATATTATTTGCCTCTCAAACACTTCTAAAAAACACAAACAATACAATATATATATGAAGTTAATATATTACTATTGTAAATACTTTTATCCACCATTAAGTGCAATAATTACCTTGTGTGATGAGGCACCTTTTCCCGGGTTAAGATATTTCCAGTACAATGATCAAATGACCGAAAGGTGCCTCATCACACAAGGTAAAATTATTGCACTTAGTGGCGGATGAAAGTATTTACAATAATAATATATTAACTTCATAAAGTCAGTGCAACAAAAAAATAATGGACAATGTAAAATATCAAGGTGTGTGTGTTTGTGTGTGTGTGTGTGTGTGTGTGTGTGTGTGTGTGTGTGGTGTCTGTGCATGTGTGTGTGTGTGTGTGTGTGTGTGTGTGTGTGTGTGTGTGTGTGTGTGTGCATGTGTGTGTGTGTGTGTGTGTGTGTGTGTGTGTGTGTGTGTGTGTGTGTGTGTGTGTGTGTGTGTGTGTGTGTGTGTGTGTGCATGTGTGTGTGTGTGTGTGTGTGTGTGTGTGTGTGTGTGTGTGTGTGTGTGTGTGTGTGTGTGTGTAACCTCACACAAACATTCACCCTAACGATCATCATATAGTTATTTAGACAAAAAACTAAGTGCTAATATAGCATGTGTTTACATATTGATATTAGTTCATACTTTTCAACGCCAGACCGAGGTTCTACAGCTCTTACAGTTTGCGTCTGTCTTTGGATCAACACAACATCACCACCAGTATGAGGTCCAGAATGATCAGTTAGATTGTCACATTTGGTCATAGAGCATTCATATAAAATTTGTCCTGTTTCTATATCTACTCCATAAGTACGACTTTCCTTTCCTCCTGAAAATATAACATAATTTAGTTAAATTCTATCTACACAATTTCTTTACATTTATTTGTACCGTTTACAAAATAGTCGTATAAATCAATAGATAGAATCATGTTTGTACATGGTCTCTAACATACATGTTTGTTTATGTATGCAATGAAGCTTGATCCAATTGAAAAAATTTAATTACAATACTAAGAGACTGAAAAAAATATTTTAAAAAACTCATCAACCAATCTGATTTAAGAAGTAAATATGTTTCATTCTACTGGGAAAATAATGTATGAGGATACATTACATTTATTACTAACACTAAAATTTTGTATATTTTTGACCTGTCAAAGTCTTGTTGACCCACACAGACTCCTTCAGTGAATCATTTGCAAGGCTTTTAGTTCTGTCTTTGTAAGTTTCTTGAAATTTCCGCCAAATTATAATTTTCACAGCACCAGTAGTTACAATTTTTTCCTATTAAACTCCATTCTTGTCTGAAAGGAGTTAGCCTTGTAATAATTTCCTCAGAAGACGATTGATTTACAGTCGAAATGTACATCAGGACATAAATAGTGTTGTTGTTTAAGATTTTTTTTATTAATTATTAAATTCCATTTTTTTATCTACTGCTTTATTGGTTTTTTGTTACCATCTTGTTAGAAGCATTTATTCCAAACCTTCTAGTTATCTTACAATAATAATCTTTTACTGTATCAGCTTTTGCTAAAATTTCAGGCAGTAATTTGTGTGATTTGGAGTGCTAGCTGAAGGATGCTTATAAGGTTTAAAAAAAGCATGAATATCACTAGCATGTCACCTAGAAAGGAAGACAGACGATTTAGAGTTTTATTTTGTTTATAAAAACCTAGATAAAAAATTTTAATAGTTGCAAAACTGATTTACACTTGACTTTTGTAGTCCATTACATTCAGTGAAACTTAATTATTCACTTTTACATTAGTTTATGACTATCCGAACTTTAATTTTGTAAAAACTTACTGAGACAGAACATTTCTGATCACTTCATGGCGATCTTCATCAGTGTCTAAATGTTCTGCTTGGAGTTGTTAGATTAAACGGTGACGGTTTTAAAGGCAGGATTTTGAAAGTATCAAAAAGTATATGTGATTTTTTACTGAGTTTGTTTGTTTAATATGTTTGTAAATTTCATATTGTTCTAGTGTGTTGAGGTTCTTTTTTGTTGAGGTGTAAAATTTCTAGGTTATGGTAAATATCTGTATATTTATGTCCTGTTTCTTCTAGGTGATTGGATAATGCTGAGTTTGTTTTCTGTTTGGGTGATTTTGTGTGTTCCTCGACTCTTTATTGGAAGTTTCAACCTGTTTACCTATGTAGAATTTATTGCAGTTTGTACTGTTTACAAACACACAAAAACACAAAATACAAACATATTAAATGAACAAACACAATACAAATCCCACATACTCTTTGATACTATCAAAAACCTGCCTTTAAAACCGTCACCGCTTAACCTAACAACAACTCCAAGTGGAAAATTTAGACACTGATGAAGATCGCCACAGCCCGATCGAAAACGTTCGGTCTCAGTTAGTTTTTACAAAATTAAAGTTTGAATAGTCATAAACTAATGTAAAAGTGATTAACTTATTTACAATTCATCATTACAGTTAGCATCATTAGAAGATTACAAGTATAGCTGTAACATTTTGATGATACTGTGTTTGCAAAATTTACATAAAGGTTTGAAACTGCTTTGATTTTGTGTCAAAGTTTGTAATTGTTTAGTTATAAATTATGCTACTATACTCTATACTTTTTACTGTATAGGAGTAAGGTGGGGCATCATTATGTTGCACAAACTTTAGAAGAGTATCATTGTTCATATAGACCCTTGCCCATGCATTTCCCAACATGAGATCTACTATCTCAGAACCATCATTATTTATTTACGATTCATCCTTTATTTTGTTAATTTATATGATTTTCACTATTTTGTTTAATGGAATTTTACATTATAAAATTGTTTTGATTATTGAGACATTTTTTTCTGATCTAAAAGTTGTTATTTTTGGTAAAAAGCAATATTATTATAATGTAATAAAAAAGTAGAACACAAATCAGTCAAATTTGCTTGGAACCTGAATTAGTTTTTACATCTTTCTGTTTTAAAACACGTCAGAGAAAAGTATGTTTTTATAAACACACAAAGCACCTTACATGTTATTTACAATAGGCTTTACTTATCTATGAAAGATACGTAGAAAAGCAAATAAAACTGATATAAGACAATTTTTAAATAACGTAAAACTTAAATGTTTTGCAATAGGAACTACAAATATAAATCTCAATCTGTATCAAATTATTACATTTCTTTTTAAAATTGATGTTTCAACTGTAAATTTTTAAAATGAAGGCCTTACTCTCAAATAATGTGTATTCAATCATATTTCAACAACTTTAATCAAATTATTATGTAGTTCAAGGCAAAATGATAAATAAATCATATTTTGGAACAACTGTGTGGTTTTTGTTCAGTAATCAACCATTTTTTATAAGAAACTAAAATGCTTAAGTTATAAATTAAAGCATTTTAAAATTTGGAAAGTTACAAAAATCATAAAAAAGAGATGAAAACAGAAACAACAAGTAGCACAACGGAGCAACTAATAAATCTAAATTAATCATTTTGTTAACCTAAATTAATCAATTAAAACCAATATCTACTGAATAAAGCCAAAGGTAATCAAAAGAGAAAAAATCACAAAGAATAATCAATACTAAATAAATTATAATAGAAACAAGAAAACCTAAACAGTTAAATTATACTTAAGAAATTCGATAACACAAATAAGACTAGAACATTCAAGAA
The DNA here is from genome assembly GCA_036971475.1 of Prosapia bicincta. Taxonomy (NCBI): domain Eukaryota; kingdom Metazoa; phylum Arthropoda; class Insecta; order Hemiptera; family Cercopidae; genus Prosapia; species Prosapia bicincta. The sequence continues at coordinate 128,333,598 of JBAIZL010000003.1, read as the reverse complement.
CATTTAGGAAGCTTAATGTTAACATGTTTCTGGTTTCATGAGTAAGGAATATTGGAAAGATCATAACATAAAACTAATAGTAATTTAATAAAATATTAGTTTTAGTAATGTTTAATACATTTATTTATTTCTGGATATCTGGTAGCTATTATTATTATGCTTATTTTTTCTTCAAAAATTTCTGACAAGTACTCTTGGCCTCAACAATCACTTTAGGTACTAATCAGTTTAGACTTCAATATAAATAATTCTGCAACAGTGGCATGTTGGAAAGATTATTTATTTATAAATATTCCTTACCTTCTTTACTTTCAAATTTTTATTTTGAATCTATATTTCATTCTACAACAGTTATTTTTTATACTAATAAGGGTGTATAAAATGTATGAAAATATATTATATAAACATAGCCCATAGCTATAGTTTAGAAAGTAGAGGGTTTTTTCTCTTTACTTTTTTATTTATGTGTTTTCTTAACAGATGTAAGTCTGACAATGATTTCCATTGATTGCATTCTTGAATACCTAATTTTCAATTTAACAATGCTTCTAGTTACTGCCCAAGCCTAAGCTACTAATTAAACTGAGATTTTTAACCAGTTTTGAAAAAAAACGGGTTTTTAATATATTTTATTATTTCTTTGGTAGATTCTACTTCTCACAGTATTTCATTTTACTTCAAATATTGATGGTGAAATCCCCATTTACTTTTACAGAAAAAATCTTCCTTTTAAAATATTTTGATACCAGTGGGCATAATATATAAATAAAATTTAATTAAACTTTATTCATTGGTTAAAACATGGAATACTCTAATGTTCCCTTTTTATTTAAATATTTTCTCTAAGAAATGACAGTCTCACTTATTAATAACATTGTATTACATCATTTTCAAAAAATACCATTTTACGTACTTTACTTGGCAAACAATGTACCTAGATACAGTAAAATAGATAACAGGTTTTAAATACACAAGTATAATCATTGCATGTGATACATCACATGATAATTAGGCATGTCTGTAAATCAATAAAATGAGGTGATTCATGATATTGAATTGAGCAATTAACAACAATTTGAGGTTTTATACCAATAAATCCATTTTAAATGAAAACTTCCCAATAAATCAATATTTAAATGACAATTATTATATGACACAGTGTTTCAGCAACAATAGCGAAATGGTAATTTACTAGTGAAATTAATTTTTGTAGCAGTGTCATCATAAAAATGGTAGCAATAATTTTATCATGACAATGTGTTAAATAAAAGTCAAACAATCATTATATGTTTAACTATCGAAATTTGTTGACCTGCTTCAATTATAGCATTATTCTTGTTAATCATTTTATATTTTACATCCTGTAATAGTTAAATCAATATTAGGACACAAACATAACAAATAGCTATTTCTAGCACTGCAGATCTAGCTCTGCAGCTTAATCTAAACTATAATTGAGTTTAAAATGTTTTGAAACCTATTTTGTGCAATTGATTTTAATTTCTTTTTTATCAGTAACAATTATATTTGACCTTGTACTAAAAGTGCTGAGGCCGGATGGTGAGCACACTATAATATGTGAACGAATGTAACAGAAAAGACATATACTAAAATATATACTAAAAGATAGAGGCCTTAATTAAGCAAAAAGAAATGATTTTTCAGCTGTGTGTGTGTGTCTTTGTGTGTGTGTGTGTCTGTGTGTGTGTGTGTGTCTGTGTGTGTCTGTGTTGTGTGTGTCTGTGTGTGTGTGTGTGTGTCTGTGTGTGTGTGTGTCTGTGTGTGTGTGTGTCTGTGTGTGTGTGTGTGTGTGTGTGTGTGTGTGTGTGTGTGTGTGTGTGTCTGTGTGTGTGTGTGTGTGTGTGTGTGTGTCTGTGTGTCTGTGTGTGTGTGTGTGTGTGTGTGTGTGTGTGTGTGTGTGTGTGTGTCTGTGTGTGTGTGTGTGTGTCTGTGTGTGTGTCTGTGTCTGTCTGTGTGTGTGTGTGTCTGTATGTGTGTGTGTGTGTGTGTGTGTGTGTGTGTGTGTGTGTGTGTGTGTGTGTGTGTGTGTGTGTGTGTGTGTGTGTGTGTGTGTGTGTGTCTGTGTGTGTGTGTGTCTGTGTGTGTGTGTCTGTGTGTGTGTGTCTGTGTGTGTGTGTGTGTGTGTCTGTCTGTGTGTGTGTGTGTGTGTGTGTGTGTGTGTGTGTGTGTGTGTGTGTGTGTGTGTGTCTGTGTGTCTGTGTGTGTGTGTGTGTGTGTGTGTGTGTGTGTGTGTGTGTGTGTTTGTGTGTGTGTGTGTATGTGTGTGTCTGTGTGTGTGTGTGTGTGTCTGTGTGTGTCTGTGTTGTGTGTGTCTGTGTGTGTGTGTGTGTGTCTGTGTGTGTGTGTCTGTGTGTGTGTGTGTGTGTGTGTGTGTGTGTGTGTGTGTGTGTGTGTCTGTGTGTCTGTGTGTGTGTGTGTGTGTGTGTGTGTATGTGTCTGTGTGTGTGTGTGTGTGTCTGTGTGTGTGTCTGTGTCTGTGTCTGTCTGTGTGTCTGTATGTGTGTGTGTGTGTGTGTGTGTGTGTGTGTGTGTGTGTGTGTGTGTGTGTGTGTGTGTGTGTGTGTCTGTGTGTGTGTGTGTCTGTGTGTGTGTGTGTGTGTCTGTGTGTGTGTGTGTGTGTGTGTGTGTGTGTCTGTCTGTGTGTGTGTGTGTGTGTGTGTGTGTGTGTGTGTGTGTGTGTGTGTTTGTGTGTGTGTGTGTGTGTGTGTGTGTGTGTATGTCTGTGTGTGTGTGTGTGTGTGTGTGTGTGTGTGTGTGTGTGTATGTGTGTGTGTGTGTGTGTGTGTGTGTGTGTGTGTGTGTGTCTGTGTCTGTGTGTGTGTGTGTGTGTGTGTTTGTGTGTGTGTGTGTGTGTGTGTGTGTGTGTGTGTCTGTGTGTGTCTGTGTGTGTGTGTGTGTGTGTGTGTATGTGTGTGTGTGTGTGTGTGTGTGTGTGTGTGTGTGTGTGTGTGTGTGTGTGTGTGTGTGTGTGTGTGTGTGTTCTGTGTGTGGTGTGTGTGTGTGTATGTGTTGTGTGTGTGTTGTGTGTGTGTGTGTGTGTGTGTGTGTGTGTGTTGTGTGTGTGGTGTGTGTGTGTATGTGTTGTGTGTGTGTTGTGTGTGTGTGTGTGTGTGTGTGTGTGTGTGTGTGTGTGTGTGTGTGTGTGTGTGTGTGTGTGTGTGTGTGTTCTAGTAATATACTTATCAAATCATACCAACCAATAGTAATAACAACCATAGCTCTAGTACTATCATGTACTTCACTGCCCTAATTCAAAACCCTTATTATAGTATCAAGAGTTATTATATTTACTGTCCTATAACCAAAGTTATTGTCGTATTCAAAATTAACTTGGAGGAATCGTAAAACTATGGAAATAGAGCCCATATGAAAGAACCACTTTCGTGTATTAAGTATTACTGATGATCAGGGGACAATCATCACTATTGATTCTTCAGAACACTGAAGAAATGAGTAATAAAAATCTCCAGAAATAATATAGCAACATTGGACTAAATACAAGCTTCGAAAACACTGAGTATATGGCCACAGAACCTAAAATACAAGACTTATAAAGATCAAAGATAAGAACAGCATTTTAGGAAAAGGGAAATTAAATATTTCTGTGAAAGATAAGAAAAATGCAATAACACAAAAAGGAATAAAATAATGAGGTAAACAAAAGCAGAAATAGGCAGACACATAAAGGTTAAAGTGAAAATCCAAATTTATCAAACACTAATATGTAGAAGAAAGATAATTGAATTTTTTAAATAATAATATTAATAATAAAAAGGTCATAGTAATGGAGATCCAATATCACTGAAAATCTAGTAAAATAACCAGGATGGAAAAAAAAAATTAATGAAGAACAAACAAATAATTTAGTACAATGAAAATATTGGAAAGAACCCCAATGCCACAAAAAATAATAAAAAATAACAAATAAAACAAGTTACTTAAGATTAAACCCTAATGTACATTTTGATGACCATGTCATCATCATGAGAGAGTCTTATTACAAAATTACAATTTAGCATACAAGAAGATACAAACTGGAATGATGATTCTAGTTACAAATCTAATTCTAGTTTGTAACTTCTTGTTTGCTAGATTGTAATTTTGTAATAAGACCCTCTTATGATGATGACATGGTCATGGAAATGTACATAAGGATTTAATCTTAAGTAACTTGTTTTATTTGTTATTTTTTATTATTTTTTTGTGGTATTGGGGTTCTTTCCAATATTTTCATTGTAATATATTTTACCACTGTGCTCTTGATATTGTGCAAATAATTTAGAGTTATCAAATAATGTAGAAAAAAAAGATTGTGATGGTACAATTATATAAACAAATCAAGACAAATGGATTAAAAGATCATAAGAGCGAAGCCTGTGGAGTGGAGAAAAAAGGAGCAATCTCATTGTTTGTTGAAAAATAAAGTGCAGGACATAATGCAAATAACAGGAATGAAAGAGAAAACTTGGACAGTACAGAAAGGCAGAAAAGAAGGCAGTAAATAATAACTTTTTATAGTTTTTAAATCTATCAATTAGGAACTCCAAGCCCTTCAGACACTGTCTCAAAAGGACTGTTGATGTAATATAAATGAAAAGAAGATCCCTCTCATCCTAAAAGCCAACAACTGGTCAAGAGACGTCATTATTTTATTAGTCTGATATAGTGTTTGGTGTTCAATAGTTTAGTTTACATAAAAGAGATCCCTCTCATCCTAAAAGCCAACAACTGTTCAAGAGACGTCATTATTTTATTAGTCTGATATAGTGTTTGGTGTTCAATAGTTTAGTTTACATAAAAGTTTAGTGTTCAATCCAAAACTGCATTAGGATACAAAAAACATATAAGAGTTTGTTCAAAATGCCTGAAATGTTTTTTTTAATATTCTGGTAACCAGTAACAAATAAAACTTCAGTCAAAAATGGATTAAATAAAAACTGTAATTCTTGAAACTCTGAAAATTTAAACTCGTTCTGGCAATACTGTTTTATATTCAGAATATCTATTATAATTTAAATTAGGCTAAACTACTGTATTTAATTAGTGGAAAAGTACACATTTCTCTCGAATAGTAACACTAACCTATTTGAAACAATATTTTTTTAAATGTAGTTCAATACAATATTGAAAATTTCTAATAACTTCTGACAGGGAACGTTTGCATGCATACACACATTTACACACACACACACACACACACACACACACACACACACACATACACATACAAGTGTGTGTGTGTGTGTGTGTGTGTGTTTTTAGGTGAATGGCATTTGTTAAAATTAAATAAATGGTAATCATATTGTACTTACCTGAAATGACAAGATCTTCAGAATACCTAAACGAAGACTTCAACAAGTGGTCAGCAGTTATAGGTACTGCTTCAATGGATTCTCCATTGAATTTATAAAGCCCTCCACTTAATGACGGTATCATCCGAACCCAGTGACCATTGTTAGAGAGCTAAAAAATATTACTCTGCTGATGAAATTTTATTATATGAAATGCTTATAAAAATAAAATAGCAGAACATGATTGACAAAAGCTAAGGACGGAGTAATGATTTTGTAAATTACTAATGCAGCAGCTGACAAGAAGATTAGTTACATTTGTACAAGTTTACACACCTTTCACTTAAATTTTCAATTAGTCAAGGCAGTAATCCTTCGGTTATTAAGTTCATTTTACATTCAACAGTCACATAAGACTAGCAAATACATTACAATTTAGCAGATCTCTTTTGAATAACTTTTATTTACGTCATTAAAGCAGTAATTACCAAATTTAGATAATCTGTTACCGTCAACCCTGTAGAACGTTAAATGCAGCACCTAACATTATGCCCTAGAGAATTTTTACGATTGTTATTAATTTGCAACTGAACACTCAATGCTATTTGTGCAATTAAAATATTTTTAAAGCTCATATTTATTCAAAGCACCATAAAAAATTAAGACAATATACAGCAGGAAATACTAAATAGCAGGGAAACACAGGTTATAAGAAGCATATTACTGGAAAAAAAATAAACCAGTTGGTAAAAGTATGTACTATATCCCATAAGTAAGTAGTGTGAAGCATCATATGACATTTCTCACAATAATCAAGCATTATAAGCTAGAATAAGATTAAAAATTCAACAAGCTGGAAAAGGCATGCAAGAAGATCGATAGAGTAAATGCTTATCTGTCATAATTGAACAGACTTTAATGTTATACTTGGGAAATTAGAAAAGACAAAAAAAATTGTTGCAGAAGAAGTAAAAAAAGAATGTTCATGGAAATAATAACTAACTTTAACCTATTGATGAAACTATCTTGTCCCTACAAAATATGTTTAGTAGGCGTATGGACAAGGGGTACTCCTCATCGAATTTCCTCACTGTTGCCGTGATCACTTGATGTGACAATTTAACCGCTAGATTGATTAGATCGCAAATAATTTAATCCACAATTGGTTAAATGTTTTTAGTTTCAAAACAAAAAACCATTAGACTATTATATCTTCTACAATTAAAAGTAACAAACAGAAAGTAATAGGAAACTCTAACTCTCAAACACTCAAAGAACAACAAGGTCAAAGAAAAAAAAGAGATTGTTCTTACCTATGAGTTTAAGGATCAATCCTAAGTAATTCTATGAAATCATGCAGGTGAAACCAAGAAGAGATGGACACGGAATGGGCAGAATTTCACAGATAAAAGTTATCTAATAGCTGGAGATGACAAGGACTTATATATTCCTGGGAGATTGGAGATGCGAATGAAAATAATCAAATGCTAGATTCAAACAACTTGCAACTACACTTCAACAAAAGTTTGTTTTCAAGAAAAAAAACTATGTCTTATAAAACATGCCATCGTTTAACTTGTAAGTACAACAACACATGCCATCTATTTGATAATAAAAAAACGAATTTTCCTATGTTCTACACCAGCCATTAAGTGTGTTAACTCATGACAAAATGTTTCTTTCATCTGTTGGTACTACAGGGTGTCTAGTAAAATAGCTTGAAGAAATTCCCTGAGTTTTCCCTGACTTTTCCAGGGTGTCTAGTAAAATAGCTTGAAGAAATTCCCTGAGTTTTCCCTGACTTTTCTAAATTGTATTTACACTATATTTATAACACTTAGAATATAAACAAATTTATACAACTGTCTTGTCTTAGCTTTTTTGCTTTAGTTTTTCAATCTCTTCAGATATAAGTTCTATTTTTTTTGTAGCAACTGACATCACTTTTGCTTTTTTAGCTTCCAGTTCCTTCAGCTGAATATTATTTTTCCTCTTCTCAGCTGCTCTTCTATCTTTCTCGGTCATTTTCTGTCTATAGAAAGCCCAGTTTACATTGGGCCCATCCATTGATATCTGAAGGATCTTGGATAAATCCAGACTTTGAACACCTTTTAAGAACTAATTGAGTAACTCTTTTGCTTTTGTGTCTGTAAGGAACACAGAACCAAAATATCGAGCTTTCACTTCATCCGTCTGCATCCCAATACCTAACACTCAAATCCATTTTTGGGCTCTTTGTGATATTTTGTTTAAACTTTCATCAAAGCCAATTACATAGTTAGAATTTGAATTTAAAATAATTTGATAAACCGAATACAACACTGTAGGAAATTTTATCTTTCCGCAATCTTATGTTCTGTGCAATGGTGCTATCAGGGAACATCCTTGGAAAGAGGCACACACTACCTTCTGCATTGCGTAAAGAAGTGTTGCATTACTAAATTCACGCACCATATAATCTCTGCTTCTGTCACTTCATCTTTCAGTTTATATTTATCCTAAGGAAGGAGGGAAGGTAATGACGACATCTGCATGACGTGATTGCCCGCTACGGCAATGAAAACCGGAACCTTCCATGTTGAAATAAACAGTGTAAAAATAATCACCGTCAAATAAAACACATACTATCACGAGTCTAGACAAATAGCTGGCTACGAATGTTTACACAGCGTTCTGTGTGGTCAGAAACAGACTGAGTTATCTGTTATCCCCACCTGTCCATATGATAACAGAACCACTGCGCACCCCAAGGCCACGGTCCAGGCTAAAACTTCCCAGCTGTACCAACTCGACACGTTTAATATTTATTGACATAAGTCCTGAGGTCATAGCAAAGGGCTTATCAAATAAATAATGGGCATCTAAATAAAGAAGTGTTATTTCCTGACTGCCCTGCCCCTAAACCGCTGGCTTACAATACCAAATATTCGAGAGCAATGACCACTAGTTTTGTTTCTAATCAAAATTAATATTTTCCCGATTTTTTAAAATTTTCCCTGAATTTTCCAGAATCTTAAATTTCCCTGACTTTTCCAGGTTTTCCCGGTTTTCCCTGTCACTAGACACCCTGTACTATGTTTTGTCAGTTATCATTTTAGTAATTCCTGAAGCTTCAGCAAATTCTGTGGTTTGTTTAAATAGATCATGGTCCTGGACATTAGAGCTGAAAAAATATCAGATAGCACTGTCAATTTGCTACTTTTGAGTTGGAGATTGAGAATTATTCCATTTCAGTAATTCTATGCATGATAAGAATATGTATTGTTTAGGAGTGTAGAATGTGCTGGGAGTTGAATACCTTTATGGACAGACAAGAGACAAGTAGTAAAAATGCAAGATGCTCAATACAGAAGAAAGATTAGTTGCAGAAGAAAGATATTAATTCTACTCTGTATTTAGGACAATTAGTTGAATGTACGCATAGGATTCTATTAAAAAACAATAAAACCAGGTTAGGTTTATATATGAACAAAAGGTTTTGTAAATAAAATAAGTATAGAGTTGGGAAAAATGTAATATTAAAATTAAATATAATTGATTTGATAATTCATTAAGCTGCTTAAAGATTAAAACTGGTCAATACCAGGATAAAAATTAAAGATACGATTGGAGGTTTTCTACATATTCTTTTAGAATAAGTCAAAACATATTATTCACTTTACAAAATGTATGTAGTTTCTTCATCCAAAAACATTTCAAAGCCATTTACTTTGTGCATTAAAAAGTATCTGTGAATGAGATCAAATAATAAATGTTTAATTACATATCACTGATCATGAGTCATACCCAACTACTACTACACCTGGTATTGAAGTATACAGATTACATAAGCCACTTAACTGATTTGTCTAGGCTATAGAATTGTTAATCAACAAAAAACTGTGCTTTTTATAATGAATCACAGCAACAGTAAATACCAACTGATTGCTAAAAAGATCTAAAATCAATCAGAAGCATTATTAATATGAAATCAAATTAAGTACAAATTACTTAAGCGCTCTTATATTAACCAACTAAGATTTATTTAATACTAGTTTTATGGAATTAACTAGATTACAGTTTACAATCTATGTATAGTGATAATACACACTATTTCTTTAAACCAATTTCATTTCCTAAACTCATTTTTGAAAATATTAACAGACTTTTTTCTATTTTGAACATGAGATACTAAATTTTACACTTACATAAATAATTCTCCTAGGTGTATTTTCCTAACTTGAAAGTACCTTAGACTTGCCACATGTATAGAGAGAGAGAGTGATCATTTTGTATCAGATTAACAGTACGAGCTGCCATCATACCAACATATCTCTATGTTAATATTACAGAAATATTTTACATATTTGTTGATTTCATCTTTACATGAGCTACTAGTTTTCACTAACACTTGTAAATATTTACAAATGTTAGTAATATTTTACAGTATAGAATGATATATTTTTTCCTTTTTCTTTAAAGACATTAACAGACCAAACATTTTTTTTAAACCTTAGAAGTTTGTTATTATTGTCTGTAATAATTACGAATCACAAACAAAACAATATATATATATATATATATATATATATATTTTTTTTTTTTTTTTTTTTTTAAACAACATAAATATTTCAAATACAAGAATATTTATTTATTTATATTCAAAGCTTTTTGTTGGTAAACAGTACCTGATGATGTTGGTACTGTTTACCAACGAAAAGGTTTGAATATAAATTAATAAATATTCTTGTATTTGAATAACTTATGTTGTTTT